>CM069912.1:121888173-122084522 GCA_036172215.1 Camellia granthamiana | reverse complement strand
CTGCGATCGGAAATAAGAACCTGTTTACGACCTTTAGGGTTTGCTTTTGACCAGGACTAGAAATGCCTTGCTCAACAATCGGGCTATAATCCTACCCTTCCCTATAAACCGAACTGAAATGACCTTTATTTAGGGACCGATCTAAAACCTTGAGCCTGTTCTGTTCCTTGGCCGAATTAAGCATGGCTCGTGACCCCCTTAATGCCAAGCTAGGCTTATTTAGTATTGACTATTTACCTACTTAGCCCGATTTATTACCTGGGTATAACACTTTTTTATTTCCACTTTGCAGACTTGACTAGGTTTGCCAGGCACACCTTGCACTTTGCCCCTGGGCTCTTTTGCTGAACCAAGCCAATGAAAGTCCACATTAGCGCCGTGCTAGGCTGCTGTGTAAACTTTTTTAACACAATATTTTTAAGATAATTGGTGCCATGGCCAAATTCCGAAGGGATTATCACATACCAGACGACGTCCACCTTTCCTTGGCTGAGCTAGACACCACGCCATGGGGCAACCCAAGTTTTGTTCCTTTCACCGTGCTGTCCATTATAGAGGGGGGACTTCGGTTCCCAATCCAACCATTAATCTGTGAGTTCCTTAGACAAATCAGGTTATGCCCCACTCAATTATCAACCAATACCTATAGGATTATTAACGGGATAGCCGATCTAAATCGTCACCTTGGCCTCATCCTCGGTTTGGCCGAGCTATTCCATCAATATTCGCTCGGCCAGAATAACGACGGCTGGGTTTATTACCTTAGAATTAGAAAAGCCCGAGAGAAAATTGTCAAGAAAACACTGGACAAAGACTTAAACGATGATGACTTTCACTGGGTGTCAGGAAATTTTGAAGACCAGGAAGCCTAGATACCGGGCTACAACATTAACTGGAACAAAGGAACAGCCGGCAAGGATAATCCGATTTTAATCCTTTCTGTTATCATATCACATGCCGCGCTAACCTGTGCGAGTTTACCCCTTTTTGCAGATTTAAACCAGCTTAAATCCACTTACGCATACGCGAACTAGGCCACACTCTAAGCCGTGCTATGATATCGGCATAGAGATTGGGCTGAACTGTTTGACGTGCAACCGATCTACTGCTATAGTGATAAGAGGAAGACCAAAGTAACTGATTTCCTTTTAGAGTCCTCACTTGAGCCAGACCTTACCCTTCCCCAAATCAACTTAATCTCATTCACCGAAGAACAAGAGATGGCAAAGAAGAGAGTTATTCGAGCTTTAATCACCGAACATGCAACTGTCTTAAATGCCAAGGTCCAGACCGAGCAAACTATCACCGATCAGACTGTAGAAACCGTTGTTGCCCTGTCTTTCACCCGGGCTACTTCATCTTGGCCCAGTAAGAGGCCACGCACTTCGGTTTCTCAACCGCAGCGGCTGGTGGATGAAGAAGATGTCGAGCTGCCTCAGACTGAGTTGTCGGTAAGCCAACGTCGTCAAGTGGGAGGCCACTTCGGTCGTGCTAGTTCTTCTTTAGTGTGGGATTCGGCTGTGACTTTCAAGGTTGTGCTGTGTCCACGACCAACTCAGTTGCCGCCGAAAAAGACCACATGTTAGCCTTTGGTCTATCCAAAAGCTTGTGTCTTCCAACCGACATAGAAAAGCATGACCACCTGACCGAGCTGAAGGCGATTCAGTTCGCTACCAAGTCGATGGTTCTGGTAAAGTCTGAAATTTCAATATAACTGCTACTTTTTACAATCTCCTGGTGTGATTGAACTTATCTCTTCATACGCTTTGCAGGCCATTCAGAAAAATCACACTACTCACCAACGTGTTATCAAATTGTGAAAAATGGCGAAGGCAGCCATCGCCGAGGTCAAAACCAAAGACGCCGAGCTAAAGGTCCTGAAGGCTTCTTTGGCCGAGCTGAATGCGGAGAATGAGAAACTAGTTGAGCAGATAAATGCGACTGAGGCTGAGAAGTAAAAAGCCCTAGCTGAGAAAAAAGACTGATATCTGCGCGAACTTGCCAAGTTGGAGAAGAAAAAGGACGCCGAAATAAGGAGCTGCAGAAGAAGATGAAGGATGCAGAGGACCGTGGTTTCAAGGAGGGTGAAGAAACCTACGTCCAACAATGCGAAGCTGCTAAAGACATATTCTTCAAGTGCGACTGGAAGGCTGCGACCGAAAAGCTCGGTCAGTCGCACAACTCCTAGGTGTTCCTAAATCCTCCTTCCCATTTCATATCGGGTTATATGATGGACTACGCAAATGCCATGGAAGCGGAGGAAGAGGAAGAGGTCTCAGATCCAACCGACATTCCTTCCACCAATACTGACCTCGGTCGCTAGGCTCCATTGCCAGCTTGGGTGGATTTGCCCAGCCAAGCCATGCTAAATCTTTCTGACGAAGCGGCCATGACTAATCTAACATGAGAAGGTGAAACAGGGGCCGACCTGCCAATTGGTGAGGTCCGTGTTGACCTGGACGCTGAGCTAGATGACCTTTTTGTTTGACCATGAAGCCTTTTTCTTTGTTTTTTGCTTATTTTTTGTTCTGTGAAATGTAACCGG
This sequence comes from Camellia granthamiana, assembly GCA_036172215.1. NCBI lineage: Eukaryota > Viridiplantae > Streptophyta > Magnoliopsida > Ericales > Theaceae > Camellia > Camellia granthamiana. The sequence continues at coordinate 122,081,977 of CM069912.1, read as the reverse complement.
GCTATATGGCCCACATCTTGTAATCACCTTTTAATTAATAAAAAAAGTTTTTGAACTTCTGGCTCGGTCCTTGTGTTTTTCCTTTATTGTAGTGTATCATTTTAACTACATACCTAGCCGGGTTCAACAGCTCTGCCTCATCCTGCCAACCTTCTTTAGCCGAGATATTTACCTTAGCTAAAGAAAAAACCTGTTTACAACAATTGCCCACCCTCTTTCAGCCTAGATCCTTATTTCGGCTAGAGAGTAAAGACTTATGTTGGTTAAACCTACCAATCTTCTTGAGCCTAGATCCTTATCTCGACTGAAGAATGAAAAAGTGTTGGTCAAAACTACCAATCTTCTTAGGCTTAGATCCTTATCTCGGCTAAAGAATGAAAAAGTGTTGGTCAAACCTGCCAACCTTCTTAGGTCTAGATCCTTATCTCGGCTAAAGAATGAAAAAGTGTTGGTCAAACCTGTCAACCTTCTTAGGCCTAGATCCTTATCTTGGCTAAAGAATGAAAAAAGTGTTGGTCAAAACTGCCAACCTTCTTGAGCCTAGAACCTTATCTCGGCTGAAGAATAAAAAAAGCGTTGGTCAAACCTGCCAATCTTCTTAGGTCTAGATCCTTATCTTGGCTAAAGAACGAAAAGTGTTGGTCAAGCCTACTAATCTTCTTAGGCCTAGATTCGTATCTCGACTAAAGAATAAAAAAGTGTTGGTCAAACCTGCCAACCTTCTTAGGCCTAAATCTTTATCTTGGCTAAAGAATGAAAAAGTCTTGGTCAAACCTGCCAACTTTCTTGATTGCCTCTCAGTCGGGCAATGAGTATGAACAATTTTCACAAATAGAGGAAAGAAATTTGTACAAAAAAAGAGCCTACTTGTTTTATTGAATGATAGAAAGAAAAATTACAAGTGCTTAAGAAAGAGCTAAAAATAAAATACTTTGAGATTGGTCATGTTCCATGGCCTTGGAATAACTCGGCCATCCATATCTTCTAGGTGATATGCCCATTTTCCTACCAAACCAATCACTCTATATGATCCTTCCCAATTAGGTCCTAATTTGCTATCTCCAAGCACCAAAGTGTTTCCCATAACTTTGCGCAGTGCCCAATCTCCAATCTTGAATTGTCTCAAGTGCACCGTTTTATTGTATTTCCTACACAACTTCTGTTGATATGAGACAATGTGTATCAATGCCCTTTCTTTTCGCGCTTCTGCAAGGTCTAATTCTAAGGCTATGGCCTCTCCATTCAAGTTTGGATCAAAATTTTCACTTCTAATGGTGGGGAGGCCAACTTCCGAAGGGATTAATGCCTTCATGCCATAAGCCAAGGAAAAAGGTGTTTCTCCAGTTGACCACCGAGGTGTAGTTCGATAAGCCCATAAGACGTGGGGAAGTTCCTCAGCCTATTTGCCTTTTGCTTTTTCCAGCCTCTTTTCCAGACCATCTAAGACTACTTTGTTGGAAATTTCAGCCTGGCCATTGGCTTGGGGGTACGCTGACGTAGAGTTATAAAATTCTATCTTGTATTCTTCACAAAAACTCTTAAAGATTTTAGCATCAAACTGAGTGCCATAGTCTAATATTAAAGCCTTGGGTATTCCGAACCGAGTTATGATGTTCTGCCAGACAAACTTTTTGGTGTCTTTCTCTTTAATGGAGGCGAGTGCCTCTGCTTCTACCTACTTGGTGAAGTAGTCCGTTGCTACAATAAAGAACTTTCTATTGCCCGGCGCAGTTAGGAATGGTCCCACAATGTCTAAGCCCTACATTGCAAAGGGCCAAAGGCTGGTTAAGGGTAGAAGCTCTCTTACTGGCTGATGGATTTGATGTGCGAACTTCTGACATTTATCACAATTCTTGACGTACTTCTCTGTGTTCGTTTGCATGTACAACCACTAATACCCTTGTGAAATAGCTCAGTAGGCCAGGGATCGCCTTACTTGATGACTCTCACACACGCCTTCATGAATTTCGAACAAGAATGCCTTGACCTTGATGGGATGGACACACATCAAGTATGGTCCTGTGAAAGATTTCTTATACAACGCCAGGGATGGGAAAAGCCAAAACCGCTGTGATTTGGTGCGAATTTTGTTGGCTTCTTTCTTTTTTTTAAAAAAAAAGTAAAATGTCGTATTTTAAAAACACTATGATAAGGTCCATCCAAGAAGGACCTAGATCGGCGCAGCATGCTTCAGCCACTTTAGGTTCTTCAACACTCAGTCTTGGCAAGAAGTCTATTAACAATGGGTGCGGGATAGACGTATCTGCCATTGACGCAAAACCGGCCAGCTCATCTGCTTTACTATTTTCCTCTTGGCCGATTTGCTCTATCGTAACCACTTTAAACTTCATAATTTCCTTTCTGACCAACTTTTGGTACTTGGCCATTCTATCATCCTTTACTTCGTAGTCACCCAAAATTTGGTTGACTACAAGTTGGGAGTCACTGTATGCCATCAGTTCAGTGGCCTCCATGCGGAATGCTAACTTTAAACCCGTTAGTAATGCTTCATAGTCTACCTCGTTGTTAGATGCTGGAAATCCAAGGTTGATTGTCTGTTCAATTGTCAGGCCATCTGGTGAGATGAGGACTATGCCAAGTCCTACCTTGTGCCTGTTGGATGCTCTATCCACGAAGAGCTTCCACATCTCTCCTACGAACAGCTTCCAGCAAGTGGAGGGATCTGATGATGTCTTGGGATCAAGGGCATTAATGATGCTTTCTTCTAAGTTAGTGGGCAGTGGAGTGACTTGTTGTTGGGGCTACGCTATCCCTACGGCACCTTCCCCCATTTTCTCGGTTAAGTCGATCGGGCAAACATGATGACTTCCTGAGGGAAACTCAGCTACGAAGTCTGCTAAAGCTTGTGCTTTAATTGCGGTTCTTGGCTAAAACTTAATGTCGAATTGTCCTAACTCCACTGTCCACTTCAAAATTCGCCCTTTCAAACAAGGCTTTTAAGAAGAAGGCTATTAAAATAATCACAGTGTGGGTGTGGAAATAGTGCTACAATTTTCTAGAAGCCATCATCAAGGCTAAGGCCAACTTCTCTAATGGTAGATACCTTGTTTCGGCGCCTAGCAATGTCTTGTTAACATAAAAGATGGGCAGGTGTTGTATTCTCTCAGCTCGTACCAACACTACACTAACTGCATGCTGGGAAACTGCTAAGTATAGAAAAAGTTTTTCTCCTAGTATTGGGGTTACTAACAACGGCAGAGAGGCCATGTATTCTTTCAAGCTTTTTAGAGCACGGTTGCACTCGTCATCTCATTCAAATTTGGCTTTTAGCGCCTAGAAGAATGGTCGACATTTGTCTGATGACCGACTTATGAATCGATTTAGCATTGCAACCAAGCCTGTGAGATGCTGTACTTCTTTGACTATATTGGGCCTCTCTAAGTCTTGAATGGCTCTGATCTGAGACGGATCGATTTCTATACCTCGATTGGTCACTAAAAAACCAAGAAACTTTCCTAACCCCACACCAAATGCGCACTTGGATGCGTTCAGTCGCAGTCCATGGGTTTTCAAAATTTGAAACATCTCAACTAGGTCCTTGAGATAATCCCCTTCATTCTTACTTTTGACCACTATGTCATCTATGTAAGCTTCCATTGTTCTGCCTAACAATTACTCAAACATTTTGGTGATCATCTGTTGGAACGTTGCCCCTGCATTTTTTAGGCCAAAGAGCATGACCTTGTAGCAATATAATCCCCTAGGTGTTGTAAATGACATGACCTCCTAGTCTGGCTCATACATAGTGATCTGATGTAATCACGATACGCATCGAGAAAGCCAATTCGGTTATGACCTGCAGTTAGATCTACCAGTTGGTCTATTCGTGGTTGAAGGAGGCTGTCTTTTGGGCATGCTTTATTGACTGTCTTGTAGTCTATGCAAACCCATTTGCGGTTCTTTTTTGGTTCCACTACCGTGTTGGAAATCCACTTGGGATAGTGTACTTCTCTAATTTTCCCTACTTCTAGTAGGTTTTCCACTTTTTTCGCCACTATCTCTGCGTGGTGAAGTGCCGATCGGTGAGTTCGCTGTATAATTGGTCTGGCGGTTGGGTGGAGATTGATTTGATGACAGATGAAGTTGGGGTCAATGCCAGGCATGTCATACGGCGTTCAGGCAAACACTTCGATGTTAGAGGTTAAAAACTCCATAATCTCTATTCTCTCGGTGCTGGACAAAGATGAGCCGAGCAAAAATAATCTCTTTGGATTTTTCTCATCTATCTTTACCTCTACTAAGTCTTCCACTGCCTTCTGTTCAGCTGCCTTGCCGACTTCTGCGAACAGCTCGTTGTTTTCTAGCTCTACTACCATTTGTACGAACCCTTTTGCAGCTCAGCTGTCGTTTACTGTTACGAAGCACTGCTTAGACATGATTTGGTCTCCTAAGACTTCTTCAATCATTCTAGCTTCTTTGGGGAACCACAACACCTGGTGGTAGGTCGATGCTACCGCTCGCATAGCATGCAACCATGCTTTTCCCAAGATTATGTTGTAAGTGGATGAGACTTTTAATACCCAAAATTCCATTTGCTTTGTCATTGTTCCTGCTTTGACTGGCAGAATTATCTTGCCAACTAGCCACTTTGGCATTGAGTTGAAGTCGACTATGGAAGATGTTGCGGGTGCTAAATCTTTGTTCTCCAATTTGAGTTACTTGAAGGTCTCGTAGTACATTATCTCGCATGAGCTCCCTTGGTCAATCAGGATCCGCTTGATGTCAAAATTCTTGACGCACAGAGTAACCACTAGTGCGTCATTATGAGGGCTTTGTAACCTTGCTAAGTCATTGTCAGAAAAGGTGATGACGTTTGTTGCCTCCGTTTTTTCCTTTTTCACGGTAGGTTATGTACTCAGTACCTCTCTCATGTGCTCAGCCTTTTTAATTATCCCTCTGAGTTCACATACTCGTTTAGGCTAGATGATCCCATGTATCACATTGATCATGCCTTGAGGTGGACTGTCGGCTGGCGTTCCATCTAGCCTGTTGCAGTCTTATGGGGCTGGCTGGGCTCCCTATTTAATATATTGGTCCAGGTGGCTTGCGGCCAATAACTCCTCTAGATGTTGCTTTAATGGCGTACAGTTTTCAGTTCGGTGTCCCTTTTCATCATGGAAGGTGCAACGGTACCTATCATCATAGCTCCTCTGTGCTTCTTCCAACTTGGCTGGCCGCCGAACGAAGAGTTCGTCGCGTATCTTGCTAAGAATCCGGTAGATGGGTTTATTGAATACCGTGGTGATGGTTGTGCGGACTCTCAACTTCCTTGCCTGGGAGTCCTCACCATTGGCTCGTCTGCCCCGACTATTTTTGTTCGGTCGTTCTTTCCGGCCGACCGTCTTAACTTTTACCGCAGGTTTTTTGTCTGACATCACTGTTGTGCCAGATTTTGCTTTGGCACGAGCGCCATCTTCTTCTATCTGGATGTGCTGATGCACTCTTTCCATTAGGGCCTCCATTTTGAAGGTTAATGTCATTGTCATTGAATCCCTTAATTTATTGCCTGTAGGCAAACCTCGTTTGTACTGTGCGATAGCTAGGTTTGTGGGGCAATCTCCAATCTGATTAAAAGTCTCCCAATACCGGTTGTTGTAAGACTTCAATGTTTCCTTCTAGCCCATGTGTATGGAGAACAGCTAGTCAATCTTCATTGGCGTCTTGGTGTTTGTTCTAAATCGGGTAACAAATGTCTCCGCAAGTTACGCCCATAAAGCTATGCTATCTTCTGGTAACCTCTCAAACCATGTCAAACCCAAGTCACCTAGGCTAGAAGGAAACATAATAGAGCCTCGTTCCATTGATACATGGCCATAACTTGGCGAAAGTGCTTAAGTGCATGTAGGGGTCTGACTTCCCTTCATAAGTTGTTAATTTAGGCTGGTGGAAGCCTAAGGATAATGGTGCGTTCTCTATCACTGGAACGAACGGTGAGCTCTGCAACCTTACTAACGCTTTGTCTGCTAGTTCGTAGGCAAGGCGTGGTACTGGCATTCTAACCTCGACACTTCCATGCGTCCTAGCAGCCAACCGTTGTAGAGCAAAGATCTTTTGAGAGGTCGCGCGCCTGATGATCTTTTTTTCTTCAAGCCCTTTCTTCTAGTACTGTCCGAAGATCTGCTGACCCAGGCAACTCTGTGTGCCTAGATGTTGTATAGTGCGTATGCGAGGGCCGATAGCTGCTTCCCTCCGTACAAGACCTTTCAGTCTCTTCTTCCATCCCTTTGCTTTTTATCTGGCGCTTCATCATCTCCATGTCAGCCATTATTCTCTTTATCAATTCATCTTGTTCCTTTACGCGATCTTCAAAAACCCGAGTATCCATCATCCTTCTCTGCTTGTCAGGGCTTTGAGAGCGATGAGGACTTAAGCCGCGTCTCTCTCGCGTGTCTCTAGATGGATTTCGTCGCTGGGGATCCAATTTTGCCACGGGCGGAACAAAAGGCAAACCTTCGTGTCTCCTGCCCTTTTTTGGGGTTTGCCCATCAATAGCAGAATGCGACAAGTCTTCATTATGTGCCATTGACATTGATTGAAAAAAAACTCAATCAAAAGATTTGTTCTCTGTATGCTTCCCCACAAATGGCGCCAATTGTACGAGCACGAAATAATCTTCTCGTATAATCCTGTTGATCAAGTTTATACTCCTCCAAATGTCGTCGCTTTACTACCTAAAAATACAAACGTGAGCTAATCGGTGGAGTATGCTAGAAATATCTCCGATGCCTAAGTTAGCAAAGTAGACAATAGACACGAAAGCTCTGTGTATTTGAGAGTAAGAATTGTGATACTTGTACATAGGTCCTGTCATGAGCTTTTATAGATTCTGCCTGACATAATCCTAATAAGATTCTAATTCTCCTCAGCAGAGTCCTGTTAGGAATCACACTCTCAAAGATAATGCCTATTCTGAAAACATCCTACTCATTGCCAACCAAGTGAGATGGTTGCATCTCTTACCTCGGCTGGTACCACACTCAACCGAGCTTACACAGCTCGGTGCTGCTTTAGGCAACATTGTCGTAGTCCTAACCGTGAGATGTCGCCTTCAAAGCTACCCTTAACTCGATCCTCCTTCCACTGTCACCTCGGTCCTCTACGGGGTTTAGCTTGGGATAGCCAAGTCAGGCCCCTGGCAGCCCATCTCTGACCGACTTGACGCATAGATGATCCAGAACCGTGCTATCTGAACATTTACTTCGGCCCAACGTCTAAGATAAAATGAACTTAGCTCGGCCCAAACTATACACATAAATTACCCTCTCAATTTCAATGTCCACTTTTGTGTTTAAGATTTATTATGATTAAATGTAAGAATTCTAAAATATGTAAATCTTGATACATAGTTTAATAATTAAAATTATATTAGAATAGAAAAATTAGAACACAAGAATAAAAAATCAATAATGTTATATTTATCATATTTTTATACAATATTATGGCAACATTAGTTTAACGAGTCTTACGCTCATGCGTATCTTCAATGTATTGTTAACAACTAGACTAACAAATCATACTATAAAATAAGATAGTATAAATACATAATTATTGTAATATTACTCTTCAAAACTTTAAGGGTAAATTATAAATACATTCTCTGAGATTTGATTAATATAAGAATTATTTATTGTAATTTTGAAAATTACATTCCATCCCCTAAGATTTCTAATTTCATAACAAATCATTCATTTTATTAATAAATCATCAAATCAATTAACAGTTTTTTAATGATGTTAAAAATATTTTTCAATTAATAATTTAGGTAATTTTATTATTGCATAAGAAAATAATAATGAATTTCATTTTTTTAATTAATTCTATTAAATAAAAAATTCTAATAAGGTGATATTTGTAATTTTTCAAACTATAAAAAATAATTTATATTTTAAATAAATATCAAAATATATATTTATAATTTATCCAAAATTTAAAGACATTAATCTTGTGCAAATGATTTAGGGTTGGTTTGGGAAGTGAGTTCGCTTTTTTATTTTTTTGGCTATTTTAGCTTGGGCTAAAAAGTTTGGTTTGGAAAGGGTTTTTTGGTTTTTTGAATTTTTTGGCTTTTTTTGTGAGAGAAGAGTGTAATAATTACGGGTTGAATGTGATATTTTATTTTTTGTGGTTAAAATAGTCAAAAAAAACCCACTTTAGCTCTTCCCAAACAGACCCTTAGGGTTTCTTCACTAACCCTGGTTAGGGTATTGTACGGCCTTGGGTAACTATATATAGCACAGCAGCCAATGATATGTACGGATTTAGATGGGGTCATATGTTGTCATATCATACAACAAAGCAAATTGAATACCTCCACACAACCACGATGGAATCACATACCATGGGCGTGCCTTAGCCTCACCAGCCAATGATATGTACGGATTTAGATGGGTCATATGTTGTCATATCATACAACAACGCAAATTGAATACCTCCACACAACCATGATGGAATCATATACCATGGGCGTGCCTTAGCCTCACCACGTGAGGAATGATAAGAGCTCAGCCGGTCTTATGGTGAAATCACGACTGAATTTATTTAGTTTGGTCTATGGGATTATTTTTGATTTCCATTTTAATAATTCAAATTGTTTCAATATACAAAATTTATCGAATATTATATTTTTGTAAAAAATTATATTGATCAGATATTGATAGTTATTTGATTAGATCAGATCAAATTTGTATTAAAAAAATAAACGGTCGACAGAATAATGATCCGATCAAATAACTATTGATATCCGATCAATGTAATTTTTTTACAGAGATATAACACTCGACGAGTTCTACATATTAACTGTTCGGATTCTTGAAAATAGACTAAAAAATGAACTCATAAACTGGACTGGACGAGTCAATCTTGATCTCAACACAAGACAAGTTAGACTCAAATGATAATTATTCAACAATATTACATATTAAAAAAAAAGACAAATTACTAACACCCTCTCGAGGTTTGACTAAAATACAGATTCCCCTTGAAATTTGAAAAATTACAAATTGCCCTATAAAGTTTCTATTTACATAACAAATGAGGGGCCAATATGTTATGCAAATATAAATCTCAGAGGGCAATTTGTTATGCAAATATAATCTCAGTGGACAAGTTATAATTTCTCAAACTTTAGGAAATAATTCGTATTTTAGTCAAATCTTGAGGGGTATTGATAATTTGCCCTAAAAACAAATATTCAAAAATGCACTTAGAAAAATATATATCAATAGACAATAACTATTGGGTGTGCTGCATGTACCATATGTTTTAAACCCCTACCACACATTCTGGATAATTTTCAAAACAAAATTCATGCTAGATATAACAATTTTCAAAATTATTTGATCTGGGCTAGGGTAAATTTTACCTCAATCATTCATAATACAAGGTCGGTCAAATAAAAAAAAAATGAAAATTAAAATCTAATACTTTTACCTTTTTAAAAAACAAGTAAGTCTTGACAAAATATCAAATCATCCAAAACTCTCAAATTCCAAAATTATTTTCAAAATATACAACCAAACAAACTACAAAAATTTCTAAACTCTCTTTCCAAAATATTTTTTGAAAATTTATCTTTCAAAGTCAAACCAAACAGGGCCGACCTGCCTTACACTTTCTTATTTAGTTGATCATAATTAATTGAAAATCAAAGTTTGAGGTGCGTGAGAACCACAAAAATAAAACTCAAAAATGAAAGATTGTTGAATATTTCGGAACTGTAACATTATTAAAAATGGCTGTAGAACTAGTGTCGTCATTGCCAAATTATAAAATCCAAATATATATATTTGGTGCTACATACATCTTGCAACAAAAAATAGAAGTTATTCTATGTCCCAAGGGCATGTCTATATGGTGCACGAAATCAATTGTAATTGGTTTAAAAAGTGTCTACAAATTTGTGTTTGTAATTGTAATAACAACAGGGAAGGTATGTTGCATCTGTGGTGTCCCGAATAATTATCCAAAATTCACACTATATACATGGTGATGTGGATTTGAATTGCAATATTAATTATTACTATTTTGCCATTATATATATATATTTTTTTGACAAACGATAAAATGTTAATAAATTAAGTTAAATTGCAACAAAAATATCACAGTTGCTCTGTTCTAACCAACACGTTTTCAAGCCTTGACAAACATACCCATAACTTATTATTTCCGTTTGAGAAGTGGGTTGGTTTTTTGACTTTTTTTATTATTTTAGCCTGGGCTAAAAAGCTTGGTTTGGGAAGGGCTTTTTGGCTTTTTTGACTTTTTTTGGGAGACAAGAGTGTAATGATTATGGGTTGGATGTGATGTTTTGTTTGTTGTGGCTAAAATAGTCTATTTTGTTTTTTGTGGCTAAAATAACCCCAAACCTCCTTGCCAAACGGAGAATATTAATGATGATGCAAAGCTCTGGCCACTAATTTCAGTGACCTCAATTTATGATTAGATCTTTCCATTTTCTAATAAATAGAAAAATATGATCAAATTTTTTATATAAAACAATATGATTGAATTCAAATTGTCTTCTTTAAATAGAAATAAAATGCAATTGAGTTGATTTCAATATCAGTAACATCATTTCACTAGATAGTATCCCTATCACTCTCCAACACCATCATATAAAAATTTATGAAAAATTTACCATTCAGTGTTAATTTTAGAAAATTATTACAAATTCATAAAAAAAATATGATTTTAATTATTAATACTTAGCATAAAATTTTTCATGTATTTGTAATTATTTTGAAATTTACACTGAAATAAAATTTTTCCGAAATTTATTGTGCAAAACCCAACAATCAAATTCCCCCACCTAGTAAAAACAAGGGAAAGAAGGACAGAGGCTTGAAAAATTCTTTGACATGGAAGATAGAGGAATATCCACCCATGATCCAATAATACATTCATTGCGTTAGTTCTATAAATGTTGTTGTTCATAATAATTATCCAATGTTGTTGTTAAATTTTTTGGATAAATTACAACTCACCTCTCTTTGGATTTAAATATATATATAATAAATACCACAAATTCAGCATAATGATACTAACCTCACTTTAAAGTAAGGTTAACCTGCTTAAAACTTAACACAAAGGGTGTATTTGATTGGACGGACTGGAAAAGGGAGGATTAGAATCCATCGGACTTGAGTCCTGGGACTGTGAATCCCCCGAACTATTTGGTTGGATTGGATATGTATCCTGTGTTTGTTTTTTCATGGGATTAGATGTCTGGATAGGACTATTTTCAGTGAATTCAACGTTTGGTTGGACGGACTGGATAGGATAAATGAACAAAAGACTATTTTACCATTTTTCAATTGTTTACTAAGTAATAGCAATATTAAACATATCTTTAATATTTTAATTATTTTTAGTAAACATTAAACATACTAATGGTTAAATTTTGTTTAAAGATATTTAAACATATTAATATTGATAAAAAATTTTGACTGGTACAGATTATTTTTATTTAAACAAATAAAATTTTTTAGTAAACATTAAACATACTAATGGTTAAATGTTTAAATTTTTATTTAAACAATTAACATTGAAATTATTTTGATGTACAGATTATGTTTAAACAATTAACAATTAACAATTAAATAAATGTTGATGTACGGATTATGTTTAAACAATTAACAAATGTTGATGTAATCAAATGTTGATGTATTAAAACATAATTTAATAGATGTTAAATAAATATACATGTTGATGTACAGATGTTGAAATAATTTAATAAACATGTTGATGTACAGATATTTAAATGTTTAAATAAAACATAATTTAAATAAATGAAATTATTTATTGTTGAAATTAAACATTTAATTGTTTAAATAAAACATCTATTAAAACATCTACTAAATTTAAATAATGAAATTAAATAAAACATAAACAAAATTTTAAAATAAAACATCAATAAAATATCTATAAAAAATTATTTTAAAAAATTAAATAAATAAAACATTAATAAAAAGTTAAATAAAATTATTTTATTTTTAAATTGAGACATTTAAATTTTATTAAATATAATACATAATTAAATAGTAGAGGGTCAAAATTGTCATTTTCGCATCTAATCCAAACAGTGATTAGTCCCCCCAAAACAATCCCCCCAGGACAGGATAGTCCCCCATATGGGGGACATGGAGTCCGGCCGGACATGGAGTCCGGCGGAGTAAAAAAAAATCAAACGACGGATAAGGAGGGAGGCCGGACATGGAGTCCAAATAGTGGATAGTCCCTCCCTTATCCCCCCAATCAAACACACCCAAATAGTGAGTAAATACTGAAATAAATATATATTTTAGTAGAAAGAAATGACAATATTATTTTTTTTCATCTACACAACTAACAAATTATTGATAAAAAGAGTCTAAGAGTTTTGTGTATTAAAATCTCACAGACTAGCGTAATTATATCAAAAGTATAAGACTAACAGTATTTTTCTGAAATCTTGTACTCTCGAAATCTTTAAAAAATTATTATAATTTATCCAAAATATTTTTATATAAAATGATGTAATTGAATTGAAATCATCCTTCTCATATAAAACTAGGACCATGCTAGGGAGCCCTAATTTTTGGCCCCCTAATCCCCCTAAAATTCAGACCAAGGCACAAAAAAAAAAAATTTTTACCCAAAACGACGTTGTTTTAGACATTAGGAGGATTATGAGGGAAGTTAGTATCCCGCCACATACCCCACCACCATCTTACAAAAACTTTGTTAGATGCAAAACCCAAGAATCAAATCCCTCCATCCCTAGAAAAAGAATGAAAGGAAAAGTAGTAGAAGTGTTGGGAAAATACATTTACATGGAATAGATTGAAATATCCACTCATCATCCAATAATACAATCCAATTTCAATAGGTGTATGCAGCTCTTCCTAAGTACCATCCAATAAAATTGGAGCCTATATGGCTAATGCAACATATCATATATATACAATAATATATAAGTGTAATATTAGGGATAAAAAAATAATGTATTATTTAGATTTATTTAAAATATAAATTTTATCATATTAGTGTTGAATCTGAGTCACTTAATATATAGTCATCAATAATAAATTCAAAAAAAATGAAGAAAGACTCGTGGATAACCTACCTCCTCAAAAGCAAACTAATCCATTCCTTTAAATGCTGTCTACTTTGCTAAAAGCATTGCCAACAATTCATTATTAAATTCTCCACTAAGTCAAATTAGCAGCCTTAATTCCTATTGGAGGAGAGGACCACTTAATGGCCATAAAGAACAGAAATGTTAGAAATGTGTTTTGATTTTGAATTTATGATGTGTGAATATTTTTTAAGTGAGACTGGATCATGTATTCCAGTCTTGTGAGTTCACCATGAGTTCTACTTTTATGATTTAAGTCATTCATTTTAAAGAATTTTGTATATAAATTATATATGAAAGAAATTAGATTGATCCTATCACGTGACAATAATTATCAGATCATTTTGATTTTTTTCATGCATGATCTATGTATACAAATGTGATGAAATGATATATTTACAATAATTGAATCAATCAGATTTTTTTTTTTTTTTTCCTTTCATGCATGATCTGTGCATAGAGGCCTATAAAATGAACAATGTCCACTGTTAACCAAAGATCAACAATTGAATCCGGATCCTCGGTAGCGCTACCCTGTAGCACTACCCTGTAGCCCCCAAAACGACGTCGTTTTGGGGGCGGATTTTCAGAAAAAAAAAAAAAAAAAAAAAAAACGCAGAAGAGGGAGGGGGAAGGAAGGAGAAGGAGAGGGAGAGGGAGAGGGAGAGGGGAGGGAAGGAGGGAGGAGGGCGAGCTCGCCGTCGTCGTCCCTCGCCATCGTCGCCGCGTCGTCGTCCCTCGCCGTCGTCGCCGCCATCGCTGCCGCCGTCGCAGCCGTCGTCGCAGCCATGGCTGCGAGCTCCACGGCTGCGAGCTCCACCTCTCCGCCTCCTCCTCCTCCTCCTCCTCCTCTCCCAATATTTATGGCCCCCTCCAGTTCAGTCCGGCCCCTCCTCCTCCCTCGCTCCTCCCTCCTTCCCTCCCCTCTCCCTCTCCCTCTCCCTCTCCCTCTCCCTCTCCTTCTCCTTCCTCCCCCTCCCTCTTCTGCGTTTTTTTTTTTTTTTTTTTTTTCTGAAAATCCGCCCCCAAAACGACGTCGTTTTGGGGGCTACAGGGGGTGCTACAGGGAAAGGGGCACAGACGACCCGTTCTCTCAACAATTGTGCCTCTAGGCCTATTTTTAGAGCAGTTGTAGAGTATGACAATGTGTACCCAACAATCCTTTTCTCACAATGACGCTTCCATGACACAAACTCTTGAAAACATAGCCTGAAAGACATTTGCCGGACCATATTTCACCATCTCTATTAAGACATTTCCAATTCTAAATACTTTTTCTCACTATTATTTTTCTAAAACTTAGGAAGTGTTATAAACTTATAAGAAACAACAAAACAACATTCATGCTTTCAGACTATTACTAAAAGCCACCAATGGAGATTCTACTAACAAGGATCAGTCTAGAGGAAAACTGGTGGAAACAAAATCTAAAAAAAGTAATCTTTGCGGCCAAACAAGTACTAAGGCCAAGTTTGGCAACCCAAAAATAATCCATCTTTTTATCTTTTTTTCATCACATCACCTGTCTACTTTTCTGCACATCTTTTCATAAAAAGATAAAAAATACACTTATTTAGGTCATTCCAAACAACCCCTAATATGTATATATATATATATTTCTCAACATGGTGGTTCTAGGAGCATCCTCCCTTTGGAAGAGATGATATAAGTGGAATACAGTGTCCAAAAACTTTTGATATTTTATTACTACTACCAATTGTCACTCTTCTTCTCAAATTCAATTCATCAACTAGTCTTGCTTTGCTATCCAATTAAAAAAAAAATGTCATTATAATAATAGGTGTAGAGAGATTCCTTTCCACTAATGGCAAATTTTAACCCACCTAACCCACCTAATGTCAAATTGTAACCCACCATGGTGGTTATAGGAGCATCCTTCCTTTGGAAGAGATGATAGAGATGATATAAGTGGAATGCAGTGTCCAATAACTTTTGATATTTTATTACTACCACTAATTATCACTCTTCTTCTCAACTTCGATACATCAACTAGTCTGGCTTTGCTATCCAATTAAAAAAAAAATGTCATTATAATAATGGGTGTAGAGATATTCCTTTCCACTAATGGCAAATTGTAACCCACCACGAATCTTCCAACTTAAATCACCCACTTCATAAATCAGACAGATTAAAGAAAGAAACTTACTAGTTGGATCACAGATACAAAAATATTATAATTTTAGAAGTTCTATTTTAAATTTTATTCATAAATATTAATTTATGATTTAAATTCATTTCATGTTTGAACTCACACTCTAATTCAATTTTCACCACACAAACATATTACACTATCCAAAAAAATCTGGGACATTTGTTATGAGACAATAGCATTTCTGTTACATGTATAAGGACTCTTATATATTGCAATATTTTCTTGGAATTCTTCACCTCCATTATGACTTCTCATTTAGCATGATAAGTCTTACTATTGTTTAAATACAGTAAATCAGATTTTTATTGAATGAATACTAAAAATTTAAAATAAATCTGATGATAAATAGCATTTCTCTCTATATATACTATTATTAATTTATATATATATATATGTGTGTGTATGTGTTAAGACTTCTCATGGTATTGACTGACACAAATGTATCTGATATTTTGAGTTTTCTCAAAATATCCCTATAACAATTATTTAAAATAAAAATTTATATACGGAAGTGAATGGAGTTTGAACCTATAACATTAGATGTCTAAAACAATGGCTCTATTTGGTACAGTTTTGGAACACATGATGTTTGTTTAGGAGTTTCAAATCACAATTCCATACTCATTTTTGAAAACTCGATTGAAGGTGGAAAAATTTGGGTTAACCGGTTGTCCCACCAGTTGTCCGGCCGGTTGACCGGAACAGTGCAATTTTTTTTTTTCTTTTTTTTTTTTTGCAATTGACATATGTTAATTTTTATATATTCGAAAAAACTATTTTCCGAAGTTTTTAAAATTTTTTATGAGTTTCAATAGAATTTTGAGTTGTGTGTTTGGTTATGAGTTGTAAGTCTTTGTATCAAATATTATATGTCACATCAAAAATTCCTCACTCAATTCAAAACTTTTTTCAAAACACTTTTCAAAATTCTTTTACCAAACAAATTTTCCACACTCAAATCATAATTCCAAAACTCACAAACTCAAAATGCAACTTCTATTCTCAAATCATATTTAGAAAACTCTACCAAACATAACCAACATCTTTACCACTTCTATAACAAACAACATATATACTTTTTGTGTGAGCTAAGTAAAATATGTGCACAATTGGCAAACAAGATATCTAGGCCAATCCATCATAAGCCCAAACCTACTTAGACCCATTAAGTTGCTAAGAACTAAACGACAAACAATGCGTTCGTTGACCAAGCAGTATACCGAATCAGTGGCATCAGTAGAATCCGCTGACACTTGTGCCGAGCACTAAAGTGGGTCCAGGCAATCCCTTTATGGAGGTGTACTAGGAAACTCGACCTAACATTAAAGTAATGTTGGCAAATATGTCAATTTAAATAAAAAATATCTTCACCAAATGGCTATATAAAAAATGTGGAAAGAAGAAAAAAGGTATGTACTCTGTACCAACTAAACTTGTCTCTGAAATATTGTATACATTCCCTCTCATACACAATCCAATTTAACTGTTGGAGTGCTAATTCATGCACCTCTGATCGGAGTGGTTTATGTTTCGGGCATCAAAGCGAGAATCAAGTAAAGAACTATTTGAGATGAAAGAATATTATAGAACCATACCTCACACTTTTAATTCAAAATTTTATATTTTACAGATTTAACAGCGTACTAAGTGGACACACACCCACTAGAATATATATACATGCCTATATAACTAAGTATTAGTATTGTATACAGACACAAAATCTGGTTGGTATCTTTTTTATCTTTGATGTCTTTGTTTTTAGTATTTTTTGAAAATAAACGTAATAAAATGTTCAAAAACACCTCTTTTTTCATTTCGTTTTCACTCTCGTTTGAAATCATTTTTAGGAAATTCAGAAAGTAATTCAAAACTGTTTCCTAAAACAATGGGGGGTGTCTTTAGAATTTTTTTCAAAGAATAGTTTTCATAAACTATTTTGTTAGACAAGTTACCTATGTCAATTAACATCTATAGTAAATATTAAGGAAAATGAGGATTTCTAATTAGACGTGATGTAAAAAATTCACATACTCAACCTCAATTTCTCATTAGGTGATTTTATTTACACATTATTAATATTTTCAGTATGTACTATTACTCAGGACACATACACAATAATTTTTATGGTTGAAAAATATCTTATTTCACATCTTAACTTTACATTACTAATCCTATATTAACACATCACTAACCACTACAAGAAAAAGCACAAACGGCGACCAAAATTTGGAATTTCGTCGCTAAAAGTGCATGAAACGGCGACTAAATTTGAATTAGTCGCCGAAGAGCAGGTTTTTAGCGACTAAACTCTTTTAGTCGCCGAAGAGCAGGTTTTTAGCGACTAAAACTCAGTTTTGTCGCCTAATGTAGGGTTTTCAGCGACTAAAGTTTATTTAGTAGCCAAAAGTCACGGATTTTGGCGACGAAAAGCATTTAGTCGCCAAAACTATAGGTTTTGGCGACTAAAAAATGATTTAGTCGCCGAAAATAGGTGTGTTACCGACAAACAAACTTTTTGTAGCTAAAAGTGAACAATTTGGCGACTAAAACTGAATTTAGTCGGCAAAAGTAGGCTTTTTGGCGACAGAAAATAAGTTTAGTCGCCCGAAGTACTTGTTCTGGGCGGAAATGAAGGTTTTCAGCGACAAACAAGCATTTAGTAGCCAAAAAGCATAGAAATGGCGACTAAAATTCAGTTTTAGTCGCCAAAAGTACTCTCAAATTTTTTTTTAATAAATACTTTATTTTTTACATTCAATACATTAAAATAAAAGTAATTATTTATATATATAGTTTGTACTAAAACCGGCACATTTAGTATATAAATAATATATGTCGCATTAATTTTCGCGTGAGGATGGAGTGGCATAGTGGGGGAGAGAGTGTTGCAAAAAGTTTACAAAGTTGGGAAGTCAGTGATCACATGTTCGAAACTTGGCAGCAGCGCGGGGGCGAAAATTTTTTTTTTCTGAAATGACTTTCAGCGACTAAAGTCATTAGTCGCCAAAGGTGTAAAATAATAAAATAAAAAATTAATATTGGCGACGAACACTTTAGTCGGCAAAGATAAAATTCCGAAAACTGAAATTGACTATTGGCGACAAAATTTTTAGTCGCTGAAGAGCTTCCTATTGGCGACGAACAGTTTTTTAGTCGCCAAAGCCATCCGCGACCATGTATTGGCGACAACGTTGGCGACTAAAATTTTTAGTCGGGAAAAGTCAATTTTCGAGATTTGGCGACCAAAATAGGACCTTTGGCGACTAAAAATTTAGTCGCCAAAGGTGTTTTTTCTTGTAGTGAACTATTTGAATACACACCATTATATACACAAAAAAACTATTTTCACCACTATTACAGACACCAAAAACTATTCATCTTCCCCACAATACACAACGGCGAGCAAAACCATTACGCCGTCCTCGGCGTCTCACCCACCAACTCCTCCGCGGGTATCAAGAAAGCCTATCATCTTCTCACTCTCAAGGTAATAAGCTCTATACACATGGAAAAGCAACAAAGGTCTGATCTGATTTTATTTAGGGTATGTTGTTGTAGTTGGAAAAACTTATAATTGCTAGAAACTTCAAAAAAAAAAACAAAAAAGCTTCAACCTTTACAATTGCATATTTCATCACATGTATTCACTATTGCTCTGAGTAAAGTGATTGTGTTCAACTTGTGGCTAATAATTATTCAAAACGGAGACCTTCAATTTGATTTATCCATTGAACGTCCATGGCAATTTATATTTCTAGTTTGGCTCAACTCTAGTTGTTTGAACATAATATTATTATATAAAAAAAAATAAAATTGAACAAAAAAAATATGTTTAGAATATTTATGTTAAACAAAATAAATAAGTTCATACTTTATATGATGAACAATTTCAACTCGTTTTGTTCAAATATAAATAATCGAATATTGTGTAAATGTTTAACTCTAGTTAACCGAACACGATGAACAAACTCATCTTCCTAACATACGAACGAGACAAATAAAAAATCAAAAAATTAAGTCATAAACTAACATTTTCATTGTTTAAATCAACATTTTTAATGTTTATATCGGAACCAACCATCTCAGTGTCATCTATGGTGTGCAAAACTTCAAAACTAATTGATTTCAATATTCTTAAACCCTAAATCTTCAAAAGGAGTTTGAAAATAAGTATAACGGAGAAGAGAATGAAGTGAGCTAATTGATAGTGAATGATTATGAGTGTATGTTAATTGTGAAAATGATAAGAAAATACAATGTTTATATGTTAACACTCTAAACCTTATAGAGATGATGACGTATGAAGAGTATTTTTTGCTTTTAAATATGAAATTTTTGAATGGGTAGAATACATCACATGTCGATTTGTTTCCTTATAATTAATTTAAAAAATTGATTTGGTTGTTTCCCATACTAAATTTGTGAATTTTTAAATTTAAAAAACAATTTAAAAATTTTAAAAAAATCATGATTTATGATTTAAAAAAAGAAAGACAAAGAAGATCCTTTTTGTACACTCTTTCTCTAATCAATTCTTTTTCCTACCTCAAAACCCTAACTATTATACATTATATTTTATCCAAGTCATTCACGTTCTCCTCATTCTATAAATATTATATTCATGCAACGATGCAACTCATTATTTTTTATCTATCTTTATGAGACAATTGGAGATTAATTAATATTTAGTCTCTTATATTCTTTAAACAGACTCTTTCATCCGTAAGTATACGCCTTTTTTTCTTTTTCTTTTTTACTTCTAACCTACTCTAACCATTGCTTGTTTTTTTACTTATAACCATTTTTTTGTTGAAAAATATTATTTCGGTAAAATTTTTATGCAAAATTTTACTCTAAAATGATGTGATAGTGTCATTTGTATAATAAAAAACATGTCAATGGACTCTTTATTATAAAGGTATAGATCAAAATCCAACCAAATCATTATTAATAATTTTTTTTTTTGTATTGATTTTATGTTTATATATCACTACTCTTTTTTACTTTTCACTTTTAATATTTTGTGATATCATGATATATTAATTGATAATTGGTGTAAAACATTACTTCAAAAGTACCTAATAGTTTTTTCTTTAATATTTTTATCTGCAGTTGATTTTGTTTAAAAATATTAATTCAAAAAATATTTGCATAAACAAATATCTATTTAATTTTGTTTGAATTAATTTATGCTTAATTTTGTGTAAGAATATCTACAGTTGTCTAGATTAAAATTAGTAAGAGTGGTTTACTGGGCTAAGGATCATCACATTGGTAGCATGTATTCATTTCATGATTTCATCTCTAATTTGAGTCTGATTAGGAGTTGCTTCTGAGGTGGTGGCGGTGTGTGCTGATGTTGGCAGATTGTTTCCATTTGCTCTGATTTTAAGGTGGTGATTGTTCCATTTGCTCTGATTTCAGTGTTGCAGCTCGCAGGTAGTTGGCTTCATTTCTCAGGGGAGCTGCTGCTGTTGTTCTTGGTTGCAGCTGCTGCTGCTGGCTGGTCTGGGT
This sequence comes from Camellia granthamiana, assembly GCA_036172215.1. Lineage (NCBI taxonomy): Eukaryota > Viridiplantae > Streptophyta > Magnoliopsida > Ericales > Theaceae > Camellia > Camellia granthamiana. The sequence goes on along the minus strand of CM069912.1, from coordinate 122,061,155 downwards.
GGTTGGCTTGTTGCTGTTGGAGTCTGCAGATAGTTGGAGGGGAGTTGCAATGCTACTGTTGCTAGTGTCTTGGTTGAAACTGCTGATGTCTGGTGTTGATTGTTGGTTCGGTAGATGGCTGCTGTATGATGTTGTGCAAATAGTAGGATGGGAGTTCTATTGCTATTGCTGGGAGGGTCTTGGTTGGGGTAATTTGCTATGGCTGGTAGTGCAAAAATGCTATGTTGGTTGTTTTGTTTGTTATTTCCTTTCTTTATTTTGCCAAGTGGGTTGGCTTTTTGCATTTTTGACTTTTTTGGCTATTTTAACCTGGGTTAAAAAATCTGGTTTGGAAAGAATTTTTTGGCTTTTTTGACTTTTTGACTTTTTGGTGATGTGTCTTACTATTCAATTACCAAACTGCCCCTTATGTTCAACTTGTACCTGTGGCAATGAAAGTGGTCCTCCACGTCAGCCTCCTTGGAGGACCGAATTTGGATAAATTTTTTTTTTTAATTTTAAATAATTTAAATAATGTTAATATTAAATAATGTTAATATTGGATAATTTAAATAATGTTCAATTTAAATAATTCAAAATATTAATATTTTCAATTTGAAAACAACTCTACACTCAAATCGTAACCAAACACATAAAATATTTATTATATTGTCCTGCGTATTTTATTTTTATTTAATTTTAATTTAATTTTAATTTATTTTTAAATATTTAATATAATTTTTATTTTTATTCAAATTTTAATTTTAATTTTAATTTTAATTTTAATTTTATTTTAAATATTTAAATAATGTAAATAATCTAAAAAATTGAATAAGTAAAAAATTTTAAATAAATATTCAAAAAATTATTTTAACAAAAAAATGAAATTTTTTTAAATATTTTGTTTTAAATTTAAATAATTTAAAATATTAATATTTTAAATTTAAAAACAACTCTACACTCAAATCGTAACTACACACGTAAAACAAAACTTAATTAAGAAATTATTTTGAAAACTCATAACCAAACACATAATTCGAAACTCCATACTACTTTCATAACTCTACACTCAAATCATAACCAAATACATAACAAAAAAATTAAAATATTTAAAAATATTTTTATAAAATAGAGTTTGAATTTTTTTATAAATTTAATTTTAATTTTAATTTTAATTTTATTTTTATTTTTAATATTTAAATAATGTAAATAATCAAAAAAATTTAATGCGCAAAAATTTAAATTAAATATTCAAATATTCAAAATTTAAATAATAAAAAAATTATTTTAACAACAAAATTTAAATAAATTAAATATTCAAAAAATTTAAATAATTTAAAATGTTAATATTTTAAATTTAAAAACAACTCTACACTCAAGTCGTAACCAAACACATAAAATGAAACTCAATTAATAAATTATTAAGGTAACTCATAACGAAACACATAACTCGAAATTTAAATAATTTAAAATATTAATATTTTAAATTTAAAAACAACTCTACACTCAAGTCGTAACCAAACACATAAAATGAAACTCAATTAATAAATTATTGAGGTAACTCATAATCAAACACATAACTCGAAATTCCATACTACTTTCACAACTCTACGCTCAAATCATAACCAAATACATAACAAAAAAAAAAATTATTTAAAAATATTTTTATCAAATATAGTTTAAATTTATTTTCATAAAATATTTTAACAAAAAACAAAAAAAATGTTTTTATTTATTTTTTTCAACTTTCTTTGTCTTTCCTGGTAAAAAGCCTGATTTGATTTGATTTTTTTTTTTATACTTTCTGTGGGCTGACGCCACCCCTTTTTCATGTGGGGTAGTATGGTAAATTAACTTGTCAAATTGTTGCAGCCATGCTCCCAACTGGGAGCTTCAATTTACACACACAACATACACTTTCTACACATCTCCCCTCACTACACTTTCTACACACCTCCTTCATTAAGTGTGTGTATAGAGGGGGTTTAATGTGTGTAAATAGAAGCTCCCCTCCCAACTTTCTTTTGTCCATTTGTGGCTAAATTAGCCACTTTTGTCATTTAGTGGCTAATTTAGCCCAAACCCAACTTCCCAAATGCAGCCTTTGTTTGTTTGTTTCTGATTGGTTTCTCACCAATCTTGGGTTAGTGCTAGCAAATGAATGTGTTTCCTTTGCGGTGCCAACCTAGTTGGGATCGTTAAGGTTAGTTATGATGCTTGGTGCACTCTCCCGCTTTGTTGATGTAATTTATGCATGTTTTGTTTTTACATTAATAAAAAAAATTTTGCTGTTCAAAAAAAAAAAAAAAAAAAATTAAGTTCCGGTCATAATTGCAACACTATAAAAATATATATATATATATTATATTTAATCTATTTTTTCAAAGCTATTAAATATGCATAAATATGTACATTTTATTATGAAAAAAAAAAAATATTAATAATTTATGTTTACCAATTAAAAAAAAAAATATTTACATAAACAAATTGGTCAAATGATTCTTCAATTTGTTCCTAATGTATGTATTGAAATAAATATAAAAATTTAAATATTTCGGTTCTATTTTTTTCTCACATCACCTTAAAAATAAAGAGAGATAGAAGATGAGTGGGAGAGTAGGGCTGTAAATGAACAGAATCGTTCATGAATAAACTCGAACTCGGCTCGGTAAGAGTTCGTTCAAACTCGGTTCGTTAAATTTTTAATAAAGTTCAGCTCGTTAGCTGGTTCGTTTAACATTTGTTATTTATATATTAAATAATATAAAAATATGTATAAAAAATAAGATAAATATCTTATTTATATATGAAGAAAATATGAATGTAAATAATAATTAACTATAGATAGTATATTTATATAATAGTGGTGGTAGATATTATTATTTTGGTAAAATATTAACTTTTTTTTAGTATGTTTATATATATTGTATGTATAATTATATAATTAACATTTTAATTGTAACTTTAGTCTCATACGCAAATATGAGTTTATAAATTTTTTGGTTCGTTAAGACTCGCGAACAAGCTCGATCTCGAGTCAAGTCTAAGCCAACTCGGCTCGGTAAGAGTTCGTTCAAACTCGGTTCGTTAAATTTTTAATAAAGCTCGGCTCGTTAGCTGACTTGTTTAACATTTATTATTTATATATTAAATAATATAAAAATATGTATAAAAAATAAGATAAATATCTTATTTATATATGAAGAAAATATGAATGTAAATAATAGTTAACTATAGATAGTATATTTATATAATAGTGGTGGTAGATATTATTATTTAGGTAAAATATTGACTGTTTTTTAGTATGTTTATATATATTGTATGAATAATTATATAATTAAAATTTTAATTGTAACTTTAGTTTCATATGCAAATATGAGTTTATAAATTTTTTGACTCGTTAAGACTCGCGAACAAGCTCGATCTCGAGTCAAGTTTAAGCTAACTCGGCTCGATCTCTATTTATTAAATTTTTATTGAGTTCGAGCTCGAGCTCGAATTCATTAAAATTTTAATAAACAAATCCAAACATATCAAAGCTCGGCTCGACTCAGCTTGTTTGTAACCCTATGGGAGAGAGAAAGAGAGACAAGAAAAGATAAGATTGTTATATTACTTGACAATGAATAATAATTACAAATTTCGTTGATGATGTTTTTATACTTGACAGAAAGTATAATTTTTATATTTTTAAAAAATTCATTTGTTTTAATTTTACCAATTGAATTATTATATATCTATTTGTTATATAATACTTAGGACAAAACATTAATAGCAACAAAAAATAAAATAAAATAAAAATTGTGTAACTCTTGCCGTGTTTGGAATGTTATCTTTTTTATTAAAAAGTAGAAATTAAAGAGTGCTAAAATGTGTTTGGTATGTACAAAAAAAAAAAATCAAAAATCAAAAATCTTTGTACCGGTTTAAAAAGGCCAAATAATTTTTGTGAGTGAATGCATAGGTATTTACACATTTAGAAGGGTAAAACGAAAAATTTAAATAAACAAACAAAAATATTTGTATTTTTTCATACAATTAAAAAATTCATTCCTAAATAAATTAACTTTTTTTTTTTTTTTACCTCTTAAAAAAGTCAAAAAGACACTTAAAAAGTTAATTTCAAACACTCTTTTTGTTAAAAAAAAACTTAAAACTTACTTAATATTATTTATTATTTATTTTTTAAAAATTATTTTTAATTAATTTAAAAATAAATTTATCAATCATTGTTTAATCTCGTACATAAGGCAGGCGATATGCTAATAACAAATAAACAAAAACAATACTAAACGCACCCTTATCCTGTCCCACTCAACAACCCTTCAAGAACCTACTGAGCACACTGGCAAAATTTAGATGACAAAAATCTTGACAGGAAATCTGTGAAGCTAAGTTTTCACGATTTTAGTTATGTCTGGAATGGAAATTTGAAAGTTGTTCTTGATTATCTCTTTCAGCATGAATTGCATTTTTAAACTAAGTAAAAACCTAATTCCCACACTTCCCCATGAAAATTTCACATTCTTGAGGCAAGATTAGCTTCTGGTTTTTTGGGTAATGTTAGCTATATTAATGTTGTGTTTGGTTTGGAGATTTGGGGAGGGATTTGGAAAGGAAAAGGGAAAAAGTGTGTGAAACTAGGTGAAATATAGATATGTTTTATTCACATTTCACCTACCATTTTCATTTCCCTTTCCAAATCCGTCCCCAAATTCTCCAACCAAACACAGCATAAGAGTAAGAGACAATAATTGAGCTTATAATATTTAAATTTTTATCATTGTTTTCATGCAGGATTTTTAATGACACCAAAGACTTAAATATTAACCCTAGTTTTTAATAATTACAGTATTGATAAGGAAATTTCCCTCAATTTTCCTCTCGTCTAAATGGAAATTATTGAATACTTGTTGGAGTATGTATTGTCTCCTAACTAACTAATAAGGTGGAGCAACTTGTTCTTCTAGTAAAGTTTGATGCTACGCCATTAGTTGGATATACCATGTGAACAATGATGTATGTTATTCTGAGACTCTCAAATAATTATCTTAAATGTACATGTTTAAGATAAGACTGATCTACATAATGGTTTATTTGATGCAACTTATAAGACTTTATATAATTCTTCTTCTTTTTTTTATATATAAAATTTGTGACAGTATTTATAGTATTTTTTTGTTTATAGTTTATAAAATAGAAATAATTCTTTATAAAAAGCTAATTATTGAAAAGTAAAGAAAATATGCTTTTAATGTTACTTTTTAACCTAACATACAAAATCTAAGATAAATCACAAATGACTCAAAACAAATTGAAGGCGAACACGTTGCGTGCTAAAAGAGAAAAGAAACCGTATTCCTACGGGCAGGATTGCCCCCGATGGCCAATCAACAACAGATCAATAAACAAATTGTAAAACCTAATGGCCACTGCTTTAAAGTAATTGCAAAAAAGACCCTTTCTTTTTTGGTAGATGTGGTGTCCAGTTGGGATTGATTGATATTGCATAATATGATCTACAAATCTCAACATCAAAACAAACATTCTTTACAGCTAAGCAACTATTGAAGCTTTTTGAGAAAGAAGCACCCTAATTTATTCTTGAATTAATTATTTAAAAGTTCTATTTATAAATATTATAATATCTCAGATTTTATTTAAGATTTTTTAAACTAATAAGCCTTATTTTATAAAATTGAGAATTTTATCAGTTTTTCTCAATTTTTAAAATTAAGAATATTATCAATTTTACATAGTAATGTTCTAAATAATTATTTCTCTAACTAATGAAAAACACATAGAATATGAGATTAACGTTTTTTCCCTTTTACTTACTGATTTGATTCAACTATTCAATAGAACAGAGAACATTAACAGTTTTTTCCAGTTTTAAAACTGAGAACATTATCAGTTTTTTTTTTATTTTTAAAGTTTTTTTATTTTTTCAATTTTACACATCAATATTCCATCATCATACTACTTTATAGTCACAAAATTTTTAATTTCGCACAAAAAAAAAATCAGTTTTTTCCCAAAAAAAAAAAAAATTTCCTCATAATTTTTTTTTTTTAGTTTTTTCAATTTAAAAGTTGATATTTTAAAATTTTGAAAATCAAAATAAATGTCAAATCATCCTGTTCCTTTATAAATAATCATAAATGATGAACAATCATTGTTTAAAAAGTAATTCTGACTACTAAAAATATAATGAGATTTGAAAGTCTAAAAAATTTTAGTCAGAACTTAATGGAGTATAAATTCATAAATCATGACTTGTGTGTAAATGCCTTTTTATTGTTTGAGCGATAGGTATCTTGAATATCTTAAACTCTTTGTCTAGGTTTAGTATAGTTTCTCTTCAAAATTTCTTTTTTTTCTTTTTTCATTTCAATTGCGAATATAAATTCTATCTTAATCTATGTTAAAAGTTTTTATTCTTTGGTATTTTAGATAATCGTTCTACTATACTTTCACAATTTCTCATTTATTAATGTTGTATATAATTAATTATATTACCAAACACAACGTGTGCATAGCACGTATAAAAAACTAGTTTATTTTGTGAAATTAGAAGCAATTACCTTCCTTTGAGCTGAGGCTAAAAAATAAATTATTAGCTAAAAAAGTCCATTTGACTATAAAAGTCTTATTTAAAGTGCTTTAAAATTTAAAAAACTAATTTATTATCTATAGGAAAATGGTTGAGGCCTCGAATTTACCTCGAATCCCTTTTTTTTTTTTTTTTTTTTTTCTTTCTTTCTTCTTTTTCGCAAAACCAGAGGGGAGGGGAGGGGAGGGGAAGAAGAGAGAGAGGAAGGGGAGGGGAGGGGTTCGGATTCGCCGTCGCAGCTCGTCGAGCTCGCCAGCCGTCCGATCGTCGCCCGATCCAGCTCGTCGCAGCAGCTGCACCGCCGTCGCCTCCGCCTCCGGCCCGCCTCCGTCTCCTCCTCCTCCTCCTCCCCCGGTGATTATGGCCCCCTCCAGTCCGGCCCACCGGCGGCTCTCTCTTCTTCCCCTCCCCTCCCCCTTCTTCCCCTCCTCTCCCCCTCTCTCCCTTCTTCCCCTCCCCTCTGGTTCATTCGAGCCAAATTCGAGGCCTCGAATTCGAGGCCTCTATCACGACTCTTATTTATAATATGAACGATTTAAATTGTCAAAATAAATTCAAAAAATACTCCACGAGACCTCACAGTAGCAACCCCATATCCCAGCAGGGCAGCGGCAAAACCCTGAAAAACAAAGCAGCAGAGCAACAGAACCAAGCCTACCAGCTCAAAAAGCCAAAGCTACAAACAAACAAAAGGAAGGGGAGGATAGGCCTACGAAGGATTTATAACTGTAAAAATGCTGCCATCCTCAGCCACTTATGGGGCATTTGTTCTAGACAGCAACTATGTTACACGGACTCTTCAAAATAAATCAAATACCCTTGTCGGATACCCGACACTTGGACAAGAGTGTCAGATATGTGTCCGATCCGTTCCATCGGACACTTCTTATATATTTGTATTTAACACTATCACTATTTGTATATATTGTTGTACAATTGCTATAACATGAGTATAATGACTTTTTGACACTACATGACCTCCCTTTGCTGGGCCTGCGTCTTTAAATTTGATGTTTGACGGATCTAGCCTCCAAATTTGCACTCGTACCCAACATCCATACCCGAGTCCATATAACATATGACAACAGTCACTTTGGGTTCAATGGAGCCATAGGTATGTCATCAAGCAGCTTTGTTTTTGGGCCATGAAATTCCCTTCTAATTGTTCTTGGACTTGGACCTCTTGCCAGGACTTTTGTTAGTATCATTGGTGATGGTTCTTCTACCTTCTTTTGGTTTGATAGTTGGTGCCCTTTAGGTCCTTTAATGGATCACTTTGTCCCCAATAATCAGTGGAAATGGCCTTTTCCCCTCTATTTGGAAGTCTCCTTTCCAGGCCAATTCTCAACATCCTAAGTCAAAGGTACAGACTGTTTCTCCAACTTTTCTACTTGGAATGCCTTGAGGACTCGTCACCCTCCTCCAGTTATATGGCATTCACTTGTTTGGTTCCTGAATAATCTTCCTAGGCACTGTTTCATTTTGTGGATAGGTATTAGAGGCAAATTGAGAAGCTCAAGGAGTGGGGGATTGTTGATAATGCTACTTGTCTTCTTTGCAATCAAGCTTATGAATCTTTGATCTATCTATTTTTTTGACTGTTCATATTCTAGAGCAGTTAGGTCTCATATTTTTCAGCTTTGCTCCATCTCCTCTACTCTTCAATTCTTGGCATTAAGAGATCTCTTGGGCTACAAGAAAATTCAGTGCAGGAAAGGAAGCCTTCAAAGGGCCCCTGGTTTATTGGTGGATCAGATTAAATTTGAAGTTAGGGTTAAGGTTTCCCATATTAAATGTATTAAACCCTCAAATCTTAGTTTGTTGCAATGTAAAAATTGGCTCATTGCCTTCTGTTTTGATCATCACTAGCCTTGTTTTCCTGTTTTTTGCTTATTTATTTATTTTTATTTTTTGTAAATAGGAGTGTATTCTCTCCTTGATTCATGTATTTTTTCGCTTTTAATAAATTCTTGTTGCAAGGAATGAAGAATTATTGTTTGATTTAATTACAAATAAAAATATATTTTCTAATCTAATCAGTTGCGCTGTCCAACCAACATTGAAGTATGTTACAACATTAGAATCAACAAAATGCACTTCCATGCAAAAATAAAAAGCATTTTAGCATCGTGTATAAAAACCATTTTAGAATAAATCAAAAAAGTTGTTGATTGTATGGTCAGTCCAGGATAGTTCGGGTCTGGCCTAACAATCCAGGTCCAAACTAGGCCAGGGAGTTTTAAGACAGAAAAAGCGCGCCCAAGAAGGGCGCAAACCGAGTCAATCCACATTCCTATATTTTAGGCTCAACCAACTCTTAAAAATCTGCACTTGGTGGAGCACAATCCCTAAGGAAAAGGGGCTGACGTGAGGAGTGGGGGAAGCCCAACAACTCATAACAAAGAGAGGCAGTTAGCACAATAGAGGTATGCAAACACTTCCACCTGAATCTCACTAGTGTAATCCTGCACCTTTGTCTACTCTTGTCATTGACTTAGGCATCGGAGGGTCCCCAGGCTGCTCCAGCCACCCCCCTTACCTTTATCTGAGTGTGTTTCAGATCAGGAACCAAGTTATCTCCGCTGAGTCCCCACCGTAGCCTAAGTGGTTTGATTTTTACCCACCACAATTTACATTTCTGATGATTCTTATTGAATAGCTTTCGTTGATTTGACCTTGTATAAAAGGGTAGAGAAAGAGACAAAAGCAGCAGAAGCAGAGAGTTCACTATCTAAGAGAGTAGACACAGAGTTTGAGATGGCCGAGGAAAAGAGAAAAGCAGTAGAAGCGGAAGCAGAAGCAGAAGCAGAAGCAGAAGCAGAATCAACAATAACTTTCACAACAATTTCTGATCTTGTTAATAATTGTGCTGAGATTGTTAATAACCGTGCTGCTGAACAAACACTGCGGTTTAATCTGATGGTGGTGGTGGTGATTAAATCAATCTTGGTAGACTCATTTAGAACTCATCGGCCTCATCTAACAAGTCCAGAATTATGCATTCCATGCGTGATCTTTGATGACACAGGGTCCTTCATATCTTCAAGGCCAGACTTGATCAAGGTCAGCTCTTTATACATATGTTTGTGTACTTTTCTTAGTCTTTTATTATCACTACTTACAAAAATTTGCTAATGTTTCAGTGGAATTTCTGAAAGTGTGCTGTGCTGATCCTATACAATGCAACGGTTGGCTGTTTGGGTCAAGCAATGTGGCTTGAAGTCGACGATTCGGGTCATATTGAATTCTGTTCATGCTAGTACAAGGTTTTTTTTTGGATACTGTTGCAACTTGTTTAGGCGGCTTTATGTTAAAACCCCAGGATGATTGATTTGCAGTGATATAACGTTGGAATTTACCCGCTTTCTATTTTATTTTGCATGTTCTTTTCTGCTTTTTCTTTTCTTTTCTTTTCTTTTTTTCTCGTCTCTGAATTGCTATTATTGAGATATATATACCCACAATTGATTTTTTGATTTCTGTTAGTTTAGGCAGATATCTCTGATTTGTTTCTTAATTCTTATATGATAACCACCTTTGGGTTTTTTTTTTTTTATATATATATTTAAGTTTGATTTTTCAGAAATTGTTTTTAGATGAGTTTTCGCTTATTTTTAATAATTTTTAAAATATATTTTAATCAGTTCTTTGTATTTTTTAGATACACCTAATCAATATGAATCTAGAAAGTAAAATAAATTGACTAAAACATTAAAAAAAATAAATAAATAATTATGAAAATTTGAACAAAATTCTATGTGCATTGTTGTTTGGATTTTCATTTGTTTTTAGTGAATTTTTTCATATTTTATTTAAACTTTTTTTACTTTTTACATGTATCTAATCTTAATGTACCTATAAAATAAAATTTTTATAAAAAATTAACTAAAATACGAAAAAATTTCTGTATAGACAAACAAAAACTCATTTAAAAATAGTTTCTCAAATTTAAAACCAAACAAAGAGTTGTTGTGACTCAAGTTCTCATTATGTTTGGAATGTCATGATCTTGGTTTGAATGTTAAAAAATATAAATCTGATAAACAAAATTTAGAAGGAATTACAAATAAAACACTAGAGTTTGATGTTTTGTAATTGTGTTTTTAATTTTGCCTAGTCAAATTCTAATATTTTTATTTTTAAAATTATTAGCCTATTTCCTTTAAGTAATGTATGTCTACATTAAATGTCTGAAATGTCATTTTTCGTGTAGTTTAACCACTTTTTTTTTTTTTTTTCCCCTTCAGTTTTACTTAATGGAAATAAGTAGGTAATTTAGATTGAAAATAAATTTAAAAAAATTATAATTTAAATTGATAAAATTAAGAATCATGATTTATTTTGTTACAATGGTTAAATCTTTCCCCTTTTTTTTTTTTTGTAATTTTTTCAAAAATTTAATAAATACATTGTTTATTTGATAAAAAGAATAATATAAATAAATTACAAATACACCCATGAGGTATATTAAAAATACATATTATCCCCCTCATATTTGAGAAATTACATTCCACCCCAAGTTTCCAATCACATAACAAGTAATTTTTTTCATTAATCAACCGTTAAGTTAAATTAACAGTTTATGACATAGGCAATAAATTTTTTTTTATTATAAAAATACCCATATTAACTTTCATTGAATCAAACATTTTATTTTGTTTCGTTTTGTTTTTATTCTATTTCACTTTGCTTATTCTTTATTTTCTCTCAACTAGTAACACTATTTTGCCCAATTACCGCACTACCCTCTCCATCGTTAATATTGTCTACTAGCATTTGGACTCCCACCTTAATTCCAATTATACCCTCTCCCTAACCCACTCTCATAGCCTAACCCTTGCCATTTTCTTACTAATTTCCTTCATCTACAAGTCCAGTAGTTGTCACTGTCGCCGGCCAGCTCCCCCTCCCCCTCTCCCTCTCCATCTTCCTGTTCGTCAGCCCCTTATCCATTCATTCTCCACAGAAGCCCTTCTTCCACTACTCCAGCCCTTCTCTTCCATGCATCTGCCTTTTTCTGCATCCATTCTATCCAACTGTCAGCGATGAAGAGAAAGATTGCAAAAAGATAGAGAGACATGTCAGTGTTATAGAGAGAAAGAAAGACCTAGTAGTGTCGTGTTGGTCGTAATGTGGTCGTGGTGATGGTAGCGATGTTTCTCCCTCCTCCTCCTTTTTCTTCTAGGAGGTTAGGGTTTCTCAAACCCTAAATCTGGATCATTTTTCTTTTTGCAGAAGGGAACTCTGAAGGTCATTGCTCATCATGAGTTAAGCAATGGTTGTCGTAGTATTCGGCGACAACCTCTCATCTTTTCTCCTTTATGATAATGGTTGTGAAGGTGGCGGTGTGAAAGGGGTGGCCGCAGTGGTGAGAGGGTGGTTACGGGTAGAAAGGCACTGGGATGGCTGCCGGATGTAGGGACGACCGGAGGAGGCTGTCAGGCGGAGTGGAGTGGAGTGGAGTGGAGTGGAGGTGAAGTAAGAGATGGGGTTGGGGTTGGGGTTGGGGTTAGGGTTAGGGTTGGAAGGATAGAGATGGGGTTAAAAATAGAAATTGATGCTAAGGTAAAATTGTAATAATAAAAATAAATAAATAGAAAAAGTGGGGATCCAAAGAAGAAAGGTAAGGGCATTTAGCAGCTTTCTAAATAAATTAAATTGGCCGTATAATTTTAATAGGGATTTTTATTGATAAATCCATTTTAAAGTTGTTGTAACCCATTAAGTCCACAAAGGATTATTATAGCCTAATTAGTCTTATGTACTTACCCTTTTATTCCATGAGATCCATTTTACTAATTTTATGTTTTTAAATAGACTATTATGCCCTTATATATATATATATAGTGTTGATACACATACCACGTTTCCTTTTTTTCTTTTCTTTTTTGTTTATTTTGTTTTGGTAGTTTTTATTTTCACGCTTTTGATCATTATTCTAATTAAAATGGATACATTTCTATTTTGCATGCTCGTTTCAACGTTTTGATGTGCTAGGGTTTCATTGTTGCTGTTGTAGCATGGTTCGGTGATTTTGGAGTGAAAATGACGAATTGGATGGTACTCGGTTGTGATTTTTTTTGGAGTATAACTAGTTAAAATCAGTTGTTTTTGAGTTACAGGACGAGTGCAGGATTGCATGATTAAGGTTAGTATCATTTTGGTTATGAATACATGTTCAGTTTATGTTTTGATTTGTATGATGGATGAGATGCTCTGTTTTTTTATTGATATGGATAAGATACTCTGTTTGTTCAATTATATGCATTTTACATGGCCTTGTGAAAGAGAGGTAATTCAGATTATGTAAAGAATGTGGATGTTTACATTTTATTTGTAATAATGGTGGTGATATTTTGAGTTTGGTTTTGGCAGTGTAAAATTTAAATATATGCATATACTTTGTATGTTCGTTTTATTTTATGTTTTGATTTATGTGGTGATGAAAGTTTTTTTTTGGTGAGTTTTTGATGTTTTCTTAATGAGGCTCTATGTGGGCAAGATAATTCAGAGTATAAGTAACAATGTGAATGTTCATATCTTGTTAATATGAAGTTATGGAGGGTTGCTTGCAAATTGTATACTGTCACCTTATTCTGGTGGTGTCATTTTGATATTGCAAAATGTTTTATGTTGTGTAAGAATGGTGGTGATAGTTTTCATTATGGATTTAGCAGTTGAACTGTACACATAGGTATTTAATTTTGCACAATGTGAATTTTCATAATGTTTGGATTATTGTATGTGCTGTTGTTCGTATGGTTATAATGTGGTTGTTGACTGTTGTATTGTGTTTTTACAAGAGATGGATAGCTTTATGATGTTGGTGTGCACATATGGTTGCAATACAATTGTAATAAATATTGCCTGCGCATTGTGTTATTCGCGTTTGGTGGAATGTTTGTGTGAAAAATAGGGTGAGTTGTCTGCTTATTCATTGTTTTGTCGGCTACCTGGGATTAATAGGTGTGATTTGGACAATGAGGAAGAATTTTAGAACATGTTATTACTTGCTAAATCAATGGGGTTACAATATGTAGAAGTTGTCGTTGAGTTGAAAAGTGATATTGGTCAGTCAAGTAGCTCTGGGTCACTGCGTGTGGGGGGTGAGGAAGAAATTGACACACTCCGGAGATTTTGCCACCATAAAGAGAAAGTGTTGTTGTCAGCCCCTTGGGCAAATGGTATTATGCATACGGGACAACGGTTTGTTGGAGGTGCATAAGAATTTTGTGATGTTTTATATAAGCATGCCATCCAATGTGAATTTTAGTTTACGTATGTCAAGAACGAGACAACAAGGGTTACTGCGGTGTGTGCGATGCGTGAGGAGAGAGGCTGCTTGTGGGCTATACATTGTAGAGCACAACGAGCAAATGGTTTTTTCTACATCAAAAGGTTCAACGATGTGCATAGTTATGGTATGGATGTCCGAATATCGAATAATCCGAGAATTAGTTATGATTTGGTGTTGAGTACTATATCTGAAATTGTGAGGGACAAGCCGTTGACTCGGCCGTATGAGGTGGTGACTATTTTGAAGATGGATTATGGGCTAGATGTGAGTTACCACGTGGTATGGTTGGGCATGGAGAAAGCAAAGGCTATTATTCATGGAGATCACTTATTATCGTTTGACCAATTGCGGTGGTATTCGGATGCTGTGATGGGTTACAATTCGAGGAGTTATGTCAATATTGACTATGATGCGACTAGTCAATAGTTTTGTCGTTTCTTTGTATCATTTGCTGCGTGTATTTCTGGGTATAATTCTTGTTGGCCTTTATTATTCCTGGATTGAACATTCCTCAAAGGAAAGTACAAAGGTCAGTTATTTGCGGCAACGACGAAAGATGGAAATAATGGTTAGTATTTTTTTTAGTTGTCTATTCATGTAAATATTCACATTAAGCGGCATAGTGTAGACACATGACAGACCATTACACAATGTAAACATTCACATGACCTGTTTTCTTTATAGTGTTTTTGTAAACTACTTGTGCTACTATTCACATTGGAATATTGTGAACAATTGTTTAATGGTGTTGTGTTATAGGTAAAAGTGTAAAAATTGCTCGTGGCCCATGGGCAGCCCGAGGTAGGCCCGACTTGTTTAGGCCCGGGCCCAAGGCCAGCCCGATGCCTTGGGCCTGGGCCATCGATTTGAAGCCCGACCAAGCCCGACAAAAGCCCAGCCTGAGGCCTGGCTCGCCCAAGGCCCAATGTTATTTTTAATGGAAAATAATAAAATTTTGGTGGGAAAAATTAAAAAAATTATTTAGGCCCGCCCAAGCTCGCCCAAAGCCCGAGCCCAGGCCCAACAGCCCGGCCCGAGGCCCAGGCCCACTGGCCCGTCCAAAGCCCGAATGTTTCTGGGCTTGGGCTTGGGCCTAGGCCTAGTTTTTTTGGCTTGTGGGCCAGCCTGGCCAGACCCGATTTTTGGCGGGAGCCTGCAAGGCCCGATATGAGCCCGGCCTAGCCCAAGACCGGATGAGCCGGACCGGGCCAAAATTACACCCCTAGTTGTAGGTCTATTCCCTATTGCATTTGCGATTGTTGATTTAGAGACCACGTCCAATTGGTCGTGGTTCTTATATGAACTTGGGAAGGTTGTTGATTGTAATCGTCAAATTACTTTTATTTCGAACTGCAATCTTGGTCTGTTAGAAGCGATGCCAAAGGTGTTCCCATCGGCTCACCACGATTATTGCTTACAACACTTGAAGAATAATTTAAGAGACCGGATGAAAAGAATTGATAATGGATTTAAGGACCACCTCGTTAGTAGTTTGGGTGATTGTGCTTACGAGCCAATTGTGGTAGGGTTCTATGAAAAGCTTGAGAAATTAAAAGATGAGGGTAAATAACAAGCACATAGTTTTTTTAAGGAGTTGACACCTGAGCACTGGGCGAATTCATACTTCAAGTAATAGTAGTTTCATGATGTATTCCATTTGTCAAGTTTAGAATGGTAACGATGTGAAATTTCAGTTATGTTTTGTGAAGATGTGAAATTTCATATTTAGTTTCGAAGAAATTTAATTCAATATTGTACAATGTTTGTGATGTAGTGCAGGGGCATGCGTTATGGGGAGATGACATTCAATGCGGCGGAGTCATTTAATAATTAGATTAAAGAAGTACGTAATCTTCCTATCACTCAGATGGTAGACACAATTCGCACTCAGTTGATGCGGCAGATGTCTGCGCGGCGTGACCAAGTAAATAAGTGGAATGAGCTTATTTGTCCTACATTCAAAACAATGTTTCTTGATTCGTTCAATGACAGTAGGTCTTGGAAAGTGAGCAAAGCCAATGAGGATGTGTTGGAGGTTCATTCTATACCATCTGTTACAGTTGATATTGCAAGGCGTATGTGTTCTTGCTCCAAATGGCAAATCAATGGATTTCCATATGACCATGTTGTTATTGTTATTCAGAAGAGCCGCTACAATCTCAATGATTGTGTGGAACATTACTTTCATGTAGAAACGTATCGTGCAGCCTATTCGGGTGCCATATTCCTTATACCGTCGGTGAAAAAGCTGTCTTTTGATCCCATGGATTTCACTATATACCCACCAACTGTGAAAAGACCACCCGGCAGGCCGAAAAAGAATAGAATCCCGTCAAGGGGTGAGAAACTTAAGCAAACAAGGTGCGAGAGATGTGATAAATTAGGAGGCCAGAATCGAAAAACATGCAAGGAGCCGATATAAGGTGTACATTTTTTCATTTCAACATTGTGTTTTACATGGGATTCTTATATTGATTTTTGAAATAAGATTGTATTATGTTGGCAAACATTGTGTTGCAATAAGATTACGTTGTGTTGGCAGACATAATAATGCATTGGCAAACCTAATAATGCATTAGTATTTGATTTGTGTTTTTTTTTTTTTTTTGGATAACAAACTGACATTTTTGTTGGTGTGTTAAGGATAAATATATGATGTGAACATTCATACTTGTGTAAGATAATCACATTATGTGAATACTTGCACATGAGTTAAACTTTTTAACATTATTATGGTGTGAATATTCACATTATTGTTACCATTGACAACATTAAAGTAGATAACATGAATATTTACATCACTTTAACCATTCACATCATCAAATAAGAAGATGTGAATATTCAGATATGTATTATGAAATGTAATTGTGAGTGTTTTTTGTTAGCAAAAACAAAATGTTTTTGTGTATATTATGATGCATGCATGGGCGTGGTGTGAATATTGACATCGCTGCTGCCATTCACATCATCAAAGGTTATGATGTGAATATTCGCGTTATCAGAATATTCACATCATTAAATTATTTACTGTGAATATTGACTTATGTGTTAAGAAATATTATATTCACACCTGTCATATTGTGTTACAATAACACTTTAAACAATATTCACATGCATGTAGTAGGGCTTTAGACATAAGAATGTGTATGATCCTTCCATGATGTGGAAATTCACATCATGTCGTGTGTCAAAAAAAAAATATATAATCTCAATGTGCATGATCAACACGAAATAGGCCTCATAATGCATATATATATATATTGAGTGAAAAATAGCAGTGAAAAATAGTAGTACAAGCAGTGATATAGAATTGATTTACAATCAAGCTAGTCTGCTTCAATATGTCAAATCTATTGATACTAAATTGTCTTAAATGTGGATAACAATTTCGGATAACAGTGATAGGTGGACACTCCCCACCTATAGGTTTTCCTATTGCACTGTTGTTGGCTTATTTTTCCTACGAAGGAAAATATTATAAATGCGAGCGTGCTAGCAAGGATTAAAAAATCCTTACAGATTAAATTCAAGCCAATTATCAAGTGATTGTGTTAACGGTTCTTTTGCCTCAACAAAGAGGACTTCAAAATTGCCAAAGTGTAGAGAAAAGAAAAATTAAAAGAAGAAAGGGAGATGGAGAAAGACGATTGAGTGAACAATCAAAGTAATAATTACTTACCTCTACTCCTATGCTTCGAAAAGGAAGTGCATGAAATGCTTCGAAATGAAAGTGCTAAAAATAAATGCTTCGAAATATAAATCTATGTTAAACTACTCCTAAAATAAGGAAAATGACAAGAAATATTGAAATCAATTGTCTTTGATTTAAGTTTTGGATCTTTTACAATGTAGCCATTAATGGCTATTTATAGAGGAAAAAATACAGCAATAACTACTTAGTAACTACCCATTTCTTCTATCTTCATTCTTATCTTGCCATGTGTCCTTTCACTCATCCACTTTGTCCTTTATATTCTCCATAATCTCTATAACTTCTTTTAACTTCCAAATGAATAAGAGGATGCCACGTGTCCTACAATTATATAAATAATAAAAATTGTAGATTTATGGTGCTAACATTACCCCCCGCGGCCCTTAAAAATGATGTTTATTTGAATTTTTGAAGGGCCGAACCAAGCACATGATTAATCTAAGTAATAAAATGCTTCGAATAATATCAATAAAGTGCTTCGAATGATGTAATAGTACCAATGAAGTGCTTCGAATGAGTATGAAATTATGACTAGATGTCTCGAATGCTAGCTATTATGGACTAGTAACAAGCTTCGAATGTGGTATAAAGGACCAAAATCATCTTTCGAAGGTTGAAAGTGCCGACAAAGGACAAATTAATCCTTGGAAATATTCGGCAAAGCTTCGAAGGTTCATAACCACCATTATTGTTTCTTCGAAGCTATTAATGTAAGATGGAGTTCTTCGAAACCTACAAAATTATGGCAAAAGGGCCTTCGAAGCAACTTTTGGCCAACATTGTGGTTATTCAAATTTTGTATGTTCTGGTTCATACATAATTAATGAAAATATTAATTTTGTGCTTCGAACCAATTATTAATTCTTCGAAGACACCAAAACGGTTGTTCTTCGAACCAACTTATCATGCCAAAAATAGGCATTATTCGACAACTAATTAATTGCTATTTTACATATATTTGAAGAGAGATACACATTTCGAAAGTTTTTTCGCCCCATGTTACATTTCGAAGGTGTTTATTGATAACAAAACCACCATTCGAAAGTCACATATGTTACTAAAGGATCAAAGTCGTCATTCGAAAGTGCTTACGACATCTCTTCATACAAAATCCAAAGAGTTGGATTACTATGAAATTAGTTTGGCATTTTAACAAGCCATTAATGGCTATAAAATGATATTTCAATGAATAACATGCTTCGAAGTGTCTTAGGACATATTTCGAAGGTAACCACAAAACCAAATGATGATGGTTTTATGGATCAACCATATTTTTGGCCCAATATATTTCAATAACGAAATATTATTTGCTAGCCATTCCATCAAAGTCAACGTTTGATGTGATCCACAAATCGAAAATGGATTTCGAATAACAAAAGTCATGATATAGTGTGACCATGAAAATTCATACTTTTTGACACTTTGGAAAATGTCAAAAATTTTGAATTCATGAACAGTGGCTTGTTCATTATTCTTGACCATGTTTGCTTTAAAAACATGACTTTTGCCGAATTGATTTTCATAATTATTTGGCAAAGTGGGTTGTTTTTCCATGTTAGCCATTAATGGCTTACGAAAATCACCCATAGATATGTTATTTTCAATACTTGACTCTCTAAAAATTGGTTTTGAGACCCCCCCAGCCATGCATGAAACATCATTCTTAGCCAAATTTGGCTCAAAAACATACTCCTTCATTATGTTAATTTCATAATTTGGCTTTTTAAAAACAGACTCTTGAACCTCCCGAGTCATTGATGAAATCAACTCTTTGCTTTTGCTATTTTCAACCATGGAAAAATTCTGAAAAAATTCACCAATTCCGGCCATTAAAGCCTCAGTTAAAGACTTGGTAGTGAGAGTTGATAACTCATCATTCCATTGGCGAATTTCCATATCAAGTTGATGAATTTCTCCAATTAAATGGTGTCTTTTTTCTTCCACCAAATAATATTGTAATGGATGAAAGTTTATTTCATCAAGAAAATGGATCTCTTCTTGAAGATCCAAAATTTTTCTTTCACACCAATATATTTCAAATTGACAAGTTTGAATGGCGAAATCCAAATTGTTTGTCATTTCTTACACTTGGCAGTCCCACTGGGCGTACCAAAAATGTTGGCTTATTTTTCCTACGAAGGAAAATATTATAAATGCGAGCGTGCCAGCAAGGATTGAAAAATCCTTACAGATTAAATTCAAGCCAATTATCAAGCGATTGTGTTGACGGTTCTTTTGCCTCAACAAAGAGGACTTCAAAATTGCCAAAGTGTAGAGAAAAGAAAAATTAAAAGAAGTTATAGAGATGATGGAGAATATGAAGGACAAAGTGGATGAGTGGAAGAACACATGGCAAGACAAGAATGAAGATGGAAGAAATGGGTAGTTACTAAGTAGTTATTGCTGTATTTTTTCCTCTATAAATAGCCATTAATGGCTACATTGTAAAAGATCCAGAACTTAAATCAAAGACAATTGATTTCAATATTTCTTGTCATTTTCCTTATTTTAGGAGTAGTTTAACATAGATTTATATTTCGAAGCATTTATTTTCAGCACTTTCATTTCGAAGCATTTCATGCACTTCCTTTTCGAAGCATAGGAGTAGAGGTAAGTAATTATTACTTTGATTGTTTACTCAATCGTCTTTCTCCATCTCCCTTTCTTCTTTTAATTTTTTTTTTCTGTACACTTTGGCAATTTTGAAGTCCTCTTTGTTGAGGCAAAAGAACCGTCAACACAATTGCTTGATAATTGGCTTGAATTTAATCTGTAAGGATTTTTCAATCCTTGCTGGCACGCTCGCATTTATAATATTTTCCTTCGTAGGAAAAATAAGCCAACATTTACTCCTAAAATAAGAAAAATGACAAGAAATATTGAAATCAATTGTCTTTGATTTAAGTTCTGGATCTTTTACAATGTAGTCATTAATGGCTATTTATAGAGGAAAAAATACAGCAATAACTACTTAGTAACTACCCATTTCTTCCATCTTCATTCTTGTCTTGCCATGTGTCCTTCCACTCATCCACTTTGTCCTTCATATTCTCCATCATCTCTATAACTTCTTTTAACTTCCAAATGAATAAGAGGATGCCACGTGTCCTGCAATTATATAAATAATAAAAATTACAGATTTATGGTGCTAACAACTGTCTTTTTGTGATTTAGAAAAAGGTGTACTAATGAGTCTCTTATTTGACACCATTCAAAGCGATTAAGGTTGTCAACAATTTCCTCACGGTATACATGCGCTCACATGATATAACACACTACGGGCCCGTAATCCACCCTGAAAATGCAAAGTTATTATTGTTAGATTTTGAAATTTAGGTGTGTGTAATGGTTGTGGAAGATGTGTACAAATTGATTTGAGGCTTACAAATTGGATGTTTGCTGAGGATAGACGTCTACTGATATGATTGGTTGCGATGGATTTTGGCCTGATAATTTGGTCCATAGTGGTGATGATAGTCCGATGATGCGCACCACTACCTCAATATAGTCCCTCTGCCATGGGGGAAACAATGAAATTTCATATTAGGCACAAAACAACATAGTGCATACGTCCAAGTTCAAATATTACACATCATGACAAGTATTATATGTGTTAGTGTGGGGAAGTGGTTTTGGAAATACTCTTCAGATCCTAGGAGACACTCTTGATCCTCAGCTAGTCACCTGCAAAGACACAAACACTCCGGTCGGGGGTGCCGGGGTTAGCACTCTGATGGGCAAGTCAGCTCCTATACTCAAGAAAGCTTGTTTTCTAAGTTAAGTGAAGTTATTCTTACATACCATTCCAAGAATGCTGCTTCTCTATTTATATCTGTTCCTTCTGGGGCCTCGGGACCCGGGTCTACTTTTCAATCATTACCCATTCTTCTATTCGGCCTTAAAGATCCTTTCTCAATCGGCTTACGTTTTGTATTCGGCTCATCCTAGTCTTGCAGGGTGCAGTCGGTTAAAGTCTGCAGGATGCGGCCGGTTAATGTCAATCTACTAAAATATGCCCCTTCCGATTTATCCATTTATTCGGCTCCCACAATTGCCCCCCAAGCATTCTCCCAAGGTATGTTGGCTGGAGTGCTTGGTTTCGAATTTTGAACATTCAGAACCAAAATTTTGGTGATTGTGCCTACGAAGCACATGCCTAAGTACGCCCCTTTTTGGTTGTCGTACCGACTTCCCGCCTCTTCGTACATACCTATTCATTGCGATTTTTAAAGATTGGCGTCCCTTTGGATTCGCATTCCGTGATACTGGTCGCTGGGTTGCCTCTTGGATCGTTCTTGCAACTTTATCTCCTCCGATATCTCCTTCATCCTCTGTAAGTTATCCCCTTTTTTGCTTCGAGAACTATTCCCAGTTTACTCTTTGGCACATCTGTGTCAACTGTAAGGTATGGCGAAACATTTGAAAGACCTCCTCTCGTCAGATCGAATTGCTGGTTTTAGACGTCATTTCTCCATTCCTAATGACGTTCGTCTGTCACTTTTGGCAGACGGCACCCTTGACATGGAGAGAGAGGACGAAACCACGATTGTCTTTCCTCTCTTGTCAATCGCTGAGGGTGGAGTCCGCTTCCCTCTACATCCATTCCTAAGGGCTGTGCTTCGCCATTGGGGTTTAATCCCTTCTCAACCTAACGTGAATTTCTTTAGAATTATAATGGGGATTATAGCGTTAAATCTTCGCCTTGGAATTAACCTTGGCATTCCGGCTATCCGACACTGCTATGCCTTGGCTAAGTCTTCCGGTCGGCGAGGGCGTTATTTCCTTAGAGCGAAGGACACCGATCATCAACTAATCACTATGCTTTCCAGTTCTGGGAAAAGAGTTGATGATGTTATGGTCATTGTCCAGGGTAACTGGGAATTTAGTGAAGGAGAGGATCGTGTTGACCCTATTCCCAGACGGAGAGGCGAGCCAGGTCGCCGAGTATTTCTTTATTTTTATTATGTGTTAATTTTTATTGTAAAACCTATTCCATTGAAATCTTGCGGCTTCGTCTTGTGTAGGGAGGGGTTTAAAAAAAATACAATCTTTAACCCACGACGCCGTTCTTTCAGATATCCGGGTTTCCCTCAGGTATTTCGGTCGTCGAAGCCTTCAGAAACAGGGGAGGGCGGCTCACATTCTGCTTTGTTATGAGCCGACATACACAACCTTCTCGGCGGCGGAAAACATACCGATTCCGAAGGGCGAAGATTTCCTTACAGCTCTTATTCTATCCGACTTCAAAAACTTGAGGCAGGTGGGCCTTGAGGGGTTCGATTCGGAGCGAAATGAGGTAGCTGATATTGCCGAATCAGATCAATCCGAGACCGACTCTGAGGAGGTATTGGATTCCGCCGATCCTCCGTTTACATCGGGACCAGGGGATTTTCCTTCTACCGACGTTCTTCAACGCTTTCAATGCTTAGAGGATCATCCCGTCATAGACTTCGCGGGTATGGCCGGATTGAGTCTGACAAAGCTTGCCAAAAAGGCAAATGCGGAGAGGTTAGCCGCACGGTGAAGAGCGGAGGTCCTTTCGTCTGAAATACCATCCGCCACCGAATCGCGACTCCCCCTCCCTGTTGCCGAATCAAAGTCCTTGGGGGTTGTAGAGGAAAAAGGTCAGGATGCCGAATCCCCGTTGGCCGGGGAAGTCGGCCAAAAAGTTGGGGAAAGAGCAGAGAAACACTCTGCTGACCTCAATGCCGGTTCGGACGAACAGGGTGGTAAGCGTCCTCGATTGGAGGGGTCTAATGAGGTTGTTCCTTTTGTCATTCGTCCAATGGTAAAGGATATGCCGATTCCCTTTAACGCTTCGGCGCTTAAAGATCCAGAAGTTGCATTCGGTGTGGCTACGTCCGTATCGTTGCCGTCTGATATGAAGGCTTTCCGGGTGGAACCAGATCTGAATGCAACAGCACTGGCCGCGCAATCGGCACTTCTGGTACGTATTCTGACTTTTCTTCACTTTATCCGAGTATT
Organism: Camellia granthamiana; assembly: GCA_036172215.1. Classification (NCBI taxonomy): domain Eukaryota; kingdom Viridiplantae; phylum Streptophyta; class Magnoliopsida; order Ericales; family Theaceae; genus Camellia; species Camellia granthamiana. Next base: position 122,037,569 of record CM069912.1, on the reverse strand, counting down.
GTTGAGGTTATGTTCTTGGGTTTTTCCTTTGCAGACCGTCGGAAGGATAGCCGATATGAGACGTCGGCATCTCGACGCCGTCAAACAGATTGACCACTTACGAAAGCAAGTGGAGGGCCAGAGGAAAAGGGCCGAGGATGCAGTTTTGAGAGCGAACAAGGAAGCTGCTTGGGCCGAGGCCGAGGCAGAGAAGGCCCGCATTGCAGATCAATCCCGAGCGGATGCCGAGAAAAAGGCGGACGCGGGCGAAGCGGCACTGAGATTGTCCCAGAAGGCGGTTGCCAGCCTGGAGGCTGAGTTGGCTGAAATGAAGGCGGCTGCTACCAAAGTATTCGAAGCCGGGAGAGATGCTGGGCTCGCCGAATATGTGGACCAGGTCCCTCGGTTCGAAAACAGGGGGTTCAAACATGGCTGGCGTAAAGCCCTTGCTACAGCTGGAGTTTCACTGACTATGCCAGTGTCGTATGAGCAAGTGGATGTCGAGCCGTTGGAGACTGATTCCGAAGACTGAGCTGGGCATTTGACTGTTAGAATTTCACAAATGTATTAGGATTTCACAAATGCATTGTTACAATTGTTTTGTTAGACATTTTTGTCCGGGCTTATTGCTAATTTATTTTGCATATATAAAATGTGACGAGTTGTGCTCCATTTTGCTGGTGAAGAATGATGTTACTTAATTTTAAGCCCGGACGATCGGATTAAGGAATCGGCCCTTGCCTTAGGCAGCGCACAAGCCAGCGAAGCCGAATGAGCCGATGGCTTTGAATCGTGGACTGGCTGAGGCATAAATTAATCGGCGATATCGCTTGAAAAAATAGCCGGCTGGATTGATGAATCAGCCCTTGCCCCAGCGATCTTAGGTTACAAGGCAATAGCGATTGAAATATAGCCGACTAGATTAATGAATCTGCCCTTGCCTTAGTCAGAGCGCGAGCTCGAGGAACCGAAGGAGCCGATGGCACTGAGTCGTGGGCTGGCTGAGGCATAAATTACTCAGCGATATCGCTTGAAAATATAGTCGGCTAGATTGATGAATCAGCCCTTGCCCTAGCGATCTTAGGTTACAAGGCAATAGCGCTTGAAATATAGCCGACTATATTAATGAATCTGCCCTTGCCTTAGTCAGAGCGTGAGCTTGAGGAACCGAAGGAACTGAGGGCGCTGAGTCGTGGGCTAGCTGAGGCATAAATTACTCGGTGATATCGCTTGAAAATATAGTCGGCTAGATTGATGAATCAGCCCTTGCCCCAGCGATCTTAGGTTACAAGGCAATAGCGCTTGAAATATAGCCGACTAGATTAATGAATCTGCCCTTGCCTTAGTCAGCGCACGAGCCAGCGAAGCCGAATGAGCCGATGGCTCTGAATCGTGGACTGGCTGAGGCATAAATTAATCGGCGATATCGCTTGAAAATATAGTCGGCTAGATTGATGAATCAGCCCTTGCCCCAGCGATCTTAGGTTACAAGGCAATAGCGCTTGAAATATAGCCGACTAGATTAATGAATCTGCCCTTGCCTTAGTCAGAGCGCGAGCTCGAGGAACCAAAGGAGCCGATGGCGCTGAGTCGTGGGCTGGCTGAGGCATAAATTACTCAGCGATATCGCTTGAAAATATAGTCAGCTAGATTGATGAATCAGCCCTTGCCCTAGAGATCTTAGGTTACACGGCAATAGTGCTTGAAATATAGCCGACTAGATTAATGAATCTGCCCTTGCCTTAGTCAGAGCGCGAGCTTAAGGAACCGAAGGAGCCGAGGGCGCTGAGTCGTGGGTTGGCTGAGGCATAAATTACTCGGCGATATCGCTTGAAAATATAGTCGGCTAGATTGATGAATCAGCCCTTGCCCCAACGATCTTAGGTTACAAGGCAATAGCGCTTGAAATATAGCCGACTAGATTAATGAATCTGCCCTTGCCTTAGTCAGCGCACGAGCCAGCGAAGCCGAAGGAGCCGATGGCGCTGAGTCGTGGGCTGGCTGAGGGGCATCCGATGTTTGGCGCTCAGTCTTTCTAACGTTTCCTCGGGGGAGCTGCATGTACCCCAGAATAAATGGGCGAGTTCATGCTAACAACTCGACTCATTTCCATTCAGGCTTGATCCAAACCTGGCAGGGGCCAACATTGGCTGGGTTTAGAGGTCAAAATGAAACGCAGAAGCGAGCCTATTCACAAGGGAAAAGAAGCATCCATGGATCGAAAAAAACAGCGGACCCCTAGTCGTCGAAGCAGATCACCCCAAAAGGACGGACAACGGGGGGATTCCCCACGCCCACAACCGTAAGTTGAGCCGAACGCGGCGCCACGACCGTTGAGTTTTGCGGTTTTCGTGAAGAATAGACCGATGACAAAGGCGGATTCTATAATTAAAGACCCAGATGTAGCAGTCGAGTTCGCACGGCAGATTTTTCCGCCGGAGGTCCAACAGTCGATGGTCGGATGTCGAGATTTCGAAGTATTTCGGGATGGCATACATGTGGCTGTCAAGGGACTGTATAGCGCTTATGAAGTCGAGATGCGTCTGCGCGAAGCCTGACGTGAGAGCAAGAAAAACAACGAAAGGAATCGTAGTCTGGAGGCGGGCGCGAAAAAGGCTGAGAGTGAGCTTCGGGAGCTGAAGAATGTTCGAGCGGCCGAGTCGGTGGTGGCCGGTCAAGCGAAAAGCGTGGGGGAGAGAGCGAACCGAGAGGCCTCGGGTTATGAAAGAGGATATCAAGACGGCTTGAAGGCTGGGATCAAGAAGACCAAACCAGACCTAGCTGAGGAAGTCTGTTAATGCGAAAATCGTGGTTTCAAGCATGGCTGGATCAAGGCCCTTCAAACCGTGGAGGCTCTTGGGCGAGTGGGCGTAAATTCGGCTTCGCCCCTATATCATCGGCATTACCTTCCGTATCCCGAGTTCGAAATTGAGAAAAGCGACGATGAAGACGCCGACTTAGTGGGCCATAATGTTGAAACAGACTTGGCTGTGAATAAATAGAATTACTTTATCAAATGCTTGAGATGTTTGGCCACTTTTGAATAAATGGAATTTCTTTAATAGCAGCTTTTGAAATGTTTTGTGCGTAATTAAACGACTTATCTCAATTTACCGTCAACTTTTGTACGGCATGATGTAAACGTTTGAATATGCGTCGATCGGCTCCAATTAGGAACCGTGTAGTTGGTTAGTTAAATCGTGATCCCCACGAAGGGCGTTCCGAATCTGGAGGATTATTCGGCCAATCGTGGTATCCACGAAGGGCGCTCCGAATCCGGAGGCTTATTCGGCCCTTAGATGTTATTCACCCAAAGGGCGCTCCGAATCTGGAGACTTATTCGGCCAATCGTGGTATCCACGAAGGGCGCTCCGAATCCGGAGGCTTATTCGGCCCTTAGATGTTATTCACCCAAAGGGCGCTCCGAATCCGGAGACTTATTCGGCCAATCGTGGTATCCACGAAGGGCACTCCGAATCCGGAGGCTTGGGCCAATCGTGGTATCCACGAAGGGCGCTCCGAATCCGGAGTCTTATTCGGCCCTTAGATGTTATTCACCCAAAGGGCGCTCCGAATCCAGAGACTTATTCGGCCAATCGTGGTATCCACGAAGGGCGCTCCGAATCCGGAGGCTTGGGCCAATCGTGGTATCCACGAAGGGCGCTCCGAATCCGGAGTCTTATTCGGCCCTTAGATGTTATTCACCCAAAGGGCGCTCCGAATCCGGAGACTTATTCGGCTAATCGTGGTATCCACGAAGGGCGCTCCGAATCTGGAGGCTTGGGCCAATCGTGGTATACACGAAGGGCGCTCCGAATCCGGAGGCTTATTCAGCCCTTAGATGTTATTCACCCAAAGGGCGCTCCGAATCCGGAGACTTGTTCGGCCAATCGTGGTATCCACAAAGGGCGCTCCGAATCCGGAGGCTTATTCGGCCAATCGTGGTATCCACGAAGGGCGCTCTGAATCCGGAGTCTTATTCGGCCCTTAGATGTTATTCACCCAAAGGGCGCTCCGAATCCGGAGACTTATTCGGCCATCAATAAGCGTACGAACTGAGACACAAACGAGAATCCTTTGCATTACAACAGAGTATGTACAAGTACCAAGTCCACAAATCGGGTCATTGGTAAAATTTTCGCAGTTGCGTTGAATTCCAAGGCCGTGGCAGGCTTCTTCCTGACATGTCCGAGAGCCGATATGCACCTGTTTCTGCAATGGAGTCCACTTGATAGGGGCCATCCCAGTTCGGACCAAGCTTTCCGTCGGCCGGTCTTCGGTCGGCTGGAAGTACTTTCTTAAGGACCAGCTCTCCTGGAGTGTAACGGCGCAACTGAACTCGTTGATTGTACGACTTAGCGAGCTGCTGCTGATACCGTGCCATGGAGGCCAGGGCGCGGTCTCTTCGTTCCTCAATTAGATCCAGGTCCAGGGCGAGCATCATGTCATTTTGACCCGTGTCAAAGGCTTGCGATTTCAAAGTCGGGAGGCCGATTTCCAGGGGTAAGATTGCTTGGGTTCTGAAGCATAGAGCAAACGGCGTTTATTCGGTGGACCTCCTGGGTGTTGTGCGATGCGCCCACAATACACTCGGCAATTCTTCGACCCATTTGCCTTTAGCTCTTTACAGCCTCTTTTTGATGCTGTCCAAGATGGTTTTGTTGGAGGCTTCGGCTTGACCGTTACTCTGGGGGTACGCGGGCGTAGAGAAGTAAGGCACAATACCATATTTGCTGCACAGTTCTCGGTATACGCCACAATCGAACTGGGTGCCATTGTCTGAGATGAGAGCTCTTGGAATGCCGAATCGCGTAATGATGTTTCTCCACACAAAGCACTTTATGTCGGCATCTCGAATATGTGTTAAAGCCTCCGCTTCGACCCATTTTGTGAAGTAATCTGTTGCTACGATTAAGAATCGCTTGTTTCCTAGGGCCCGTGGCAGCGGTCCTACGATATCAAGTCCCCATTGAGCAAACGGCCAGGGACTAGTGATAGAATTCAACCCTTCGGCGGGCAAATGGGTTAGTAGGGAGAACATTTGGCATTGTTCGTATCTTTTAACATAATGTTCTGCGTCGGCTCTCATTGTCGGCCAATAATACCCCTGTGTCATAGCTCAATGGGCCAGGGAGCGTCCGCCAGAGTGGACACCACAACTGCCCTCATGTATCTCAGTTAGAAGCTCCTCAACTTTATCCGGGTGTACGCATTCCAAATAGGGACCGGAAAGGGACTTTTTATAAAGCCATCCTTGTGGATCGAGATAGTATCGCAGGGCCTTATTGCGCAGCTTGTGTGCCTCTTTTTTGTCCTCTGAGAGTTGTTCAGAAGAGAGGAATCCGGCAATGGGGTCCATCCAGCTAGATGCAGATTCTATAACGTTGACGTGGGCTTCCTCCGAAGGGCCAATACTCGGCTCCGGGATGAAACCTACTTCAATGGTCCGTTTGAGCTCAGAATTGATGGCGGAGGCTAGGCATGCCAAGGCATCTGCGTGTGTGTTCTGATCACGTGTTATTTGGTTCAGTTCGTGATGGTCAAACTTCGTTAGCAAAGAGTTGGCCGCTTTCATATAGGCCGCCATACAGTCATTTTTTGCAGCGTACTCCCCCTTTAGCTGGTTAATTACCAATTTTGAGTCACAAAACACTAGTAATCGCCGAGCGCCGAGAATATGTGCATTTCGTAGACCGGCTAAGAGGGCTTCATACTCGGCCTCGTTATTTGATGCTTCGAAGCCAAGCTTGATGGCCTGCTCTATTATTGCGCTGTCCGGAGAAATGATTACTACGCCTACGCCGCAGCCCCGTTGGTTAGACGATCCATCACAGTATAGCTGCCAAATATCCCCGACATAAATTCTCCAGTTCGGCTTTGATCGAACTTCAGCCTTTGGAAGAACGTCGGCGGGTTTAAGGTCGGAAAGCCCGCCAGTGAATTCAGCAACAAAGTCGGCCAGCACCTCTCCCTTGATTGCGGTTTTGGGTAAAAACTGAATGTTATATTGGCCGAGTTCAAAAGCCCATTTTGAAACACGTCATGATGCTTCTGCACTCCGCAGTACTGATCGGAGGGGATAATCTGTTATCACCCCAATGCTATGTCCCTGAAAGTAGTGCATCAGTTTTCTTGCTGCCATGACCAAGGCTAGGATGAGTTTTTCCAGAGGAAGGTAACGTGTCTCGGCATCAACCATTGCCTTGCTCACGTAATAAACTGGCCGTTGCTGCCCTTCCTCTTCTTTTAACAGTACAGCACTGACGGCCCTATCGGAGACTGCCAGATTCAGAATGAGGGGGTCACCGGCAGCGGGTGTTGCCAAGAGAGGTACTGACCAGAGATAAGTCTTGAGCCCGGTGAAAGCTACTTCGCACTCGGCGGACCATTCAAAAGCTTTGCCTTGACGTAGCGTCTGGAAGAATTGTCTGCAGCGGTCTGTTGACCGACTGATGAATCTATTGAGTGCAGCGGCCATCCCCATCAACTTTTGGACTTCTTTCACTGATCGGGAGGAACCGAGTTCCAAGATCGCTGTGACTTGCCTCGGGTTGGCTTCGATTCCACGGTGGTTGACGATATATCCCAGGAATTTGCCGGAGTTGATTCCAAATGCGCACTTGGAGGCGTTCAGTTTCATTCTGTATTTGCGCAAGATGCCGAATGTCTTTTCTAGATCGGCTATGTGATCCTTCTCTTTTTTGGACTTGACCACCATATCGTCGATGTAGACCTTCATAGTGTGGTCGAGGTGTTCTTTGAACATAGTGGTGACCAGCCTTTGGTAAGTTGCCCCTGCATTCTTCAGCCCAAAAGGCATAACTTTGTAGCAGTAGATTCCTCTTGGGGTGAGGAATGCAATTTTGTCCTAGTCATCTGGATGCAGGGCGATCTAATGGTAGCCTCTGTAAGCATCGAGGAAACTCATGCGTTGGTGGCACGCCGTTGCATCGACGAGTTTGTCGATTCTGGGTAATGGAAAGCAGTCCTTGGGGCAAGCTTTGTTCAAATCCGTGAAGTCGACGCACACTCGCCAAGTTCCATTTTTCTTCTTCACAACCACTGTGTTGGAGAGCCACATGGGGTAGGTGACTTCTCTAATTGCCCCGGCGTCAAGCAGTCTGTCGACTTCTTCTATAACGGCAGCAGTGTGCTCTGCGGCAGACCGACGACCTTTCTGAATGATCGGCTTACAAGTGGGGTCGACGTTCAGGTGGTGTTGTGAAACTGATGGGTCTATACCCGGCATCTCGTACGGAGTCCACGCAAAGACGTCGAGGTTGGCGAGTAGAAAGGAGATCAGCTGCTGTCTTTCGGCTTGATTTAAAGAGGTGCCGGTCATGAGGAACTTCTCCGGGCTTCTATTGATGTCAACTCGGTCTAAACCTTCGGTGGCCTTTTCACTTGGCTGCTGCCCGACGTCATCCAGGATTTCCCTATTGGGTACCTCAATGGAGTTTACCTGCAATTCCTTTGGTATTTTGGCGGCCAGGAGGTAACAAGCTTGCGCCGACTTTTGGGAGCCACGGATCTGCTCGATGCCGTGTTCCATTGGGAAACGTAACAATTGATGGTAGGTGCTTGGGACGGCCTGCAAGGTATGCAACCACGATCGCCCTATGATGAGATTGTACGGCGATGGCAGCCGGACGACCAGGAATTCTACATTCACTGTTCTAGAACCCACCCGAACGGGCAGGCTGATCTTTCCCAGTGGATATTTGGGATTGGCATTGAAGCCGAACAGTGGATAGGGGGCCGGAGTCAGGTCCGACTCGTTGAACCCGAGTTTGATGAAGGTTTTATAATACATGACCTCCGAAGTGCTGCCCTGGTCTATAAGAACGCGTTCAACGGTGAACCGATTTACGCGTAGTGCGACAACCAATGGATCGATGTGAGGGAGTGTTACGCCGATCAAATCAGAGTCGTCGAAGGTGATGCTTGGCGATTCTCGGGGTCGCTTTGCTGGCGTGAGTTGCTGCTGGGGGCCTGAGAGGGATTGGATTGCATGTACGGCTGGGGCTTTTGGCAGGCTGTATATCATGTGGATGTTATCATGCGGAACACTTCGCTGGAGACGTTCGTCTTTTGTCAACTCCTCAAAGTAATCAGCTGAAGCGCAACGAGCGTCGGTGTTTTGCTATTGGGCCCGAGACCATAGATCGACTACCCTTGGGGGTCGCTCAGGAACTTAGCGCACCGTTTGTTTGGACTTTGCTATTTCTAAGGCCAGATCGCGACGAAGGCACTCGTTCTCAGCGATGATGTCGTCTAAATTGTGTTTGGTCTGTTTGGTTCGTTCCATGATGGCGAGCATCGTCTCCTGTGCTGAAGTCGTTGGTGAATTGTCATGCAAGGCTCGCCTTGCAGCGATGATTTCCTTCTCGAGCGTATTTGCCGGAGTGAGGTCGACTTGCTGTGTGATCGCGTCGGTGGCTATCGGAGGATCTTGAGTCACGCCTTCCATGGATGTACTCGAGTATTCCCACAGACGGTGCCAGTTGTGGGGAAGTGGTTTTGGAAATACTCTTCAAATCTTAGGAGACGCTCTTGATCCTCAGCTAGTCACCTGCTTCTCTATTTATATCTGTTCCTTCTGGGGCCTCGGGACCCGAGTCTACTTTTCAATCATTACCCATTCTTCTATTCGGCCTTAAAGATCCTTTCTCAATCGGCTTATGTTTTGTATTCGGCTCATCCTAGTCTTGCAGGGTGCAGTCGGTGAAAGTCTACAGGATGCGGTCGGTTAATGTCAATCTACTAAAATATGCCCCTTCCGATTTATCCATTTATTCGGCTCCCACAGTTAGCCATTTACGACTATTTGTGCTTTGTCAATATATGGGTCATGTATGCTGAGTCTTGGTCGTAGTGAGTTATAATACCTCCATAGATTGTCTTTGATGTCATACACAACAATCATCCGGTGGAAGTTGTGGTGTATTGGGAAGATGAAGTATCTCTAGCCTTGATAGTCATTGATTTGTACATCAATCTGTTTATTTCTCTTGTGGGGGGTACTCTTGTATGACTTTCTGGACACAATGGGTATACAATGATGTACCAAGTATTTATATCAATGTTCACTGTGAATGATGTGAATGTTTACATCTGTTAATTTGTCAAACAGCCCTATAATGTATTACAGATGTGAATGTTTACACTTGTTAATTTCTCAATCGGTCATATTATGTTATTGTTAATATTCACATTTGTCTAGCATTTAAGTTAATAATATAAGCATATAATGTTCAGATAAACATTCACATCTATTCAACATACAAATCAAATACTGTTCATGTGAACATTCTCATCAACATCAAACATAAACAAACCAATAGTCTAGTTGTTACCAAACATGTGCTTGTAAAAATGAATGCCAAATCCTCCAAAGTTGGGTTGACCAGCTCTAGTAGTTCGAGTAGTATTTCACCATATGCATCTATCACCTGCACAAATAAAGGAGTGGCAATACATTATTTCTAGTGGATTTACTCTCTGTGTGTGTGTGTGTTTGTGTTTTGTACACATTTATAAGTGTCATACGTTGTTGTGTATTGATTCTTCCTTGATGATGTGTATGATGTCATCAAAATACACGTTTCTAGACTTTGAGTCCTCTCGCCACACAAGCAACATGTGCATTGTGATTACAGAAAATGTGAATGTTAATATTGCACAATTATAAAATGATCTAATCTATTAAGTACATATGTGAATCTTAACATCATCATAAAAATAAATTCATTCTCAACATGTATGATCACTTACTCATCACCGCCGTTCTTGTGCAAATTTTGGACCTTCTGCTTGTTGATTTTGTTCATGTTGGCCCAAACCTTCAGTTTGTTGGTCAATATTAACTTCTTGTACTTTGTTGGGTGCTTTTTTTGTGGATTTTTGTCTAAATCTTGTGCAATATGAACTGTATGGGATTACTCTTCAGCTCCCTCTTTCCCTTTCTTTTGACCAAGCAAGTCTGGGTATTGAAACTCATCCAAGCAGTGCTCTCTCCTTACTTTCTGCTTGGTGCGCTTTACCCTAGATGGTGGGCTGAGAATGTCTTTCAGTGCTGCAATAAGATGTTTCTTAAGGTTGTCATGAGCCTTTTGTACTTCGACTTGCGTGATAATGTGGACGGACTGATCATCGTAAAGGTCTTGAAGAATTATTTTTTTCGCATTTTAGGTTGATGACCAATTTTGTCAACAGCTAAATTTCTGTATCTTTCCATTCCATGCAATTCTTGATCTCCATGTTCATATTGGATGGGCCCGATTAGTCAAATAATTTGACTTCAAGTGCAGCAATCACCCTTACCCTCAACTCGCATGATTCTTTCAACTGTTTGTACTTTGATTCCCATTGTCAGACGAGACCCCAAGCTTTTTGGTTTTCTTTTATAAGTACATCCACGATGTCCGGTTCACTTGGTTGTGCTACAATGATACCTCTCTCAATATTAGGGTTGTTAAAGCTGGTGTTGATGTCATCTTTAACATCATTTAGGTCAATTGCATCACCAGAAATTCCATCGCTATTGTCATTGCCTTCATTTCTTTGCTTTCATCGTCATTGCTTTCATCTTGCTTTGGTGGTGCACTTGACAAAGCCTCATATTTGGGCTCCACATTCAAATTTGCTTTAGTTGGGGATGCCATCAGCTTGCCGCTATATACCTGGAGTTAGAAACATTATGTTAGTTACATAGTTCCTTGCCTCACTATGTGAATGGACACAACATTTTTTGTTGTACTTTTACCTCGTTTAAACCAAGTTTCGCTAAAGATATAGACTTCATGTTGGTATGTAAGGCTATAAGGTCCCACTTCACACACCGCTAAATGGCATTAGTTTACAAGGTTGTAAGATGATTATGTGCTCACACAACCAGTACTGAAACAAATAACAAACATCAGTAATGTGAATGTTCACATTAATAAACACTAATGTGAATGTTTACATCAGTGTCTATTAATGTGAGTTTTTCCATTAATGAATAGTAATGTGAATGTTCATATCATTGATGTCAACTTCCACACCATTGCCTAGTAATGTGTGTCCATATTTGTTTTGGTGCTAACATGAGCAAAACACTGGTGTCAATGTTTATATCAATACATATTGATGTGAACTACAACATAATATGACTAATTGAGAAATTAACATGTGTGAACCTTCACATTAATAAACACTGATATGAATGTTTACACCAGTGTCTACTAATGTGAGTTTTTCCATTAATGAACAGTAATGTGAATGTTTACATTATTGATATCAACTTCCACACCATTGCCTAGTAATGTGTGTTCCACACTTGTTTTGGTGCTAACATGAGCAAAACACTAGTGTTAATGTTTACATCAATACACATTGATGTGAACAACAACATAATATGACTAATTGAGAAATTAACATGTGTGAACATTCACATTAATAAACATTGATATGAATCTTTACACCAGTGTCTACTAATGTCATTTTTTCCATTAATGAACAGTAATGTGAATGTTCACATCATTGATGTGAACTTTCACACCATTGCCTAGTAATGTGTGTTCCACATTTGTTTTGTTGCTAACATAAGCAAAACACTGGTGTCAATGTTTACATCAATACACATTGATGTGAATATTCCTAAACATTCCACACTGTCGTGAACATTCACATCAGTGTGTACTTATGCCAACCTTGCCACCAATGTGCATGTCACATTTGTTTTGCTGACAACATGAGTGGACAGACCTCATGAATGTTCATATTAAATACATAATAAGATTTACGGGATTTACTATTAACAACATAACACATCTGGTGACTCGTCCTGGTTTTTCCCAGTTTTGGCCCACTGACCTTATCAAGGTTGCCCGGATGCTCTCAACCCAGTCATACTCGATCATGTTGTCTAATGGGTCCATGTATGAATAGAATACCCATCCAATTGTTTCTCCAGACGTGGAAAAGAATAGTTTGACGCATGCATACATGCAAACTAATCTTGCAACCTCTTCATTGTCTTGTTTCTTTGTGCCCTTTAATGCTTCGTTTAGAATTTCACGTATTTTTGCTGCACTTAATCAACTGACATCCTTGCACGTTTCATGTATGATGCTGGCCGTTGGTTTTGCACTGTAAGAGAGGTCCATTGGCTTGGTGCCGCAGTCCACCCCAAAAATAAGTGATACATCACTTCTAAAAATATGAATGCTCTTGTCCCCGATGTGAAACCTCCCACTGGATGGCTTGAATATCTACACTATACGTACAATGAAATCATCGTATTTCATCCAATGGTTGAGGTCGACTTCATTACTGATCAAATAATCAAATAAGGGCCAAAATGGTGTTTTCCTAAGGCATTTCAATTGACCATTTGTAAATTTTGTAGCCTTCAATAGTTTTGATCTGTAGTTGACCCTTTTCATGTTCACTTGTTCGGGACTAGCTATTTGATCGGGTTTGCCTTTGGCATGAGATTCCTCTCTCTTTCTTTTGCCATCAAATCTACAGGAAAGACCTATTTGTTCAAATACAGAAAAATTTAATATTATTGTTCACCAATGAATAATGATAATAAGTGTAAATTATTACATGCCATGTGAATAATGGGATAGTGATGGTGAAATAGTATGTGAATAGCTGTTGTAAATGTTCATGTGAAGAGGTGATAGCATATGACAAACCAACATTGACATAAATAGGTGAGAACAGTCACACATTACAACAACAAACTTGCAAAAACAAAACATGATATGAATGTCTGTGATGGTTACGGTCTTGTGTTGTTAAAATTGTCATCGATTTGGAGTCATTACCAATATGTAACAATCTGATGTAAATATTGACATTATGCTTAATGGAATTCATATTGAACCAAAAGATGTTACAATGTAAATATTAATATTATGTTCAAAATGTAATTATTGACATTATGTTCTGAATGTTACAATGCGATTATCAACGTTATGTTCAGAATATGAATATTGATATTACGTTCAGAATGTGCATATTGACATTTATGTCACTCAATAACAAGTGAAACAATAAGATGTTATTATTTAACATGCCTACAAGAATTCACTTGTAACTAAAATAGGGTTGACAACCATCCAAAGTTTGAATGATGTGACCATGGTTGCATTGAGCAAAACCATGATGTCGATATTCACATGAACACTGTACAACATAGGATAAAACAATAAAAATCAAATAAATTGTGTGAACATTCACATGAACCATATATCATGTAATTAGTTCATGTATCTAAAAAATAAACAAAATTTTGGGAGTTCAAATCATTTGATCATATTCAACAACTCCAACAAGGATAACAACCAAAAAATGAGAGAAAAATAACAGATGAAATATTCAATGTGAATGTGACAATGTGAATATTAACATTATATTCACAATGTGAATATTAAAATTATGTTTAGAATGTTACAATGTGAATATTAACATTATGTTCAGAATGTGTATATTGACATTGATGTTAATCAATAACAAGTGAAACAATATGATGTTATTATTTACAACATATCTACAAGAATTCACATGTAACCAAAATAGGGTTAGCAACCATCCATGGTTTGGATTGTAATTATTTCATGACCATCAACAACCAACAACACCAACAAGTCTGACATTGACACAAGTGAGGAGACAAGGAGTGTATTACAAAACAATAACGCATGATAATTTAAAACAAACAAGTCATTACTAATATTTGACAATTTGATGTAAATTTTGACATTATGTATAATGGAATTCACATTGACCCAAAAGAGGATTGACAACCATAATGTGAATATTGCCATTGATGTCACAATGTGAATATTTACATCATATTCTATCACATTTTGGGTGAAGATTAGGGGTTCTATGGACATCAATAATCAACAATACCAATATTGACAGAGGGAAAAAACCAAAGTTCATTACAAAATCACAACATCAAAATCAACATTAATAACAAATGAAAATAGTGAGTTTATTACAAAATCAAATCAAAAAACAACAATAATAATAGGGCAATATAAATATATACATCGGTGATCACATTATGTTATCATTGACTGAAAAACAGAGGGTGAAAAAGAATGCAAATTGTGCATTTACTTCTTAATGTTATTCATATTCAACAAAAAAATCAACATCAGCAAAATGGACAAAAAATGAAAATAGGGATTTCATTACAAAATCAAATCCAACAACAATAATAATAATAGAGCAATGTAAATATATACATTGGTGATTACATTATATTAACAGAGGGTGGCATGATGGTGCTTACTTTTGCTCCTCATTGTGGGTGGGTACAAAAATCGACAGACCATACTCAATTGACTGACGGGAAACATGGAACAACGAACCACCCTCCTTCTGATGTAAACCTTCATAGCGGTGAGATAAAGTGGAATAGCAATGGGCGACGACAATGGATGGTGGAGGACGACGGTGGTGAGGCAATGTGAATCTAGGGTTACAGTTTAGGAGTTTTTTGGGGCTGACAATGAGATTTTCTTTGGGAAATCAGTGTTTTGTGGATTAAATAGATGGAATAGGAATGGTTCATTTTTAGAATGGAGTAGACGCGGGAGAAGTGAAGAGAGGGTACTTTCGTCCTATTACAATGAAAGGACCTAATGGAATAATAAAAAATGATTTGGGTTTTATGGTATAAAATTGTTAGGAATATGATTTATGAAAAAAGCTCCCAAAATTTAATAAATACATTATTTATTTGATAAAAGAACTATATTAATAAGTAAATTACAAATACACCCTTGAGGTATATTATAATAAAAATACAAATTACTCCATTACATTTGAGAAATTACACTATATCCCATGAAGTTTCCAATCACATAACAAGTAATATTTTCAATCAACCGTTAAGTTAAACTAACAGTTTATAACATAAGCAATAATTTTTTTCCCCAAAAATCACTATATATTAACCTTCATTAAATTAAACATTTTATCACCATCTTGAAAAAAAAAAAAAACATTTTATTTTAATTTATATTCTATCTCACTTCCTTCTTTAGTTTCTCTTAACTAGTAACACTATTTTGCCCAACTATCGCACCGTTCTTTCTGTCTCAACCAACACTACCATCATTATTGTCTACAAACATTTAGTGTGTCGGTGAAAAAAGTTAAAAAATATTGTGATGGTGTAAAGAAGGATTTGGTGATAGATGAATGAAAATAAGAGTAGTATAATAATTTTATTTTAATATTAAAAATATTTGAGTAATTTTATTAGGTCAATTGCATGAAAATTCTAATAAAAAATATTTTATAATTAAAAAAAATTAAAAAATGAAAAGCGTTATTTATCTTATGAAAATCAACGGCCCCACAATCAACCTCAACCCATTAATGATGTGATAGATTGAGATACTCAGCGGCGCATTTGGAGTCTCGTAATTGGTATAGCACTTTGTCCCACATTGATTAAACGTAGATTCACAAAGGACTTGATATAGAGAAGCGAGAAAGTACACTGTGTCCCTTCGGGGACATCCGACAAAATTGGAACGATACAGAGAAGATTAGCATGGCCCCTGCGCAAGGATGACACGCACAAATCGAGAAATGGTCCGATTTTTTTTGGCCTTTTTGCCCTCGCATTAATTTTTTTCTGCCACTTTTGCCCTCAGTTTTCGAACTTAAATTTACATATTTGCCCCGATTTGACTCAAACCATTGGCTGGACCAGCACACTAGAGCAAAACCTTCTTCATCCCCCCCTCTCTCTCTCTCTCTCTCTCTCTGGCTTTGCTGTGTTTGTTCAAAGCTTGAATCTCTTTCATTGCTTAAATTTTTGCGTTTGAATTCAAGTATATGATGATTCGAAGCCTTAATTCATTTCTGATAAGGTTTGGTTCTCGAATCTTCTCTCTGGCCTTGCTGTGCTTGATGAAAGCTAGAATCTCTCTCATTGCTTAGACACGTTCGATTTATGTACTGATGATTAGAAGCACTAAGTCATTTCTGATAAGCTTTGGTTCTCGAAATTTCATTACATTTTGATTCAATGGTGACAGTTGAGGTACTCAATGGAGTACACGATTTATCTTCGTCTTTGCTTTTGAATTCAAGTATCTGATTATTCGAAGCCCAAATTCATTTCTGGTAAAGTTTGATTCTCAAAATTTTCGTTGCATTTTGGTTCAATGGTGATATGTAATTGCTCATCAATGTAGTACACGATTTATCTTTATCTTTGCCTTAGAATTCAAGTATTTGATGATTTGAAGCCCTAATTCATTTCTGATAAGGTTTGGTTCTCGAAATTTCGTTGCATTTTGGTTCAATGGTGATAGTTGAGGTATTACGTATTGCTCAACGCGTCTATATTATATATGCATATGTTTTTGGGGATAATCTTCAAGTTGAATAAGCTTTTGTTTGGTTCGATTGATTGATAATGAATCATTTGATGTGTGAGCTTGCGTTTCCCACTTTATATCTCTTTTAGAGCAATTTTAATTAGCAAAACATCTGTTGCTAATGCTAGGTATTGAATCGTTTTTTGAAATTGTTGCTGAATACTGGATAGTTTTCCTTGAAAAAGTATTGATCAATTTGTCAGAATTCTGGAGAAATCACTCTTGTGGATTATGAGAATTCTTTGCTAGTCTCACTGATCAACCCTATATGAATGGCAGGTTGATGATTTATTTTGTATTCGACTAGGAAAACAGAAAATACTTGTGTTCTGCTGTTTGAAGTAGTGGATATCTTTTAATGTCTAGCCTCGGTCATTTTGTTGACTTGAACTCCGCCTATGTCATGTTTAGCGTTTAATCTTTTACGTAGCAGTCCTAAACCTAGATAAAGGAGGAGGGTTGTAAGTTAAATAGGTTGATAGCCAGCATGTAAAAATCCCCGTAAGTTACTTATGAACATGAATCCTAATATGATACAGCAAAAAAATTGAAAAACGATTCATATAGTCATACTCAATTGATTGGGATATAAGGCTTACTTTGGTTTGATTTACGTTTGGTTGACTTACTTGCATATATGCATAATAAGATGTTGGCTTCCATTGTGCAATATTCACTTTGATATGGAGATTTTAAGTTGGAATATTGTTGTTTATTAGCTTTTGGGCTCAACATTGATGAAAATGATAGTCAACAAGGACCCCAACTTATGGAGCTCTTAAAGAACACTCATATCTCTTTGCCATTGAATCAAAAAATATCTCTATGACATTCAAGCACATGAGGTTATTTTAACAATACAAATATTGAATTTATTCATTAATTTTTCCTTCAAAAATCAATAGAAGTGTTGGAACAGTGAGAAGAACAAACCAAAACTAAGCACCCATCCATGGAATTACTATGGTGAGAACCAAGCTTGAAAATGAAATACCAAGTTGTAATTTTTGTTGCAAAGCATAGAAAGAGCGAAGGATGACATTGTCAATCACAGGACCATAGAACACATGATCACTTGTTTGGCTCTCATTATAGCTTACAAAACTGATTGGAGTTGCACTCGAGTCTGCCTTAAACGTGATAAACTGCTTTTGTGCTGAGCCAGTGCCATTGCTTCGCATTTTAAAATTTTCCGTAGACGTTCCTATTGGAGCATACACTATTAAATCTCCCACACACGAGTCATTAGCATCTCCTACCATGAACTCCAAGTTGTATGTTGAACCCTTTGTGAGGGCTGGGATAGCAAAGATTCCCGATGGAGCCCCCCTGGAGACTAGCTCTATTGCTGCTTTTCCTTTTGGCACTGAGTAGTGTTTAGAGTCTATGTACTTAGCAGTTCCTATAATAGACCACTGTTGCAATGGAGATTGTAGTGAATCTGGCTCTTCATGTAGTAGAATCCCCTCGGATGAATTACTTAGAAATGCTGGGCCCACTTCAAACCCACCGTTCACCAGCATGTTGTTTGCAAAATATGTATTGGAAGGTTTAGCAATGACTAAATATAAAGTTGACTGTGTTTTGATTTTGACATTTTTTAAATTGAGTGTTGACTATGTATAGAAATCTTCGGACCTGGAACTATGCCTATCTATGATTTAAAATGCCCGATAGTGCTTGAGACAACTTTTTCTTCAAATTTTAATTTTGAGCTGTCAATTTAAAAAATTATAAGAACCAATTGGAGGGCAATGCTTGGGTTGGGAGTTCAAAACTAGGTGCTTGAGACAACTTTTTCTTCAAATTTTAATTTTGAGCTGTCAATTTAAAAAATTATAAGAACCAATTGGAGGGCAATGCTTGGGTTGGGAGTTCAAAAACTAGGTGTTACTATCATCATAAACTAGTCAATCCTTGGGTCTGGTTATTGATTGTTTGATGGTTTTGGAATAAAAATTGAAAAATGATAAATGTGAAACTAAAGTACACAAATTTATTAATTTGAATTGAATGCTAGAAAAGTGGGGATTATAAACATCATGGATTGCTACAGTAGTTATGATTCAATATTTCTAAATGATAATTTTACAGGCATAGACTCCACACCTGTGTTTTAATTGTTAATTGTAAGATACTCCTATTATGTTAAACTTTTGAAAATTTTGAACTTCTATTAACATGATGTTAAATTTTTGTTAAGTCTATTTCTTGTTGGCATGTTTGTGGTGCTTTATGTATTATCTTTATTGCTGTTCTGTGAAAATTGTCTGGAAAAATAAATAGAAGTCCTTTTTCATGTAGCAAGCATGCTAAAGCTTCTTAGTGTTGGTTGTGTCATTTTTATTTCGCCACAGCCATTATTTCATCTAGTTTTGAGGCTCCTATTGTGTTTACAGCCTAAATTAGATCTTCACATGTAGAATTTAAAGATTACGTACCCCCATATCTGATTGGCATACCGATTCTTGTGATAAGAAATGTGTCCACTATGGGGTCACAAGTGAGGTTGGAGTCTATGCTGATTGATGCCCTTTGAATCTCAAGGTTGAGTTTCTCCCTTTCATCACCCCAGCTTCCTAAGTAGCAAGCATGGCTTTCCCACATATCCTTCCCAAAATGCCCTTCTAGGAAAACAACCTTAGATCTCCGAGGAGCTGAAACATTTACAGTGGTGGAGTTATTAGAGCAGTCCTTGCTGCCCCGAGCAAGGGTGAAAGTAAGGACATAGTCATTGTAATTTCCGTTAGCACTAAAAGTCTGGTTGATCATGCCACATTGGCCCAACTGCACGGCATGGCCATTCCCTGGCAATGAAACGTTGAGACCTGAAGTTACGTACCAGACCGTGCCATTGAATGACCAGCCTGGGATAGTGTTTGCTTCGGTTAGGAGCAAAAATGGGGACGTGTCATTTGCAGTTATGTTGGTTGGTGGCGATTCGAAGTTTGGATTCTGCAGTATATCTGTCGAAGAAGATTTTGTGTGTTAGTGAGTTAATTTGTGGAGATTGAACAATAGGCTATGAGAACTTTACCTGCAGATGAGATTGCCAGGACCACGAAGAGAAAGGATAGCCGCATTACAGTCATCATTAGGGGGTTGGGGGTGGTGGATTGTGTGTGTTTTGTGGTGGGGTTGGGGAGGGGATGAGAATATGATTTTCATGCCAAGAGTTGACTTTGAAAAATATTAACATAGCTTCAAGGCAATTGAGTTGTAATAAAATACTGAAATATATCATCCACTGGGCAGTCGGAGTTGTAGTTTCAAAGACTATGGGATTTGATTAACATTTAATATGATTTTGCAGTGTTGAATATGAAGGCTTTGCAGTACTGAAACTGACCACCGTAGGTCCCATTGGTCCCGTTTCAATAATTTGAACTATTTATTTTGTAGGGCTATCCATTTATGTCATCCATGAAAAAAATTTAGGCAATTTGATAATTTTAGCTTTTTTTAGTTTATATAGGTTGTCTCTAAAAAAATAAATTGTTTGTTTTTAAAAACACGCTTATGATTCTTTTGTCTGGAGACAAACGCGATAAAATAAAAAATATTATAATTATTGGATCAATTTAAAAAAAAAATTATGAATAATATACACAGAACATCTTATAAAATGGACGACTTGAATCTAAACATTTATTGTGGGGAAAAAATCAATTATGAGAACATTCCTTGCCATTCTGTACTTTTTGAGTCGGTGGTGTGAGATTATGTTTGAAGTATTTCTTCGTGTAGAGCAGATTAGTCGTGCAGGTTTTTTTATGAATTTGTTACCAAATAAATGACCAAATGTCTAGAATCCGCAATTTTCTTTGTATTTTTTTTTTTATTTGTTACAGACTTGAATACAGCTGGCCACGTTTTTAAGGGTTGAAAGGTCTGCTCTGGCCAGAGAAGCAAATTGCGTGGTGCCCTTCCCTTGGGCTGGATTAGGTCTCCTCCTACACCTTTGAAGGAGCTGTTGCTGCTTGATGTTTTCTTGTATCGTTGTAACTTCAGAGATTTTACTAGTTTAAAAAAATTTTAAAAAATAAAAAAGTCTGCTCTGGGGCTGAGTTAATTAGTTGGTGTTTGAAAGAGTAATAATTTCTTGTTTTTATTTATAAAACTTTTTGGATATATATATATTTTTTGGAAAATGGGGGGAAAAAAAAAAAGTTTGGTATGCTCAGAAGTTTTGAAAACAAAAATAAGAAACACATGTTTTTAAAATGAGTAATATTAGAGATTTCAAAAATTTTATCAAAAGTTTTACGAAATATCTCATATGGGGTGAGATCCACACAATGTAGGTCCATTTTGTTTTAAAATATGCAACATCTAATATTCTGGTATTTGAAATTTTTAATTTTATCACTTTAATTCTGAATTTTGAATAAAAAAATGAAACATAACCTTACAATATTGAGGATCAAAATTGACAAAATTGATACTTTAATTAAGAGCCAAATGACAAAAAATAAATTTCAAGAATCATAATTAAAATTTATAATGATTCTATTAACAATTAAAACGACCGGTTAGAATTGAACTAATTTGACACAAATTGAAAACATTCAAAACAAAATTAATAAAATTAAAATTTAAAAGGCCAAAATGACACAAATCTTTTAACAACTATTAGTGCATTTTTTCCTTATGAAAAACAGGGGAAAAAAATCACAAAAGAAAAACATAAAAAAGTGCTGGTTTTTAATTGTCATCTTTAGTGATTTTTTTTTTTTTTTACAAATAATTTATGTTTTAGATACATTTTTTTAAAAAAATTGATTAAACTATGAAAGGAAAAAATAAAGTCCCTACAAAAAAAAACAAAAACAAAAACAAAAACAAAAACAAAAACAAAACATGATAAATAGAAAACCAACAATAAACAAATGGATTTCTTAAATAGAAAAATCTGAAACAGATTTGCATAACGATTTAACTTCAATCCTCTGATACCAGTTACATCCAAGCTTTTCCAACATTGAATTGATCAGAGAATCAAAAGCAAATGCAAAAGAAAAAGACTACTCATTTCATCAAAGTTTCTCATATACAGAAGAAGAAATACAAAAACATCACCTTATTAAATGTCCTCGTACTTTCCCAGTACTCGCCATTGTTAAAAGATTAAAAAACTGTTGCAGAGAAAGGAGTCCAAAGAGGTGTATGAAAGAATAAACCAATTGGACGGTTGTGTCATGTGGAAGACGGTAAGAGCTCCTATAATAAAGATATATTCAATTTGAGACATCCCTGGCCTGCAATGCTTTGGATTGGCCACGGTTTAAAAGAGCAGGGTATAAGAGGGCATGTCTTCGATCCGTAGGACATCGTCCATTAGAAGTTCCTTCTCAAGCTGAGCCCGAGTCGATTTCAAAACATCCTATGGAAAATAATATTTCATGATTTACTCAATTCTAACTAGTACCCATCAGGAAAAAGAGAAAACAAACAACACATACACACGCGCACACAAAACAGAGGTTACTCACATTGAACTGCATGTATGTGGCATTTTTTTCCAGCCATTGCTTGTCCATAACCACAAAAGCCACACAATAAAGCAAGTCAAATGCCCACTCATTTTCTGAAAATGCATAAAGAAAATTCTAATTAATTTCAAAACGCACAAAATTAAATCTGCTGAGAGTATGTGTGAACTTCTGGGTTGGGCAAGCCTTTCGAAAAACAACTAATTTTTTGGGAAACATCAAACAGTTTTTTTTTTTTTAAATATGTTCTAGCACATAAATTGAAAATAATACAAAAAGGTTGACTGTTTTCAAACTATTCATCATTTTATTTTTATTTTTTTGAAAAAAAACAGGCGCGGAAAAAAAAAAAAAAAAGACAAAAAATTAAATAAAAAATTACAAAATGAAAACACAACCAAACAGGCCCAATGTTTTACACCAAAACAAGCCTCAAACTGTCTCTTAACATGTTTGATCAGTAGCAGATAAAGATCTTCCAAAAATAATTTTATGATTTGAAACAGTGGTCAGGATTCAGTTGCAGCCTCTTACCTGACAACATCTGCAAGAAAACGGTTCTGACAAACGTCCTGGGTTTTGCTGCAAGTATTGCAATCACTTGAATTAGCAGAGCACCCAAAAAAACATGCGAAAAGAAAAGGCGATGCTTGGATTCATCTCAGTCACCTCAAGACACATAAAGGGGTCTAAAGGGTTACAAGAATCTTCTTGCATTTTGTGTGTGTGTGTGACTTGATCAAATATTTTACACTCGGAATAAGAAATATTTTTCTCATTACTGGCATCTAGATCAAGCATTTGCATGATCATGAATGTGATATTTACACCAGCAACAGCAAATGGATACTCCCACGCAGCTCGCTTCCCTCCTTGCTTTTTTAATAGACACTGGAAAGATGTCTGCAGCAAATTAAACGAAAACGAAAACTTAAACAAAGCATAATATGTTTTTCAAAGTATGTTGCATGGTTGCAAAAGATCTCAAATGGGTAGTTTTATCATTAAGAAAAAGTCTGTCCCGCCAAACTCAGATCTTACTGAAAATGTCTTGGCAAAAAACAATAAGTTCTCCAACGAAATGAATCCCGCTCCTCTGTTCAACATATAAAAACTGTTCACATCAAACAATGAAAACAAAAAATTTGATGATAAAACAGCACAACAAAACATGCAAAGCAAAATGGCAACCTGAAATCGGTTGATGGATCTTTGCCCTGCCAACCCATTTCTTTCCATTGATCTGATACTAAGCCATGGAGCTCCTGACCAGGGTATGTGGCAGACCATAGAGCTTTCAAACCTTCCTGTGATCGTGTAAATCTTGAAAGTAAGTCAAACAAAGCGAAATTCAAAAAGAACATTGGAAAGTTAAAATTTACAATGTTTGAGCCCTAGCCTTTCTTCTATAACAGTGTCCTATTTTCTGTCTGGATATGGTCAAATAATAAATCTCTGCTTTTGATGATCCATGTTGTGGTCACTCCACGATGAGTCTAGTACTAAATACAATATAAGGTTATAAATTAATTTGGCAGTGGAAAACACACCTGATGTTCTACTCTGGAAGCATCAAAGTCAACCTTCATCCGATGCTTCAACCTTCGGAGTCTCTCTTCCTGCATATGGTAAACATTAACAGAATTAAGAGGACAAATTTATGCAGAAAGGCCTAAATCCCTGACATCACAAATAAATTCTTTTTGAGAAGGTGTTTTACAAAAACAAAAAAAAAAAAAACACAAAAACAAAAAAACAAAGAAAGCAAGAAAGTAAGAGAATCAGATCAGACAATGACTGAAATCACTAAATCTGGTATAGTTCTTAATTGAGATAACTGCTTACAGCTATAAGCTTACATGGTTTAAATGCAATGCCACGTGCTTTATGTGATTAGACAAGAAAGACACAAAAAGAATCATATAATGACATTTGCAGATGGCACATGCAATGTGCGTACAATTCAAATAAATTAACATAAAATAAAATATTTACTAAATGTTGTGTGCTAGTCAAGTACTAAGAGTCTTATTTGACAAATTCAAGGTCTAAGGTTCGAGTCTTGTTTATCAATTTTTTTTTTTTTAAATTAGAAAATAAAAAACACGTGACAGAAGGAGAAACCACCAAACATTTGGACACCAAGTCCAGTTCTCACATATATAATAGTATAGGTAAATTAGTAAATCTAAATAATTCTTCTTTTAGATGACCTACTTAGAGCTACAAGCTTTAAGTGGTTAAAACCCACACCACATGTTTATGTGATTAAAAAGAAAAAAATAAAGGTTTCCATATCACATTTTTTATCGTATAGTACAAAGATAGTAAAAGGTGGTTTGGGATGATCTAAATAAGTGCATTTTTTGACTTTTTATGAAATATGAGTTTTGTATAGATTGGGTTTGAAGTGATGTGTTAGAGAGGTGATGTGACTTAAATAAGATGATGTGATTTAAATAGGATAATAATTTTTTGACTTTTTTAAATCATGCCAAACAAGGCTTAAGTTCTTCAATACACAAATAAAGAGCCAATTAATGGTAGGAAAACAAAAGGAAAATTTCCATGGGCCTTTCCTCTTCCTCACTTTTTATCGTTAGAGATCATTGATGCTCACCTGTAGGGGTGTCAAATTGATGCAAATTCTTTCATAAGTTCCCCTGCTCTTGAAGCAAACACAAGTGAGGCCTTTCCCCATCCGAGTTGGTGACCCAAAAGTTGCATCATCTGCAACCAACAAGTTGACTTCTGCCTTTAGCCTAGGATTCTAAATCAGCTGACTACCTAATAAGTAATTATCATTACTTGATCAATTTCATGACCTTTTGTGCAACACTCAGGAAAAAATGAATATAGCCCACAGAATGCATCATTATGCAATGGGTGAAGCAGATTTTAGTGGAAAAAGCATTAATCCATTTTCTGCTCTGGCACATCAAAAGTGGTGACCACTAGCAAAAAATGGTGATGAAGGGCCTGGTACATCTTTCATCAAAATGACATCATGGCAGGCAAGATTAATTTGGTGGCGAGACAAATAATCATTGACTTGTCCGTTTGAAGTGTCATACAAGAAAGTAATTCTATAAAAAAGTGGGGAAAAGAAAAAGTTAAAAGGATACAAAGCTACTTTAGTGCAACTACTTGCTTTGCAGAAAAGTTTAGTTCTTTTAGGAAACTGTGGAATAACCAAACTTGAAGTTCTCAAGGATGAATTTATGTCGGGATCTAAGTCACAGAATTGATGCTCTAAGAGTGAAACCTTCATGAATTCTAGCTCTCATTTTTCCGAATCCACAGATTCAATTTTTGTGATCTACAAATTTAATATTTCTCATTTGCCTTTTAATAAATTACAGCTACTAAAAATTGTTTGACAGCTTCCATTATAAATTTAAGAAATAAATGAAAGACACACTTACCTTTTATTAACATATTCTTGCCTTCATAATTTAGTAGCTAAAAAAAATTGTTTCATTTCTACTTTTTCATGAATTGCACATTTTGGTGGTTGTATTTTTTGTTTTGTTATTATGCTCTGGAGCTGCTCCTACTGCCAAAGTTTTTTTAAGATTCGCCATTTTCACGCTCCCGCTGTGAGAGTTAGGTTGGGATATGTAGTCCAACCACTATTGTCCTCCCACAGGTTAGGAGAATAACATTTTTCTGCAAATATGTACATGTCATAATAATTGTATTGTATCTACTAATAGTTAGCTTAAATGATCATGCTAGAATTGTGACACAGTACTGCACTGTAAAGATATTAGCTGTAGGAATTGAATTCTCACAATTACAAAAACAAAGGCAAAAAAAAAAAAAGCTTTCTATTGTAAGGACATCTAAGTCAAGCAGGATTAGGTGGGATTTCAACACAACCATATCAAATTACCTAAAAAATACTTTCTGAAATAGAGATACTAACACATTAGTAAATTGTAACCACAAAAAAATGCTTTGAATTTGGTGGAATCATGAACTCAACTGAAAACACTCCTCATCTGCTCTCAAAACTGTCCTTTTTTCCAATTTTAATTTAGAGAAAATAACTTCAGTTGCATCTGCATTAAATTAAATAGAAACAGTAATCAAGCTTTTTGTTAAAGAGATCATGACAAACACCTAGACTAGCTAAATATGAAGGCAATCCAAAATTACTCAGATAAATTAAAACCTAGAAAAAGCACAAAACGTAACAAATTTATTCTATTTTTTTATAATAAAATAAAACTAGCTAAATATGAAGGCAATCCAAAATTGCTCAGATAAAGTAAAACCTAGAAAAAGCACAAAACATAACGAATTTATTCTATTTTTTTTATAATTAAATTAAAAATAAAAAAAAAGACTATCTAAATATGAAGCAATCCAAAATTGCTCAGATAAAGTAAAACCTAGCAAAAGCACAAAAGATAACGAATTTATTCGATTTTTAAAACAATAATAATAATAAATAATAATTTTTTTTAAAAAAAAAACACATATATTCAAGTAAAATTTTGAAACCGTTTGATTGCGGTGAAAAATCAACCTACTCTCTGAAACCTTTGGATTGAAAACAAGCCTCGAAGCAAAAATCACACGTACATATATTTGCGTGTATATATATAGAGAGTTGAAGCTTCGAAGTGAATTTACGAATGCCGAATCGAATCAACCACAACAGAACATACTGTAACCGGTATCAAAACATAAAATCGATCATCTCAAAAACGAAAAAACATTTTTGAAATTTGTGCAGATTTCGAATCAATCAAAACATCAACCCCGCAGATCGCGAGATTTATCAACATTTATACACACTCGTAAACACCAAAGCAACAATACATATACATATAAGCAAGTAAGTATATACATGAATATGAAGATTAAGACAGAGAAAATTGAGGACCTGAAGAAAAGTAAACACATCTGGAGAGTGAGGATAGTGGAGGAAGAGTACGGATTGCAACGCAGCTTCCCTGAGTCCTATCTACGCTCATTGCCACCGCACGTTTAGCTTTCGTCTGTAGTCGATTCGACTTTGGTTTCTTCGCAATATACACTGTTTACACACACACACGAGCAACAAACAGAGGAGAGACAGAGAGAGAGAGAGAGAGAGAGAGAGAGGGAGGTTCGTCGTGTTGTTCGCGGCTATTGTTGTTGTAGCCTGTAGGTGAGGTTAAAGTGTTTTTAAGGACCCAAAATGCGTTTGGCAAATGCCTTTTTTTTTTTTATATATATATATTTATTTTTATTTTTATTTTTTGAAAGAAAAAAGTCCAAAATTGTTTAATTAATTTATTTTTTTTAAAGGGAAATTCTAATGTACCCTTTTTGAAATTTCTACAATTTTATCATGTTAAATGTCTAGGATTTTTCAATCTATAATTTTTTTTTTTTTAAAAATATGACTTTGTTTGGTTTAGATTTTTCAAAAATAGTTTTTTAAATTTTCAATCTATATATATATTTTTATTTCTAATGAATTTTTAAATATGTTGATCAATTTTTTCTTAATCTTTAGGTTCATTTAATATAAATACACTTAAAATGTACGAAAAATATAAAAAATATAAAAGTTCAATATGTTTTTATATTTTGTTATATTCATTGAATTTTTAAAAAAATTTGTAAAAATTTTATATTTTTTAAGTGTATCTAAATTAATTATATCTATTAAAAAAATGATTAATATGTTAAAAACAATGAATTGAAAACTCAAAAAACTATTTTTGAAAATTTCAAACCAAACAGAATAAATAAATTTGATAAAAAAAATTACTAAAATAAAAAAAATGCTCAAACGTCCATTCATAGTTTTTCTCTAATTTCGTTTTTCCTTCTTTCATCTTTTTATCTTCATTTTTTCATATCAAATGCAAGAACTCAATAGAATTTTTAAAACTTGTGATTTTAAAATATAGATGAGATGGAAAAAATCATATTTCCAAAAATATAAGATGCCCGTTTTAATCATTTTCCTCAAATCACTCTCAATGATTTATTTTTTTAAAAAAGGAATATTAAAATATGGAATATGGACAAAAAAAAGTTTAAATTCATAAAGGTGAAAGATTCACTTGCACAAATTTAGTCCATGAACTACTTCTATTTTCCAAAGTTTAAAATTAGTTTTCTTGCTTTCTACTATTTAGAATTGCACCTTTTAAAATAATTGAATGTCCATAGAACAAGAAGACTAAACAAAAAAATCCTCAAAAAAAATAAAATAAAATGAAGAAGAAGAAGATTAAAAAGTGCATTCAAGATTTAACCGAAGTAATATATTAATGACAATTCATTGGACTTTCAATACAATTTATATCCATCTCACTTATTTTAATATACAATTTATAAATTGAATATTTTTTAAAAATAAATATGATAACAGACGTTGGATACAAGAGTCAAATAATTGAAATAGATAGGGACAGAGGTGACACGAAACTTTTATTTTTTAATTATTATTAGAGTTTCCGTCAAATTATTTAGCATAACTTTTATCTTAATTTATTAGGTATAAATAGATAGTTCTAAAGAGATAAGCTCCCCTTTTATACCTTATCTCTCCATATTCTTCTTGTAAATTTAAATCTGGACCCACATTGATAATTCAAACGATCTATCTCGCAAACTCTAAAATAAAGATTATCTACGTAAAAAAATTAATTTCATCAGACAATTATAAATATAAAAATAAATTATATTTTATTTTATAAAATGAACAATAATTATAATTAAATTTAAAACATCTATTTTATAAAACAAAATGTGATTTGTTTCTATATTTATAGTTACACGATTAAGTTATTTTTTGTATGAATGACATTCATTACGAGACCTGCAAAATAGGCTGTTCAGGTTATTAGGCCTCTTTTGGGAAGAGATAAAAAATCTGATTTTCAGATTTTTTATCTCCTCTTCTCTCACAGAAAAGCTGATTATAATAAAGGATATAAAAAAATATGGAGAGATAAGATATGCAGGGAAGCTTATCCCGAATCTAGATCAATCTAAAAATAGAGAATATCCTCCCTAGTTTTTTTTTTCATTTAGTAGTTGATCAAAAATGTCACAATTCAATCAATAATTATTTCATTAGTCATAGTTTTTGGTTCAAGTATTAAAAAATGGTTAGGTACCAAAAAATAAATAAATAAAAAAAAAATTCTCTTACGAAATAATTTAAATAAATTAAATAAATAATTCTTTAAAAGTTAAAAAATATTTTTTAACTTATTGAAATTTTGAACACATGTTGAATATTGGAGGTTTTGAAAGAAATCGCCACGGGGGGATGTATGGGTGCTTGGAGACAAGAAGTCCACAACAGTCCATTGCTCTCACACTCCACTCCCACATACATCCACATGGCAGTGCCGATCGCCGCCGAGCCTCCGACCAGACCACTCCCTTTTAAAATTATTGGGAAAGATAACTTATCACTACTATTGACTACAAAACATAACAATAGAAAAGACTTGTGTACACCGGTCAGTCAAACGTTTTTGTCCCCTCTTCTATTATTGGAATTGTGTTACACATATTAATTGATATATTAATTAATAATATATATTATAATATTATATTTTTAAAATTATAGATTTAATTATTATATAAAATATAAATATTCAAAATTAATAAAACTATATCACAATATTTGTTAATATACAAATTAATGTATCAATAAATATGTATAGCTTTATTCCTACAAAAATATTAGAGACCCAAAAAATTCTACCAAAAATTCTACTAAAAGTCTTACATGAGTGTACGACTCATATGAGACCCACCTTATGTGAGTCCCACACTCACATAAAATATTTGATAGAATTTTTAATAAAATTTTTAAAATCTATAGCATTACTCCTATTTCTATTACCCACACTCATCATCAAGATGAATTGAGACGTAGATTCCTTTCCTAAGGGTGTGTTTTTAATTCGTAAATTTAAGTAGAAATTTTTAAAAAATGTTTAAGTAGTGTGTGATATGTTATATTTTATTCACATTTTATTTATTTTTTTTCTTTTTAAATTTTTATTTAAGTTCATAAATCAAATACAAATTCCGAGCTCAATTATTAGACCACTTAGGTTACGTTTGATAATTTAAAAGTTTAGTTAAGAAATTAAAAAGTTAAAAAAATTAAAAATTCTTTCTCCTTCATTTTATTTATTATACATCTTTTCATAAAAAGTTATTCCAAAACCATTTCTTTCCAAACAAGCTCTTAAGCCTCGTTTGGGAACTAGCCCATTTAGCCAAAAAGCCAAAAAGTTACTAAAAAATCCAAAAGTCAACAACCCACACCAAAAAGTCAAAGATTCTCTTTTCTCTGTACTTTTTGCACATCTTTTCGTAAAAAAACAAAAAGTCATCCCAAACATATTAGTTTTTTTAGCTCATATTTTAGCTAAATAGTCAAAAAGTTACTAAATTAGCCTGTTCCCAAACGAGGCCTTAATATGTTGTTTAAAGTGTATTAAATTACTTCAAAGTATTTTTATTATTGAATGCCTAATTTTTTTTAAAGAAAAATGCTAAATATGACAAAAGTGTTATTTTAAGACCTCAAAAAATCTTAAGCAAATTAAGCTCACTACATTAATATAAATAAACATAATTTATTTTACAATACTAGGAGTATGGGTGTGCGCGGTACAGTTCGAGCGGTTTGTGAGTAAAAGTATAAATCGAATGGCGGATTGGCGAATTGACGGATCGCAGTTTGAGCGATTTTAAGCGGATTGACAGATTAAAAAATATTCTTAACCAATTATCAAGTACTTGCATAATAAATAATATTAATTTTATACAATTTTTCATATATAACATAAACTAATTTTACATAATATTTTTCATATATATAACTATTGATTTATAACAAATTTTACATGTTAAATCTATTTCACACTCATTGTTACTTGATATTTCATTAGAGGTTAAAAAATACATATGTATTAACTATGGCGGAGTGGAACGGTTTTAAAGGTAGATTATAAATTTTAAAATTTAATCCCCCGTTAGCAGATGAAACGGTGCAAATTGGTGCGGTTTTGCCGGATTAGATAATATTTTGTACAATCCTAATTATGAGGGATGAAATCTAAGAAAAAAATATATATTAAACTATGTTTAAATAATAGAAATAAAATTAAATTAAAGAATCTCAATATCAAAAACAGGTAAGAATAAAATTCACATGACAATTAAATTAAAGTATTTACTTCAACTATAAAACAAAAAAATCTATAATAGTTTTTTTTACCTTTTAAATAACTAACACAATCCTGATGTGAAATTCCCATAAAAAGAGTGAAAAGTAATTCCAGCTTAAATTGATAATTAAAAATTCAAAAGTGATTGAGATCTCCTCTTCCCACCACCCCCATCATCCCTTCACATAAACGTGGGGTTGGTGATTGGAGAAGAAAAAAAAAAAAATTTGATCAATCACAAGCTAAAGAGGGTCATGGCAGTGCCTCCCTATGGGGTCCAAATCATTTTTCTAAAAAATTACATTCATATTTTAATTTTTACATTCATATTTTAATTTGTTGTGAGAATTTGAATCATAGCAGTGGTCAGACATCACATTCACAAATTAGGGGTTGTTTGGGGTATCCTAAATAAGTGCACTTTTTGTCTTTTTGGACTAAAAAATTAAGGTTGAAAATATAGATATTTGGGTTAATTTTTTGACTTTTTATGAAAAAATGTGTAATAAAAAATTATAAAAATTGATTTGTAGGGAAAATTTTGAATTGGGAGTTGTGCAGCCGTAATTGTTGACTTTTGGTGCATAGTGTTAACTTTTTAACTTTTTGACTTTTTGACTTTTTTACGAATTCCCAAACTTGGCCTTAGACCATCTCCAACGCTTTAGCAAATTTGATATCAAATTCAAATTTTGATGAAAACGGTACTATTCATGGCTCCAACCGTTCACCAAACCTGATACCAAAATGAGATTTCATCAAAACTTTCATCAGATCGACGACGAAGTAATGAATTCATCAAAACACTGTTCCTGACCGTTGGAAAGAGGAGCCGGTTGACCAACCGGTTGCCCGGCCGGTTGACCAACCGGTCAACCAGTGAAAGGTTCAAACAGTTCAAGGAAAAGAAGTTCAAACCGTAAAAAAAAAAAAAAAAAAAAAAATTGCCTAACCGGTCGACCGGCCGGTTGACCGGCCGGTCGACTACCCGGTCGTCCTGGAAAAATTCAAAAAGTTCAAAAAATTCAAAAAAAAAATAAATAAATAATTTTTTTTTGGCCTAATCGGTCAACCGGCCGGTCGACCACCCGGTTGTCCCGGGACACATTTGGTAAAAGGTGAACCGTTTGAGCATATGTTAAAAAATTTGGTGAAATGGGTCATTTTTTACTCAAATTTGGTGAAAAATTTGAGTCACCGTTGGAGATGCTCTTAATGTCATTCACTCCTGAAACTTGAAAGTGAACCAAAAAGCTCAACCAACTTTGGGTTGGTTTGGGAAGTGGGTTGATTTTTCTATTTTTTAGTTTTTTTGGTTATTTTAGTCTCGGTCAAAAAGTTTGGTTTGGAAATGACTTTTTAGCTTTTTGACTTTTTTGACTTTTTTTGTGAGAGAAGAGTGTAATGATTATGAGTTGAATATGATTTGTTTTTTGTGACTAAAATAACCTATTTTGTCTTTTGTGGCTAAAATAGCCAAAAAAACCCCATATTCTTCTTCCCAAACGGTGCCAAAGTGTTCAGGAAGGTCACCCACGCTGCACTTATGTATAGGTGCCCTAGTGCTTTGATTGGCACCACGCCGATTATATATATCCTTACCTATAAATAGAACAACAATGGTAGAGGGCCCTAATATTTGTGGCTCAAATGGCTCGAATTTGTCAAAACGACGTCGTTTTGACAATTTTGAGCCATTTGAGCCACAGAAATTAGGGCCCTCAAACATTTTTCTAAATAGAATGCCAGAAATCACAATTTAAACTCACAATTTACACATAGAAATGGAATTGGAACTCGTAATTTACTCAAATATGACTTATAACATGTCAAATTGTGTAATTTCTTTTCAAAATCTCAATCTTTTCCCTTTATTTTTCAAAAAAAATGTTAGGGGAAGAAAAGAGTTATGTTAGGACCCGAAATGAATTACTAAATATTCTATCAAACTTCTCACATGGGTGTGAGACTTATACAAATCACATGTGTGTGAGTCACAGGGAGAGATTTGGTAAAATATTTGGTAATTCATTTGGGGTCTATAGTATTTTTCGGAAGAAAAACATATGGAGAAAAAAAAATTTACAAATTAGCCGGACTTTCTTTCCGACAATGCTACGTAGCTCAAATTTTGTGGCTCAAAAGTGGCTCAAATGGCCAAAACGACGTCGTTTTGAGTACAGAACAACATAAAAATGGCCAAAACGACGTCGTTTTGGCCATTTGAGCCACTTTTGAGCCACAAAATTTGAGCTACGAGACATTTTCCCTTTCTAAAATAATTGTGGAATCATCGAAAAGTTTATAACTTCAATCATTAAAGTTTACCATTAATTTGATTTTTTTTTTTTTAAAATTCACTCATTTGTTATTTCCTCAAAAAAATAATTAAACATGTCTTTAGTATAGATTTTGAAAACTCTTACTAAAAAAAAATGACATGAAAAACCTATTTACGTAAAATTTTTAGATGGGAGCGTATTTACCTTGTAATATTGTTTATGTATTACTCTGGTTAATGAAAATTTGCAAAAACTATCATCCATTCACTCTTAACAACTTAATAAAAGTTGGAGTTTAAATGAGCCAAAGTCAAATTAAAGTAGTAAGTTACTTAAATTTGACTTGAAAAACTTACAAAATTTTAAAATGTGTTAAAATTTAGTTCATCTATGGCCGTGATCTCTATAATTCAATACAAAATCGTGGATTCCAAACTCTCCATCAATCACGGTACTCTTGAAGTAATGACTATACTTAAAATTATCAAATAACTTCTCCTACGAGAGACGTCGATAGAAAGTGAGACCAACAGCTATTGGAATGAGAGAAATGTCCATACGAGAATCCAATGGCGGAGCCACGTAAGGACTAGGGGGGTCACGTGCCCCCCGGATTTTGTGATCTTTTTTTTTTTTTTTGCAAATATAACAAAATATTTTAAATAAAAAGAATTACAAAAATATTATTAGAGTGAAATATCAATAACTTTTTAAAAATTATGAAAATAATAATAGTTGTTTTGATTGAAAATAAAGAGATTACTATAAACCATATTATCTATTAAAATTTTAAATGTAACGGTGATGTCATTATTAGTGACATGTAAGTATAAGTAATCTCACTATAAAGATATGAAATTTATTAGATTATTAGTTACATTTAATATGTGAGGTTCACTCTCTATGTGTTTATTTACTATTAGTTGGTGATATCATTTACTAATAATGACGTGATATTACCATTATATTGAATTTTAAATCAAATTTTGTATAAAAAAAATAATTTATCATTATATAATTTATTTTGAGACTTATATTCATATTTTTTTATATTGTCCATGATACACTAGTTATAAATAGTATTATTTTTTTGATGTTTCTCGAAATCAATTATAAAAACTTGTGTGAAATATTTTTGTAAGAATTTTTGATAATATAATTAATAGGTGTCTCTTCTAATTTAACTTTATGCCTCCGCCACTACGAGAATCGTAATCGAAGAAAGCGAGCTTTGTCATAGCATCTCTTTTATTGTCATCCCCTTCTTCATGATGATGATCAGAGTCGTTAGATGGAGGGGCTACAGTCCCACCCCATAGGGTGTTGTCGTAGGCTATAACTCCTCCAATCTTCACCAATTTCAACAGTGGTTCATGGTAATTGATGTAGGTTTCCTTGTCAGCATCAACAAATGCAAAGTCAAATTCCCCTTCTTTTTTCCCCCTGCAATATTGTTATTACACAAATTTAAGGCTTTGTTTGGTTGGCCTAATAAGCTCGTTTTGTTATAAAAAAAGAAAAAAAAAAGGGTAGTCACACGCACATTTATACTTCCAATTTTCCAAAACACAGATTTATGGGAGAGAAGTTATTGGATGGTCCAACTGCAAGGCCAATGGATGTTCCAACAGCATTTGATTGATGAATGATCTGACAAATGGATAATATTGTGTTAGGATGAATTTACGTGGCATTGCCCCTAGACCAAAGTATAATTTCTCCACCTTTGGAGACTGAGTATGTAAACCCCCACACACGTGTATAATCACTTTCTTTAGGTGTATCTCCACTTTCTCTATCCCAAATCATCTTCAGGGCATTTGATATACCAAATTAATTAATTTATAAATAATTGGTACATCTATACTATATATTAAGTAAAATGAGATTTTTAATTCCGAAGGCTTGTGGAAGTTTCAATATCTCAATCTGAATTTTTTAAATTTTTTATTTTTTATTTAAAAAAAAAACTCAGCATTTATTGATTTGGTCAAAATCCCCTGATCAGCATTTATTAATTTTTTTCAATTCACATGTCTTTCCACATGCCTGCATTTATTGACTTAGTCAAAATCTCTTGATCAGCCTTTAAAATCCCCTCATACAAATAATTATAGATACAATCTGTGTATAGTTACTATAATACCCTTTTTAACTTCTTCCATACACTATAGTTAGTGATAAGATTGTTAAATTATTTTTATAAAAAATCTTAAAAAACATAATTTATATATTAAAAAAAATCTAAAAAAATCTAAATATCTATAATTATCTCGTGCATAGTACGGGTGATAGGCTAGTTATGATATACGAAGAATGTTTGGAACATAGAATAAAAAAAATAAAAATAAAATATCTCGTATAGTAAAATAGAAAATGCAATTTTAACAAGAGGTGAGTGATATTTTCATAAGAAAATTTATAAAGTGTGTAGAATTGAGTCTTATTTTATGATCGGATTTTGTGTACATAAATAAATAAATAAAATTTGTTCTCATAATATATATAGTTGCAATAAATATAATATGAATTATATGCATGCATGTGGTGTGGAGGGAACAAAGTTAAAGGCATGGACTTACAGTTGTGAGGAGGTTGTTTGGAATGGAAATGCCATCAGATTGAATGAAGTTGATCTTATGCTCCACACCAGCCTTCTTTATAAATGGCAGTCCTTTCTCACAGGCTTCTCTCTTTGGGTCTCTTAAATTGGGATTCAATATTTGGTGCAAGAATCTTCTGTTTCTAAATAATCATGTCCATCTGTCTCAATTCACTCATTGTCATTGGATCATATGAGCATCTTAAGATGTGAAAATCTCAATGGTTATAAGTAAATTGGAACAGGAGAAAAGAATTATTTGAGGACAGAGGATCATTACACCAATATTTGATATAATATTAAGTATCAAATGGATATGGGTTCATCTAGAATTTATGGAGATGTTCTACTTCTAACAACTAATGGAAAAGTCTAGACACCCATAAAAAAATATGAGAAAATTATTTAGAATTTCAGATTTAGAGTATAGATGTAATTTTTTATAATGAGATTATTTCATGAATGAATCTTGATTTTAAATTTTAAATTCTATATAGTTTCTAGTATTTTTTATGAGTATGTAGGCGTACTGATTACTAATACATATTTAACTAACGCATGCCAATCCAACCTATAGAAAAAGCTGACACTAGTGCTCTTTTTTTTTCTTTTTTTTTTTTAACTTATTTTTTTATATTTAGTGAGTTTTTTTTATAACTTTGAGTAAATTTTTTATTTTTATTTTTTAGGTCAGTTTATACTAAATGATTTTTAAAAAAAATAATTTTGAAAAAAAAAAGAGAGTTTACTTTAAACAAAAATATGTCAAATTTTGTCAAAAAAAAACGTAATACAGTTTAAATTTGTTACTAGTATCCAAATTTTCAAAAATTTATGATCATCCAATCTAAATAGACCTTAAAAATTACTCAAAATTAGCAAAGACAAAATAGGTAAAAATAGTCAATAGACCTATTTTAGTATGGCTAAAAAAGTTGTGTTTAGAAAATTGACTTTTTTTTTTTTGTAGTTGATTTGATAATTGTGAGAGAAAAAATAAAATGATTATGGTTTGGATATAAAATTTTATCTTATTAATTATTTTAGCTTATTTTGTCTTTATTAAATATTTTAGCTCAAACATAACTTCCCAAATAGGGCCTAAATGATCAAAATAAGTTGAAAAAATAAGTCAATTTATAAATTACAGCCAAAAAATTTGGTCAAATCCCCCTTATAATAAAATTTTAATGCTTTAAGGACAAGCATAAATAAATTTCTTTGAAAAGTCCAACACATACTATTATTATCAAAATATTAAACTTTAAAATAATATAACTTTTGATGTAGATGTAGATTTTTAATAAAATTAGTGTGTTTGGTTTGAGTTTCCTGGATTTAGTTTTTTGAAAACTGAGTTTTTAATTTTCGTGTTTCTTTATTTTTAGTGAATATTTTTAAAATTTTAAACATTTTTTTTTACTTTTTTAGATGCACCTTACTTGGATGTATCTAAAAAGTAAAAAATTTGTGAAAAAATATTTTAAAAAATTAATAAATACATAAAAATGCAAAAAATATACTGCATTCTTGTAATTTTTTTTGTATCTTTGGTATTTAGTGAATTTTTAAAAGTTTTTTTTTATAATTTTTTTACTTTTTAGGTGTATTTACGTTAGGTGTGTCTAAAAAGTAAAAAAATTGCTTAAAATATTAAAAAAATTCAGTAAAAATAAGAAAAATACAGAAAATAAGAAAGTAGAATTTTCTGAAAAGTGTTTTTGAAAAAATGGAACCAAGCAAGCTGGTATTTTAAAAATTCTTCCATGAAGATCTATCAAATAAGATCCACGTTAACTATGAAATTCTTTAAAAAAAAAAAAATTTATTACCGTCGAAATTGATGTAAACAGTAACATCAACATGTTACTCTGTCTCAAAGTAACATGTTACTCTGTTTGACAGTTACATGTTACTCTATCTCACACTAATATATTACTCTATCTCGCAATAATATGTTATTCTGATTTACAGTAACATGTTATTTTGATAATATTATTTAAGAAAAAAAAGATATTTTTTTGTGTACTTGCTCAATTATGTATTTTTTTCTTTAGGAGATTTATGAATCAAAATAAATTGTGCGTCCTTTTTACCAAATAAGAGTCCAACAAAAGAATTTTCACTAAATTTCCCTATACTTTATTGGTAATAATTGAATTTCCACGAGGCTCCCGGCATTACAAAAATTATGGAGGATTGAGGTACGAGGCCTCATCCCACATTTAGAGCGATTGTTTCTATTGTTTGGAGATTATTTATGTAACGGTGGGTTTGCAATGTTATTATGAATGAAAAACTTGCCTTGCCATCATGTGGGAGAGCGAGAGCAGTTGTAGTGAGGAGAGAATAACCAGTAAAAACACCAATCTCCAAAGTTTTATTGGCATTCATGAGCTTTAGAAGCATTGAGATGAGTTGTCCTTCATCAACAGGGACGTTCATTAGACTCCTGCAAGACATTTTTTTTTTTGGGATGGTACCTGCAAGACACTTTTTAAGATGCAATGCAATAACACAATTGAAGATAATGTATTGGCATGCATTCGCTATTTTTGTCAAATCATGAATGGAATTGGTTTGGTAATTATTTTTCTAGTGGTTTTTAATTTCTTTTTAGAATTTAAAGAAGTTAATTTGTTTGGGGTTTTTTTTGGCTATGGGTAAAGTTTTGTGGGTCTTTTTAAACTTATAATTTGGGTGTAAAATTGTCATATTACCCTCTTATATTGTAAAACATTTGTTAACATAACCAATAGAACACAGTGAAATTTCTCAAACTATTGAAGGTACAACCGTCTTTACGGAAATTTGCAATTACTCTCTTACTCATTAATAATAAAAAAGAAAAGAAAACCAAATCAAACAGGTTTTTTTAATTTTTGAAAAAAAAAATACAATTTATTTTGGAGATAAACCAATAGAAGCCATGCCATTCCTTGTACTTATTGAAAGAAGCTTCTCTGAGTTCCTTCAGTTGCGGATGCTCTCAGGGATAGCCAGTAGTTTCCACAATGTACTGCAAAGTTGGCCATCATACCTTTTTTAGAGCTTAATCATAAAGAGGTCATGGGTTCAATTTCCCTTAGGGGGTTGAATTAAGGGTGTGCAAGCACTTAGGTGCTTTACTAAGGGTGGGGAGATTTTCTCATATAGGTGCTAATCTAACAACTAATAACTAACATTTGTCGATCCAAAAGAAGAAAAAAAAAATGTTAGGTCCTTTCGAGGACATTTGATAAAATTAGAACGATATATAGAATCAATATGTTAGAATTAGAATTACAATATGAGATATATGAGAAAGTTTGAGAGATTAAAGTGCACACATAGTTTTTGTTATTATTTTATATACATTAATAACATTTTTATTTAGTGAAAAAGAGAAAGGGTGGCGGGGAGTGAAACCCATGGTAAGACTTGAAATCCACATCTCAAAGTTTGTTAAGATCATGTAAGAATGGTAGAAATGAATAAGTTAAATGAGTGATGAGTAGTATAACTAGCTGAATTATATATTTTTTTTATAATAATAAATTTATCACTTAAAATTGAATGCTATAACTTTTTGATAAATAAATTCAGTCCACAAAACCGGCTCTTAACAACCCTAAATAATAAGTCAGCCAAATTTTGCTTTGCCAAGTGCTGCATTGCAAACCAATTCAACGTTGGTTTGCCAAAACCGCTTTGTAAGGATTTGTTAGTGTAAAACCAACTCATATTTTTCATCTCTTATCCGACACCTCTCTCTCAAATGTTTGGTATCATTTTCAGTTTTTTGTTTTCATTTTTTGAAAAACAAATAAATAAATAAAAGTTTAAAAACAAATGGCTTAAGAAACACGTGCACACAAAAAAAAAAAAAAAATTGTTCTCAAGAACTATTTTCTCACAAAATGAAAGCGATGTACATTTTAAATTTTAATAAAAATGTGAAAAACAAAAACAATACCAATGAGGTTGTTGGGATCCGGGATCCCCCCAAGACCTTTGCGGAAATTAAACCAAGCAGAAATACACACCCACACACAAGGAGACACAATATTTTACGTGGTTCGGCCTCAATGCCTACGTCCACGGGAGAGTAGCCGGTTTTCACTATACCAATTTGGAGATTACAGAAAGATTACAATAGAGGAGGAGCTCACACTCTCCTCACTCACACACTCCCGTCTCCCTCGCTCACACTCTCCCTCGCTCACATGTCTATATATATACACATGGAGAAGAGAGGACAACAAACATTGGTGAGTGGTCAACCACCCCACTCCCTTGCTAAGTGCTCCACTCCCTTGCTAAGTGCTCCATTCTCTAATGGGGTGGGTGAAGTGGTGACCATTAGCTAGTGGGTGCTCATAGTGGATTCTCCACAATGGGTGATATCTTAACAGAGGTAAGTTTCCGAAACATCCCTAAGCAAAAGCAAATTTTAAAGATCTTAAGCTTGAGTTTTAAAATTATACTTGCAGATGTAAGTGATGAAAATATTTATAATATATATATTAGTGCAAATCAGTTGGACTTGTATCTGGGCATATAAACACAGCACACAATACTAGGGGTGCAACTTGGGCAGGTTCGGTCGGGTTGGAAAGTTGTCCAAGTCCAACCCAAGTTGTGCTGAGACCTGTCCAAGCCCGCCCAAGCCCGAATGGCAACCCGAAGTTGTCTACCCAAGTCCGACCCGAGTTAAACCCAAATTAACCGAGTTGCCCGAATTGTAAATGTATTTCATTTTTTTTTTTCCAGCTACATTATTAAATTATTAAAATTTGACTCTATTTACAATTTTTTTTTTATATAGAAAATCATTAATACCATCAAAACAAATAATTTATGTAATGTAAGAGAGATGCCACTATAATAGTCCTTACAATTTATGAGTGAAAATAAAAAGAAAAAAAAGTAAGATTTTATGTTATTTGTATATATAATATATATTCAATATGATTAAATAATATAAATTACTTTAATATCATGTAATGACTAATAATTTATATGTATATTTAATATTTTTATATATCTATATATGTATAATTCGGGTTTTGGATTACTCGGATTGTTTGACGTCTTTGCCCAATCCAGCCCAAATTTAATTCGGACTTCTGAATTTTTGTCCAAGCCCATACCGAATTTGAAAATATTTTGTCTAAGCCCTAAAAAAATTCGGACTGGGCTCGGGTTACTCGGGTTGAGCCACTACTACAAAAATAGTTAAAGATCACACTTTGACAAAAAAAAAGATCTCACTTTTATTGGAAGTGTGATAAAAAAAATTAGATTGATATTTTAATCACACTTAATTTGATTGAGTGTGATAATATTTATTTTTTATGTCACTTTTCAATTAAGTGTGATTATATATATATTTTTTTAATCACACCTTCTAATTAAAGTGTGATTATATATACACTACTATTTTTTAATCACACTTTTTAAACAAGTGTGATTATATATATATTTTTTAATTACACATTCTAATTAAAGTGTGATTATTTATATATTTTTCAATCACACCTTCTAATTAAAGTGTGATTATATATACACTACTACTTTTTAATCACACTTTTTAAACAAGTGTGATTATATATATATTTTTTAATCACACATTCTAATTAAAGTGTGATTATCTATATATTTTTTAATCACACCTTCTAATTAAAGTGTGATTATATATACACTACTACTTTTTAATCACACTTTTTAAATAAGTGTGATTATATATATATTTTTTAATCACACATTCTAATTAAAGTGTGATTATATATACACTATTACTTTTTAATCACACTTTCTAATTAAAGTGTGATTATATATACACTACTACTTTTTAATCACACTTTTTAAATAAGTGTGATTATATATATATTTTTTAATCACACATTCTAATTAAAATGTGATTATTTATATATTTTTTAATCACACTTTCTAATTAAAATGTGATTATATATACACTACTACTTTTTAATCACACTTTTTAAATAAGTGTGATTATATATATATATATTTTTAATCACACATTCTAATTAAAGTGTGATTATATATACACTATTACTTTTTAATCACACTATTTAAATAAGTGTGATTATTTATTTATTTTTTAATCACATAATGTAATTAAAATGTGATTATATATACATTACTACTTTTTAATCACACTTTTTAAATAAGTGTGATTATATATATATATTTAATCACACTTCCTAAATAGGTGTGATTGTATAAAATATTTCAAATTGATTTTTATATAAAATATACAATTCCCAAATTTTTAATCACACTTAATCTGATTGAGTGTGATAATATTTATTTTTTATGTCACTTTCTAATTAAGTGTGATTATGTATATATATATGGTAAATTACACTGACACCCCCTAAGGTTTATGTTTATTACAATTCCCCCTTCACGTTTTGAAAATTACATCTCCCTCCCTGAGATTTAAAGTTTCATTACAGATTCCCCCCTTAGCAATTTAATTTTTTTAAATACTAATTTTGTCCTTACTGGGTAAATTACATTGACACCCCTTACATTTTAGAAATTACAATCCTCTCCCTAAGGTTTAAATTAGCATTACTAATTGCCCTCTCGGTTAGTATTAGTTGGA
This sequence comes from Camellia granthamiana, assembly GCA_036172215.1. Taxonomy (NCBI): domain Eukaryota; kingdom Viridiplantae; phylum Streptophyta; class Magnoliopsida; order Ericales; family Theaceae; genus Camellia; species Camellia granthamiana. The sequence continues at coordinate 121,994,989 of CM069912.1, read as the reverse complement.
AAAAAAATTCATTGAAAAAAAATTAATTGGAAAAAAAATTAATTGAAAAAAAAATTGTTAGTAAAATTTTTAAATTTATGTTTAAAAACCAACATAAACTTATTTTTTGAATTTACGTTTTTTTCCTCAAATTTACAAACTGAGACAACCATTTATAAATCAAAAAAATTATCAAATAAGTTTTTATGACAATTTTTTAAATTTTTGTAAATATAAATTGAAAACTGAAAACGAAATGGTTACCAAACAGGTTTCAGATGGTAAAAATGTCGTAAAATTAACAAATAATTAAATAAGTTACCAACATAAGAAATGACTTATCAAAAGATTCTTAGGCTATGTATAGTTTGATTTTTAGAAAAAAAAATTAAAAATTAAAAATTAATTTGGTTAAGAAATAAAAAATAAAAAATAAAAAATAATTATCATTTTTATATAATTGGTATCTTTCGAGTGGTTAGAAATAATTTTTTACAAATTAAATTGAAACAACCATACATATGTATATAACCTGCCCAAAAGTTAAAATGATAATTATTTTTTACCCTTAAATGATAATTATTTTTTAATTTTTATTTCTTAACCAAATTAATTTTTAATTTTTAAATTTTTTTTCTAAAAATTAAACCATATATGGCCCACGAATCTTTTGATAAGTCATTTCTTACGTTGGTAACTTATTTAATTATTTGTTAATTTTACAACATTTTTACCATCTAAAGCCTGTTTGCTAAGGTGCCATTTGGTAACACCTACGTTTTCAGTTTTCTGTTTATATTTACAAAAATTTTAAAAACTCAAATAAAAACTTGTTTGGAAAATTTTTGATTTATAAATCAGTAGTCTCAGTTTATAAATTTGGCCAAAAAATGTAAACTCAAAAATTGTGTTTCCGTTTTGAGTTTTTAGTTGTTTTTTTTTTTTTTTACCACCCAACACTAGCCACCACCCTCCACCATTTTCCACCACCTTCTTCCGCCACCACCACCCACCACCCATCCCCTACCACCACCTGCCACCACCACTCACCACCCACTTGCCACCACCACCCGCCACCCCGCCACCCGCCACCAACACCCACCTGCCAGCTACCATCACCCACCACCCACCTGCCATCCACCCGTCACCCGCCACTACCATCCACCGCCCACCACCTACCCGCTACCACCACTCAGCACCCATCTACTACCACCATCCACCACCCGCCACCACCAGCCACCCGCCACCCACCCACCCGCCACCACCACTCACCACCCACCACCACCTACCACCTGCCACCTTCACCCACTCACAACCACCACCACCCGCCATTCGCCACCCACCTGCCACAACCACCCACCACCCGTCACTACCATCCACCACCCGTTACCACCACTACCACTACACGCTCGCTATCGCCCACCACCCGCCACCGTCACCCACCCACCCACCATCACCACCCGCTACCACCACCCACCCGCCACACACCTGTCATCACCACCCGTCACCACCACCACCACCCCACCCACTCACTACCACCCGCCACCGTCATCTACCCACCCACTACCACCGTCACCCACCCACCTACTACCACCACCCGCCGCTACCACCCACCTGCCATCCGCTACCTACCTGCCACCATCGCCCACCACTTGCCACCACCACCACAACCACCCACTCGCTACCACCCACCACTCGTCACCATCACCCACCCGCCACCACCACCACCCACTCGCCACCACCCACCACCACCCGCTACCCACCACCCACCGTCGCTACTTTCCACCACTGTCTTCTGCTGCCACTTGCCGCCACTTGCCACCACTTGCCATTTCTTACTCTTTTTTATATTTTTAATTTTTTTTAAACATTTTGTCAATTACCAAACGCGTTTATAGTTTAAGTTTTTCTAAAAATAAACAAAAATCAGTTTATAAAATTTTTGTAAATATAAACTGAAAACGTAAACGTTACCAAACTGACCCTCTGTGTTACCTACTTTTGTGGGAATTGTTCGCGGAAGAGGATGACCGGGGGGACAACCGGCTAGACGTCCGATGGGTCTCACCCCCAACGTTCACGCATAGTAAACTGGTGAAAACTGACCCAGGTCCTCAGTTTGGTGAAGAATTTGAGATGTTCTCAATTTGATACGGGCTTTGATGAAACCATTAGAGACCAAAAAAGTATACTTTTTTACCAAATTTAAATTTAGTGATAAATTTGGTTAAACGTTGGAGATGGCCTAACTAGTCGAAGTCTATGGATCTGAGTTTGGGCCAATTGGCGGCCTGCCAAGTCTTAGTTGGATTTTTGTATAAAAATAATTTTTGAAAATCAAATCAAATATGAGTTTGTAAAATGGGGGAATTACAATAGTATAAAAGAAAAATTATTAAAAAAAAGTAATAAATTTTATAAATATTAATAATTAAAATCATAATTTTTTTACTATTTTATAATAATTTTTAAAAAGACCTGTAAGTGGAAAATAATCTGTATTTTTTATTTTAATTTTTTGAATTTAATTTTTTAAAAATTGAGTTTTTTATTTTTGGTATTTTTTTTATTTTTAAGTGACTATTTTTAAAATTTTAAATAATTTTTTATTTTTTTAGATACACCTTAATTAAATATATCTAAAAAATAAAATATTTTAAAAAAATTAATAAATACATAAGAATATGAAAAATGTATTGAATTCTTATATTTTTGATATTTACGCTGTGTTTGGTTATGAGATTTAGGAAGAAATTTAAAAAAAGAAATAGAAAATATATGTGAAATTAGATAAAATATCTATATAATCTATATAATAAGGCAAGAGGTTTTTTGAAAATATCCTAGAGACAATTGTCCTAGGACATTTCAACGGCTGAGATGACTTTTAGTAATAACATCCAACGCTCAAAAATGTATAAACAAATCTAAGAATTTTAGATTCCCGCCCATACCCACGTCCACGTGTTAACCCACGTCCACGCGCTCTCTCTCTCAAAGCCATTTCTCTCTCTCTCTGTCCCTCCCTCTCCGACGCTTCTCACCCACGTCCACGCTTCTCTCTCTCTCTCTCTCTCTCTCTCAAAGACCGAAACCCTAGCTCTGCACAAGTAGCCCACGTTTCTCACCCACGTTTCTGTACAACACAATCTTTGAAACAATCCGATGCTTACCAGACTCTCTTCACGATCTCGAACACTTGAAACTTCTGTACAACACCATTCTACGCGATTGAAATTTGTTTTCCATGCCATGTGTTCCTGCAGCAAACATGGGATTTCTCGGCGTTGATGCTGTAAGAAAATTGAAGGTCGATCACGTGTGCTGGAAAAGAAATTTGCAGAGTGTGCCGAGTTAATATGCAATTGATAACTTCTAGATCATCTGGCTACAGAGCTTTCTATGGCGTTGAGTCGATGATCGATTATATAAAACCATATATATTTTATGTGATTTTCTGGTTTGCAATTTGTTTCTTTTTCTCTATGTACAGATTTTGATATTAGATTTTTATGTTTCCGTATTGTCTTGATGTTTGTTATTGCATTCACAAATTTCGCACACCATCTGTTTGACAATATGTCCATAAGAGTCAAACAAGTGGGTTCAGGTGAGTGTTCATTGACTCTGATCTCTCTTTGATTCTGTGTTTCTCCCTCTCTGTTTTGGTATCCTAGCTCAATCAATTCATTTGAATTGGGAATTGGTGTGTTATGTTTTGTTAGATCTTTCATTTGGGGTTTTTTAGTTTTATATCAATGTTTAGCTTGATTCTGATTTGGGTTGTCTGCTTTTGTACTAAATGATTGATTTAATGTTTAGCTTGATTGATTTTTAGTTTTAGTTTTAGTTTTATATCAATGTTTAACTTCATTTATTATGACCTAAGAACATTTTTGGTAATATTTGGTAAAAATTAAGGACTTTCTGTGTGTCAAACAGTATTAACATTAACAACTTGCCCAAAAACAGTTGGAGCAGAAGAGTTAGCGACTAAAGAAGCCCCCATATTTGTGTAAAAATTTTAAATACAGCAAATCAGTTAAATAATAACCAGATGTCCCTCTTCCATCTCCATACTGAAAAGAGTCACCACACTGATTACTCTGTGAAGAGCATTCAGCAGTTGCAGCTTGAACTACAGAAGCACATATTGGGTTAGAGCAAGAAACCAGAGACGCAGTTGATGAACTGATTACGCTGTGATGGCTGAACACCACCCATCCAAAAATAAATAAATAAAAGCGGAGATCTAGATCACTAATGTCATATACTAACATCTGATTTTGCTGTAGGCAGAGTACATTTGGTCTCATTTATCTTGCATTGCAGTGTGTTATTTCTCAAGTTCCACCACATAAAGATTTTCTTTTATTTATTTTTAAAGTTTTAAAACTGTTATTTTTTGTGTTAACACAATAACTAAGTTTTTTTTTGGTGTTTGTATTTCTTCTTATAGCTGGAATTATTGCTTGATTCTCATCATTTCCTTCTGTGTATGAGGCAGCTTCTGGGTCTGGTCAGAGAAGCTGGGATTAGGCCTTTTAGGAACGTTGCTGATGACCCTTCCAAGTATTTTGCCATTGCTGAGGCTGTTGGCAGTGTTGACATGTCGGTCGGTATCAAGATGGGGGTTCAGTACAGGTATTTTCTTTTCTCTGTATACTATAATAGTAATACCCTTTTCCCTGTCTGGGTTTTTGCTTTTCAAATTTGAATTTTGTGTTTTGTACTTCTATGTGGTATTGGGTTTAAGACTCTCTGATTTCATCTTTTGGGGATTATATTATATTACTACTGTATTGGATTTTGAGTCGAATGGAAATTGGGTTGTGTGTTTATTGAAATTATTGTTCAGGCAATTTGCTCATTTGGTTGCCTCGGGAATACATATTTGGCCTCTTGGGCATGCTTTCTTTTTTGTTTGTATTCTTTTATAAAAATTTTACAGCATGTCTCTTGTAACTTGATGGCGTTTCACATTGCATATATTATATAATACATATTTGAAAATGACATTTCTCTGTTTCTGTTTCTTTGGTAAAAATCAATCTGATTGGATTTGTCATTCATCAATTGGATACGGTATTTTACCCAGGTTCTCATTTTTTGAATAAGGGAGAACATTTTTTTTTTCTTTTTCTCCTTCTTCCATTAATTTATTATTAGGTTGGATGCTCTGTATTACTTTGGACAAATATTTGAACAAAATTCAAATATTGGATGCTCTGTATTACTTTGGACAAATATTTGCTCTTTTTTAATTAGTTAAATAGGACTGTTTTACGAAATTGTCCCAACCACATCTCAGATATTGGCTTTTAGAGCACAACATTAATAGTTTATATATTGCCATATTCAGTTTGTTTGGATGGAACTCCATTTTCATTCCTTGTGTTACTTGTCTACTCTTCTTAATTTTACTGAAAGGGTGACATTACTGATTTGGCTATAAGTTCAAACAATGCTTTGGTGGCATCTGCTTCAAATGACTACAGCATTCGAGTTGTAAGGGTTCTTTCCAGTTTACACTTAAAATATAAATCCATCATACTATTTATCCCTTGGTGACCTAATAGTTTTTTCTTGTGTATTACAGTGGCGCTTGCCAGATGGATTTCCTATTTCAGTTTTGCGTGGACATATAGGAGCTGTTACTGCCATTGCATTTAGTCCCCGGCCTAGCTCTATGTACCAGCTGTTATCGTATGTTACATCCCATACTTCTAAATGCATGTTCTATTCCCTATAGTCCCTCAATTGATCTAATGGCTTTTATTCTTAATATGTCATTTGATAGTTGTGCTGTTCTTCTGCTAGCACCCAGAAATTTTATCATAAGCTAAGAAGCACATGTGAAGTAAGAAATTCTTCCATGTAAAGTATTCATATAAACCAAACCAAACCAAACTAAGCCTTAAGTCCCATCATATCTTTTTTGTCCTTAGCAGTACCTTGTTGAAATAGAAACAAATGTTAGCTATATACTTATATATATATAGAGGCAGCACCCAATTTGGTGTTCATGAAGTTTTGTGGACTTTTATTTTCCAAAAGTAAAACCTGACTTTCCACTTACAAATAGTTACAACTACTTTATATATATATATATATTATATTTTGTTAATTTGGCACACAGTGTGCGCCTCACCTTCTAGTACGATGAAATGTAGTACTGCTACAGGTTGTTGAGATTTTAAGTTGAACACAAGTGATACTGGCATATTGAATGCAATTTGAGTAAACTAGTTTCAGAATTGAGGAAAAAATTAAATTATTATTTTTTGCTTAATATGCTTTGCAAGATAAACTCTTTGAGAGCAGAATTTTATTGTTGATTTTCAGAAAGGCTCGACAACTAAATGATGAAGTTACTTGATGGGCCAAAAAGAATCTGTATATGTGCTCTATTTGTGTTCATACTTTAGAACATTTGGTAATTTCTTACTTTGTATGTTTTAATATGCAAAGTATTTGAGGTCAATGGAAAAATAAACATCATTTTGCGATTTGATTGAATATGTTCTTGAAGTTGTTAAGTTGTGTCATGGGTGGATGTATCTTGAGGGCTATTGTTGGTCTAAGTGGTTGGCTTCCTGGTTCAAGGTATGAATTCAATATTCCTTAGATGGTGAATAGAATGCTTATTCCTTAGCTTAGAGAAAGGATGTATTCCCATTTTTTGTTGGAATGGCAATCCCTACTTATGTAAAGCGAAAGGGAATGCAAAGCTGGAATGGACATTCCATTCCAACCCATTCCATAATACAAACGAGCTTCAAGGCTGTGTTTGGTTGGAGGATTTGATGAGGAAAATAGAAACGGAAAGAGAAATAAAAAGAAAAGTAGAAAGAATTGATATGATTCGAATTCCAAACTAGGTTTGGTTGAGTTGAGAAATGGAGAAAAAAAAAGTGTGAACTCAAATGATAAAAAATGGGATTCCATTTCCCCCCCCCCCAAAAAAAGGAGTAAATTCTTGAGTTTTTATTTATTTATTTATGGGTACCTAGAATTATGGTTCAACAGTAATAATAATATACATTCACAAAAAGATCGTACACAAGCTGTATTGAGATTTATCATTTTTAAATACTGTGCTCATTAGTGACCTAATTACAATGTCATTGACACTGAACTGCTATGGCATTAAGATCAAGCATAAATGATTAATGTTTCTATTTTGGTTTTGCTGAATTAACTTTTTAGTTTATTCATATGCATCAGCGGTTTCTGGATTAATTTGTGTTTTTATTTTTCAGGTCAAAATTTTTTTGGAGAGATGCAAAATATGGTCCAAGAATTAAAGAACTTAGTTTTTAAAGTTTTTTCATTTTTTAATATATGTAAGCACAGTTAATTTTTTTTTATTTAATTCCTTTGTATATACTTTTGAATATTTAATTTTCATTTATGAAATATATGACGTTATTCTATTCAATATGTGGTTATGATTCAAAATATAGTATATAGTGTGTATTACATTCTTCAAATGTGCATACAAAAATAATATTAATTATTTTTTAAATATGTTGAACCCTTTTTTTATTACAGATTTTATTAGTTATTAATCACACTTAAAAGGTGTGATCTAAATATTATTAATCACACTTAAAAAGTGTGATTAAAAATGACCTTTTTTAATCACATTTCCAAAGATCACACTTAAAAGGTGTGATTTAAATGTTATTAATCACACTTAAAAAGTGTGATTAAAAATGATCCTTTTTAATCACACTTCCAAAGATCACACTTAAAAGGTGATCTAAATGTTTTTAATCACACTTAAAAGGTGTGATCTAAATTTTATCAATCACACTTAAAAGGTGTGATTAAAAGGGGTATCAATCACACTTAAAAGGTGTGATCTAAATATTTTTAATCACACTTAAAAAGTGTGATCTAAATCTTATCAATCACACTTAAAAGGTGTGATTAAAAATGACCCCTTTTAATCACACTCCCAAAGATCACACTTTAATAAAACTAAAAAGGTGTGATTAAATAACAAACATCACACAAAAAAAGTGTGATCTTTATCTGTTTTTGTAGTAGTGAGCCCGCCCAAGTTGCACCCAATACTCTACATCAACGCACTCTCAATCACATGATGTGGTAGAAATCTCAGATAATCATGCAATGGAGAGAGCGTTGGAACATAGAGACAAAAATTAAAGTCCAAACATCCTTCACCTACAAACATGGCACGAAATGCTTTGCACTAATTGCATGATGTTGTAGAAATTTCAATACACAATCATGAAATTGAGAGAGAGGTTGAGATAGAGAGACACAAATTTAAGTGCAAGAGATCCTTGACGTACAAATCCTAATGGGTGAGGAGGATTTCTATGTGCATTAAAATAAATAAATATATAGAGTTGGAAAATAAGTGAATTAAAACATTGAAAATATAAAAATAATTATAATTAAACTATATATCCAATAGGAAAAAATGAAAAGCATAAGAAACTAACCTTCGCGATAGGTTCAGTTAGGAGGCCGCTCTTTACATATGGGTCTCCCATGGCTGAGATGAGAAGCCTTCTCACAATGTGTTTGTTTTTGTGTTTTTTTGGCTTTGAAAAACGACGAAAATGTATAACCCAAAAATAAAAGCTTGTTTGTTATAAAACTGATGATGCGTCTAAACATGGAGGTTTTTTTACTTTTAAAAACACTTGGGCATTCTTCATAGAAGAAGCTCATGAACACACGTGTACATTCATATTTATATTCATCAATATCCCATTTAAATCATAAATGTTAATAATTTGAAAAGTGTTTAAAAATAAAATATATTGACCAGAATCATTCTATTCTATTCATACGCTTAACTATGTGTTGTGTGAATGTGACGACCAATGGATTGGCCTCCTAACTTACTAGGTGTCATGCTTCGATTTCAATTTTATCGTTGTGCTTTTGAAACTTCTCACTTCCTATATTCTTCATAATTATTGTAAAGCTTTCCATATTTCTTTCTAAAAAATAAAGAGCGCGTTGTGTTTGAGATAGAAAATTATTGTAATGTTTGGGCCACCATGTTAAATTTGATTTCAATTAATCATGATTAGTCAAATTCACAAAAAAAAAAAAAAAAAAAAAAAAAAAAAAAAAAAAAAAAAACAATACAATACAATACTTTATCTTTTCTCTTGTTTAAGGAAGTGTAACTTGACAACATTAAATCTCTTATTAATGACAAATTATCGAAGTTCTCTAGTCAAATAAGAAATTACGACATACACAAAGTGAGATTTTCTATTTCTTAACTCCCTAGTAAAAGTGAATTAATATATTTCACTTATAAATTTTTTGTTTCATAATTAACTTAAGACATGTAAAATAATCTTATATGATAATTCGGACTATAAAATATTACATTAGAGAAAGGGAGGTAGTTTGTTGAAAAATTACATTGTGGTTTAGGAACACTACGTGACTCTATCAATCATGTGCGGGGGTGATTTCCGTACTATGAAGAAGGGTTGAACTTCGTGGATGAACAACGTGCTCTGGGAATTGAAGGTCTGCACAGAGTAACAAACGGTGAGGCTGCCCGATCGGGGTTTGGTCGGAAACCCCTCCAATGGTAAAGTCAAGGACTCAGGGAGAGGAAGAAAAGAGAATACAAAGAGTGTATATGTGTTAAGTGTGTGGATTTTTGGATCCCTTGAGAGTGAATAGTGTTCACCTTTTATAGGAGAAGGTTGTTTGTCGTTCAAGTCCTTCTCTCTCCACCATCTGTCCAATGTGTCTTATTCGTGGTCGTCTCCCATTGGAGGAGGACGACAACTTCGCCTGACACTCGGGTGCAGATCTGTTTTGTTTGTCTCATTAGCGGACATCTCGCATTGGAGGAGGACGACCACTCCGTCTGCCATTCAGATGCAGGTCTGTCATATATGCACCTTGTCCCTCTGCACCTCCATGTCTCCACGTTCTGTTCATACAGAGGGAGAGGAGCAGAATTGTTTGTCTCTTGTGAGCCCAAGAAAGATCTTCAGTGAATTGGCCTTCTCTAAGTTGGTCTGCTCTAGAACGATTGTCAAACCAGGAGGTCCAACATGTTGCTCAACCCACTTCGGAGTGGTTCTGTCCAGCCAGAAGGTCCACCATGTTGCTCGGCCCACTTTGGAGTGACGCTCATACATTGGGCTGAACTCCTATGATTGTCTTGCTTCGGAGCAAGTGTTGGCCATAGGGTTGAGGTCCGACCTAGCTCCACCTTGGAGTGAGTATTGCATTGGGCCTAGCACCAAGACTTGATTAATTTTTACCCACTTCAAATCACAATTCATCATGTCTTTTATTATTTTTAATCACCCAATATAAAATCGTAAATTCTACATCTATCACCAATTACAACTCACCTAGAACACCATTTTTTTTCTTCTTCTTAGACCTGGGACACCATGTCGCCGTGCCCGACCACCAAATAACTTCTCCGCTTTGTTGGAAGGATTCCTAACAAGAAATGCCACGTGGCAGAAAGGGATCAAATGTTATGTACCAACCAAATTGAGGTTGTGTTGTGGCTCTCCTTCAATGAATATATTCACTCTCCTCCACCATTAGCCACACGTAAAGCAACCCTGCATTTCTCATTCGCACCATTTTGCTTCTCTCTCTCTCTACAATTCTTGCAGGGAAGATCGAAGGTGAGAATGCCAGGACTAAGAGCCCCTTGCGATTACTCAAAAGAACCACCTCGTCATCCAATCCTGCTAATCAATTCCAAGGCAAGTTTCTGTTCTTTCATTTTGAAAAAGTTGTTTCCAAAGACACAATGGGGTGTTTGGTGGAGATTATTTTAAACTAAATGTTGATAATCAGAAAACAAAATCTAAAAGCACTCTCTCTCGAATTCTGAAAAATCAGTTTTTTTCTGTTTATTCAAATTATTTATGTCTAATAAGTTACAAACGGAAGTTGTATCAAACAGTTTGACACAAACTTCCGTATTAAAATAAGCAATAAACTGCTTCCATAATCCCGTCAAATACCCCCAATGAAGATTGAAATTAACTTTGTGGAATTCGCATTCCTCACTTGTTGGATTTTGGGATTTGTAAAGCTCACTTACTCACTCACTCTTGTTTGCTATTATATGTATATATAGGAACCTTTCAATGCTGAGCCAAGTCGTTTGTCCTTGATTTCCTCTTATGTAACTCCGGTGGATTTCTTCTACAAGTGAAACCATGGTCCAGTCCCCATTGTTGATGACATTGAAAGGTATAATTCTGCTTTCACTTCCTTCGTTTTTGTTTTTGTTTTTATTTTTGAAAAAATTGCATTTTAGTGAAAATAATTCAAAATAATTGCAAAATGTGACCTGCTTTCACAACTTTCAATTTTAGCCAAAAAATCACTGTAAGTTGTCACATTACTCTCTCTATTTTTCTGTACATCTTTTCGTAAAAAGTTAAAAAATAACTAAAATATTTTGTTTACAAATTAATCATTTTGCTTAATGATATAGTTATAATAAAAAAAATTATTCACTAAATATGTCTACTGATAGAAAATTTTGTATGAAAGTAGAATGACCCCGATGGGTATGTGTTATGGGGCAACTGACAATTTTGACCTTACCTACACTAGAATAGAACACATTATCCCACTTACTTTTTCATATTTGTACAGTTATTTTGAATTTTTCTCACTGAAAGTCAATTCCTTTTTTTTTTCTTTTTTTTCTTTTCATATTTAAAAATAAAAATAAAAAAAATATTGAAACCATCCAATGTTTTCACAAACTGTTTGGCAGAGCAGCTACAGAGTATGTATAGGTGGTCTGGTGGAAAAGCCAATAGAACTCTCTATGGCTGATATCAATTAAGTATTTACTACTCTCATAAACACAATGTTCTTGGCTTTGAGAAAAGATTGATGTATCAGAGCACATGTTAATATCAATTCACTACAACAAAATGCAGTTTTGGCGACCAAAAATTACAAATTCGTCGCTGAATGTAGGCCAATGGGCGACTAAAAGTGAGTTAGTAGCCAAATTTGATCACTTTTGGCGACTAAAAGACTTTAGTCGCCAAATATAGGTGTTTTAGCGACTAAAACTAAGTTTAGTCGCCGAATACAGGGTTTTTAGCGACTAAAACAATTTTAGTAGCCAAAGGCGACGGTTTTTGGCGACTAAAGACAGTTAGTAGCCAAAAGTACAGCTTTTGGCGACTAAAAAATAGTTTAGTCGCCGAATATAGGTGTTTTGGCGACTAAAAACAGATTGGTCGCTGAAAGTGAAGCTTTTTGGCTACCAAAAAAAAATTAGTAGCTAAAAATTGAGTATTGGAGACTAAAATTCAGTTTAGTAGCCAAAAGGCGACGTTTTTGGCGACTAAAATTAGGTTTGGTCGCCAAAAGTGCTGAGTTTTAATTGGAACTTCTTTTTTTAGCGACAAATAAATAATTAGTAGCCCAAAATAATACAATTAGCGACTAAATAATTGTTTTAGTCGCCAAAAGTGGCCAAATTTTTTTTTTAGTAAATAATTTATTTTTTGACAGAAATTAATTCAATTAAAAAAATTATATTTATAAAATATTATTTTGTATTCATAGCGGTAATTATACTATATAAATAATATATATTGTATATATAATCATGAGATGGTTGAGTGGCATAGTGGGTGGCGTGTTGTTTTTAAGGCTTGGAAGGTTGAAGTCGCAGGTTCGAAACCCTTGGGAGCTCCTAAGGCAGCACAGTGCACTGTGGGTTATTTTATTTTTTTTTGACAAATGCTTTTGGCGACGAAATACTTTGGTCGCCAAAAGAGTGGCAGTTGTATAAATAATAATAAAAAAAGTTAACTATTGGCGACTAACATTTTAGTCGCCAAAGGTATAATTTCCGAAAATGGAATTGAGCATTGGCGACCAAACCTTTAGTCGCTAAAAACCTGCCTTTTGCCGACAAAAAGACAGATTAGTCGCCAAAACCTTCTGCGACCGTTTATTGGCGACAAAACTGGCGACCAAAAAAATTAGTCGGGGAAGGTTAAACAGCGACTTTTGGCGACTAAAAATCGACCTTTGGCGACTAAAAATTTAGTCGCCAAAGGTGTGTTTTTTTGTAGTGATTTAACTTTCCATTTTTAACTTTCCATTTCCTTCAAGAAAATTCATATTTTTTTTCATTGAAATTATAGTGATCTTCATATCATGCCATGGATGTCCTCGTGAATTTATTTGAAGTTGGAATTTATCTACTGGTTTATATTACAGGAAGCTACCAAAATACAATGTGACAGCCATTGGCGGAGGCAAAGAAGGACGAGGGGGATCACGTGCCCCCCCTCAGTTTTGAAATTTTTTTTTTTGGTCATATAAAATGTATTTTTTTTTCTTAACATGTTTTTTGGTTGAGAATTTATTGTATTGTTCATAACAAGTAATTATTTGATACTTTAAGAGCACTGTGTGATATTATTTATATAATAGTTTAAACCAATAGTATAGCAAAAAATCTTATAAATTTGATATAATGAACTCATTATTTTCAAGCAGTTGACAGACTGCTTAGTGTGATTTGTGATTTCTCATACTTTGAGTATCACGTAGGCAATGCTATATGATATTCTAAGACTATTTAATAATTTTCATTCAAAACACATCATTTATAAGCAATGTCATCTCTTTAATATTTTTCTATCAAATAAAAATTAAATAGATTTTATAATAATTTGTGCTATAAACGATGTGTTTTTATTTTCTAAAATTAAGAATTTTGATCCATAATTTTTTGTGCTAAAATTACAAACTTACATCACCATCCCGCATCGAACTATTCTACACTATTATAGAATTTTAATTTGTTCATATTAATAATGATGTAATTTTTTATGCTTAAATTTAGCTCATAAAATTATTATTATCTTAATGTTTATCATGATTTTTTTAAATAAAAAATTATAATTAATAGTGTCCCCTCTAACTCAATTTTCTGGCTCCGCCACTGGTGACAGCCACCTTACAAGTAAGTTTACATACACCTACTACATACAATATAAGTCAAAGAACACATAAATGGACACAGAATGTATATGGATGGATTAGATTTTACATAATATGCATTATGTGTTCAATTCTATGATTAGTTTATGTGCTCGTAGCAGAACTATTTTGACTTCTAGCATACACGTGTTTTGGCCATTGGGCTAAACCGAATTGTTGTGTGGCTACCCAATTTGAACTATTTGTTGCTTCTTTTTCATTTGAAGTTATGCAGTATGCAGGTAATAGAAGGACTGCAATGAGCAAAGTAAGAGCAGTGAAAGGTGTTGGCTGGGATATCTCTGCCATTGGAAATGGTTTGCTTCTATTCATTCTCTTTTGTACATTTTCACTGCTTCTGTGTTTTCCAAAACATTTTGCAAAACTATATTCATTCTTGTTCTCTCTCTCTCTCTCTCTCTCTCTGTTGATATTTTATCTTCTGCACATATTTCCTTAAGCCATTTGGGGTGGAGCCAAACTCGCTGATGTTCTTGAACTTGTGGGAATACCTAAATTGACGAAAACCTCTCCTTTGGGTGGAAAGCACGTAGAATTTGTAAGCGTTGATATGTGCAAGGTGAAAATTTCTTAAATTCATTTAATCTTAATTATAAAGAAATTACACTGTTTGGTGGATTAATTCAATTCCAAGTAATTTGGACTATTAGGAGGAGAAAGGAGGTCCATATAAGGCATCAATTCCATTAATTCAATCAACAAATTCTGAAGCTGATGTTCTACTTGTTGGAAATGGTTATAAATTCTGGGTAAAACCAGAATTTTATCCTAAGTTTGGTCTAATTTTTAGGTGGGCCCCGTGCGTCGTTTTACACGGGTCAAAGTGGTAACGCGTTCTATGCCGCGTTGTGATTCACGTGGTATATTTGGTTGCTTAAAACCATTACCGAGTGAATAGGAAATTGAAGCCAAAGTGTGCTCCATGGAAATGGAGTTTTGGTGAAAATTCCTTATTGCTTGAATAAGGCTTGTCCCACATTGATTTGGTGGGAGGTTTTGAAAGGGTTTATAAGGCTTGGGTTTGGTACTTGGGGTGTGCCCCAAGGGGTACCCAAGTGTTTTAGAGGGAGAGGTTATGGGCAAAATGGGCTAGACCCATTGGACTCAAAAATCACCACGCGCGCGCCGCCGTCCGTCCGGTCGGGCGGGCTGGGCTGGGCCTGGGCTTGGGTGCGGGTGTGTGGTTGGGTTGGGCTTGTTCGGCCCAATACTAATCTTTTTGGGCCAAAAACATTTGAATTTAATCCAGAATTCAAATTAATCCAAACAGGGCCCTTCCCGTTTTTATCTGTTTGAATAGTTAACCAACAGATTCAAATCTGTTGAAATTCAAACCCAACAGGTTTCATACCTGTTCAATTCAAATCCTACAGCCACCTTAACATCTATAAATAGACCAGCCTCCCATTTGGATTAACACACCAATTTTTCGTATTCCATCTCTGCTTTAAATCTCTGCCATATTGCTGCATTTTATTTCTGAAAGAAAGAGTGTAAACACTTAGTGTGTTCGACGAACAATTAAATTGTAGTGCTGCATTTAATTGTTGATAAGATCATTTCATCCTGGGAGATAGACGTCCAAGTTCTGAAAGCACCGTGGAGAGGACGAATCTGTCTTAAGGACACAGTGTTAAACACTGGACTTGATCAGAAAGTTATTCGAAGAATTTAACCAAGTAAGTTGATTAAATTATATTCTGTTTTTATTTGTTTATTAAAATCAGATTTTAATTTTGTTTTTGTAACAAAATAAAATCTGTTTTTATTTGTTTTATTTTATTTTTTATTTTGAGTTTGATTTTTGTAATCAAACAAATTCTCTCCTTTTCTTTATTTCTTTAAATTCTAATTGTTGTTTTGTACACAATAGAATTAAATTCTAATTGTTGTTTTGTACACAATAGAATTAAATCGTTTAAATATAGTGAAGATTGTCCAACAATCTTAAGACAGATTCCTTTTTGGTATCTTCATTATATTTAATTTTCTGTTTTTCAAAATAATATTCTGGTTGGAAAAACAAATAGTGATTTATGCTATTTGACAGATAGTAGTAATATACTGTCTCTTTTCTTTGACAATATACTAGTAGTACGATACTGGTGTCATTAACAATTTCAGAATATTATTTGGTATTACAGAAAATTATTTTGGTATTTTATTTTTCCTGTTTTAGTAACAAGGAAAATAAAATTATTTTATGTTATAATTTATTTTCTGGTTTTAGTAACTAGAAAATTAATTTGTGTTTTAATTTTTTCTGATTTTTGTAATCAGAGATTATGGCTACTACAACTGAAACTGCATCTGGCAGTGGTACTCCTGTTGTTACACCAACATCGGTCCCTATTCAGAACCATGTTCATGTACCAATCAATCATGGAGAAAAACCGGAAAAATTTAATGGTACCGAGTTTAAGAGATGGCAGCAGAAGATGCTGTTCTATCTTACAACTCTTAATTTGGCCCGGTTTCTCCATGAAGAGGCTCCAGCACTTAAAGAGGGTGAAAGTGATCGGCAAGTTGTTGCCGCTGTAGATGCTTGGAAACATTCAGATTTCCTGTGCAGAAACTACATCCTCAATGGCCTTGACAACATGCTGTATAATGTATACAGTCCTCTGAAGTCAGCAAAAGAATTGTGGGATTCTTTGGAGAAGAAATACAAGACAGAGGATGCCGGCACAAAGAAATTTGTCGTCGGTAAATTTCTGGACTTCGTTATGGTTGACTCCCAAACGGTAATATCTCAAGTTCAAAGTTTTCAGATAATTTTGCATGATATTCATTCAGAAGGTATGATTCTTAGCGAATCTTTTCAAGTCGCTGCTTTGGTGGAAAAGTTACCACCGGCTTGGAAAGATTTTAAAAATTATTTAAAACATAAACGCAAAGAGATGACTATGGATGAACTTATAGTAAGACTGAGAATTGAGGAAGATAACCGTAAGGCTGAAAAGAGAAATGGGAAAAATCCCATTGAGTCCAAGGCTAATGTGGTTGAACAAGTTCAAAAACCACATAACAAAAAGAGGAAGTTTACTGGAGATGGTCCTAAACAAGGCAACAACAATGGCAACAAGAAGTTCAAAGGAAAATGCTATAACTGTGGCAAGACTGGACATCGAGCTTCTGACTGCCGTCGCCCTAAGAAGGTTCATGGAAGTACAAGTAAGAAGACCACCAATCAAGCCAATGTAACAGAATTGGATTACATCTCTGATGGAGTGAATGACATCAACCTCTCTGCTGTGGTGTCTGAGGTTAACTTGGTTGGAAATCCCAAAGAGTGGTGGGTTGACACTGGAGCAACTCGTCACATATGTGCGGACAAAAAGATGTTCACTACCTACAATGAGGCTGCAAATGGTGAGCAACTTTTTATGGGAAATTCTTCTACTTCTACTGTGGCTGGACAAGGGAAAGTGATCTTGAAGATGACATCAGGGAAAGAACTGACCCTCAACAATGTACTGCATGTACCTGATATCCGGAAGAATTTAGTTTCTGGTTCTTTGTTAAGTAAAAATGGTTTTAGGCTTGTCTTTGAGTCTGATAAATTTGTATTAACAAAGAGTGGTATGTATGTTGGTAAGGGTTACATGAGTGATGGTCTCTTTAAACTTAATGTAATGACAGTTGTACCAAAAGTTGCTATGAATGAGAATAACACATCTTTTGTTTATATTCTTGAGTCAAATTTATGGCATGGTAGATTAGGACATGTAAATTTTGATGCTTTGCGTAGATTAATTGGTTTGGATTATATACCAAAGTTTGAAATTAATCCTAATCATAAATGTGAAGTTTGTGTAGAAGCAAAACTAACTAAGGCTCCATTTAAATCAGTTGAAAGGAAAACTGAACCTCTAGAATTAATTCATACTGATGTATGTGATCTAAAATTTATTCAAACTAGAGGAGGCAAAAAGTATTTCATAACATTTATCGATGATTGCACAAGGTATTGTTATGTTTATTTACTTAGAAGTAAAGATGAAGCCTTAGAAATGTTTAAACTCTACAAAACAGAAGTTGAAAATCAACTTGGTAAAACCATTAAAATGGTTAGAAGTGATAGGGGTGGTGAATATGATGCACCATTAAAAGAATTTTGTGCACAATATGGCATTGTTCACCAAACTACAGCCCCTTATTCTCCACAGCAAAATGGAATTGCTGAAAGGAAAAATAGAACCCTAAAAGAAATGATGAATGCCATGTTACTAAGTTCAGGCTTACCACAGAACTTGTGGGGGGAAGCAATATTGTCTGCTAATTATGTTCTTAATAGAATACCCCACAAGAAAACCAAAAGCATTCCTTATGAATTATGGAAAGGTCGACCACCTTCCTACAAATACTTGAAAGTGTGGGGGTGTTTGGCAAAAGTTGAAGTTCCTGTTCCTAAAAAGACTAAGATTGGACCAAAAACAGTAGATTGTGTGTTTATTGGTTATGCTCAGAATAGTAGTGCATATCGGTTTCTGACTTATAAATCAGAAATACCTGATATAAATGTGAACACTATTATAGAGTCAAGGAATGCTGTGTTTTTTGAACATGTCTTTCCTTACAAGAAAGGACAGGAATTAAGTTCACAGAAAAGAACTTATGATTGTACACAAAGTCAAGAGACTAATGACAATCAAACACAAGAGACTAGTAATGGTCTCAACCAACAGGATTTAAATGATGATGAACCAAGAAGAAGTAAAAGAGCAAGAACATCAAAATCCTTTGGTCCAGATTTTCTGACATACTTGTTAGAAAATGAACCTCAAAGCTTTAAGGCAGCAATGACAGGTCCTGAAGCACCTTTGTGGAAAGAGGCTGTTAATAATAAAATTGAATCCATTATGCAAAATCATACTTGGGAATTGGTGGATCTTCCACCAGGTTCTAAACCTCTTGGATATAAATGGATATTCAAGAGAAAAATGAAAGCAGATGGTTCAATTGACAAGTATAAAGCAAGACTTGTAGTTAAAGGTTACAGACAAAAGGAAGGTCTGGACTATTTTGACACATATTCCCCTGTTACAAGAATAACATCCATTCGCATGCTTATTTCTATAGCAGCGTTGTTTAATTTAGAAATACATCAAATGGATGTTAAGACAGCTTTCTTAAACGGTGATCTAAATGAAGAGATCTATATGGAACAACCCGAAGGGTTTGTAGTATCAGGGCAAGAAAAGAAAGTTTGTCGACTTGTAAAATCCCTTTATGGATTAAAACAAGCACCTAAGCAATGGCATGAAAAATTTGATCATGCAATGCTTATTAATGGGTTTAAGATAAACGAATGTGACAAATGTGTCTATGTTAAAAACACTGACCAAGGCTATGTCATAGTTTGTCTTTATGTGGATGACATGCTTATCATTGGAAGCAGTCAAAACATGATCAAATCAACTAAGCAAATGCTTAACAAAAGATTTGATATGAAAGATATGGGGGTCGCAGATGTTATATTAGGAATGAAAATAACTAAAACATCTGACGGATATGCATTATCTCAATCTCATTATATTGAGAAAATTCTTGATAAATTTATCAAGGATGATTTGAATTTAGCTAGAACACCTGTAGACATCAGTCTTTATTTATCGAAAAATAAAGGTGATGCAGTGTCTCAGTTAAAATACTCCCAAATCATTGGAAGCCTAATGTACCTAATGAATTGTACTCGTCCTGATATAGCTTATGCTATCAGTAAATTGAGTAGGTACACTAGTAACCCTGGAAAAGACCATTGGAAAGCGATCATTCGAGTTCTTAGATATCTAAGATTCACTCGTGATCATGGTTTGAACTTTACTCGATATCCAGCAGTACTCGAAGGTTATTGTGATGCCAATTGGATATCGGATACTAAAGATTCAAAATCCACTAGTGGATATGTCTTTACTCTAGGAGGCGCTGCTGTTTCTTGGAAGTCCACGAAACAAACTTGCATCGCACGATCCACAATGGAATCTGAGTTCATTGCTTTAGACAAAGCAGGTGAAGAAGCAGAATGGCTTCGTCACTTCTTAGAAGATATTCCAATGTGGCCAAAACCTGTGCCAGCTATTTGCATTCATTGTGATAGTCAATCTGCAATAGGTAGGGCACAGAATCATATGTATAACGGTAAGTCACGACATATTCGTCGTCGACATAATACCGTAAGGCAATTGTTGTCAAACGGAATAATCTCAATAGATTATATAAAATCTAAAGAGAATATTGCGGATCCGTTAACAAAAGGTTTGACAAAAGAGCTAGTGTATAGTTCATCGAAGGGGATGGGATTAAAGCCTATTACATAAGAGTCGTCATAATGGTAACCCTACTTATATGACTGGAGATCCCAAGAACTAAGTTCAAAGGGACAACTAAGTTATGTATGGCTCGCCAGAAATCACCAAGGGATTCAAATTCCCTACCCATTCCTATGGTGAGAGTGATATCTGCAACATATGTTGTATGCAGGGGCATAAGGATAAGCTTTGCTTTTAATGATTACTTATATCTTGATTAAGGCATAAAATCAAGATGAGTATAAGGAGATACTCACAATAAGAATCACCTATATAAGTGTTGAACTGGGGCCGGTTCTATGAGAATGAAAGAGGCTACATTCTCTAGAAACACTTATGAAAACCAGGTGCGTTCAAGGCCAAAATGAACACAACAGTGAGAACCACGATGTGTTAGAAAATATTTTGTGTGAAATCTATTGTCTTGGCTTACACAAACGGCTGAACAATTCAAGGCATCGCGTCCATTGGTTAGCCAGTAAGTCCGATAGGTTATCACTAGGGAAGGTTCAAGGCCGAAAACTACCTATCCTGATGCAAGATATTTTCGACTTATACTCTTTCGATAAATCTGCATTTTGTTGCATTTCCGTTGTCATCAAATTCCATTCATGTGGGGGATTGTTGGAAATGGTTATAAATTCTGGGTAAAACCAGAATTTTATCCTAAGTTTGGTCTAATTTTTAGGTGGGCCCCGTGCGTCGTTTTACACGGGTCAAAGTGGTAACGCGTTCTATGCCGCGTTGTGATTCACGTGGTATATTTGGTTGCTTAAAACCATTACCGAGTGAATAGGAAATTGAAGCCAAAGTGTGCTCCATGGAAATGGAGTTTTGGTGAAAATTCCTTATTGCTTGAATAAGGCTTGTCCCACATTGATTTGGTGGGAGGTTTTGAAAGGGTTTATAAGGCTTGGGTTTGGTACTTGGGGTGTGCCCCAAGGGGTACCCAAGTGTTTTAGAGGGAGAGGTTATGGGCAAAATGGGCTAGACCCATTGGACTCAAAAATCACCACGCGCGCGCCGCCGTCCGTCCGGTCGGGCGGGCTGGGCTGGGCCTGGGCTTGGGTGCGGGTGTGTGGTTGGGTTGGGCTTGTTCGGCCCAATACTAATCTTTTTGGGCCAAAAACATTTGAATTTAATCCAGAATTCAAATTAATCCAAACAGGGCCCTTCCCGTTTTTATCTGTTTGAATAGTTAACCAACAGATTCAAATCTGTTGAAATTCAAACCCAACAGGTTTCATACCTGTTCAATTCAAATCCTACAGCCACCTTAACATCTATAAATAGACCAGCCTCCCATTTGGATTAACACACCAATTTTTCGTATTCCATCTCTGCTTTAAATCTCTGCCATATTGCTGCATTTTATTTCTGAAAGAAAGAGTGTAAACACTTAGTGTGTTCGACGAACAATTAAATTGTAGTGCTGCATTTAATTGTTGATAAGATCATTTCATCCTGGGAGATAGACGTCCAAGTTCTGAAAGCACCGTGGAGAGGACGAATCTGTCTTAAGGACACAGTGTTAAACACTGGACTTGATCAGAAAGTTATTCGAAGAATTTAACCAAGTAAGTTGATTAAATTATATTCTGTTTTTATTTGTTTATTAAAATCAGATTTTAATTTTGTTTTTGTAACAAAATAAAATCTGTTTTTATTTGTTTTATTTTATTTTTTATTTTGAGTTTGATTTTTGTAATCAAACAAATTCTCTCCTTTTCTTTATTTCTTTAAATTCTAATTGTTGTTTTGTACACAATAGAATTAAATTCTAATTGTTGTTTTGTACACAATAGAATTAAATCGTTTAAATATAGTGAAGATTGTCCAACACTACTTGCATACGAGATGAACGGACAGGTAGGAAATTTTAATGCATTGTTGCTTGCATTGCGTTTGGCAGCATGGAATTCAAGCATTGGATTTGGATAGCAAATTCATGGAAGAAATGAACTGTAATATCTTCTAAGTTTCTTGAATCCGCTTGTTCTCGACTAATCTTCCTCCATGTTGTTTGTTCTTATCAAAATTTGACTGGTTTACCATACCCAAGCTTCTAAATAGAGATCATGGATATCCACTTCGTGTGGTTGTCCCCGGTGTTATAGGTGCCCGCTCTGTAAAATGGTTGGATTCAATCAACATAATCGGAGAAGAATGTCAGGTTGGTTCTGAAAAATGTAAAAATTAGAGTTCTCCTATAATTATGACCTTTCACTTGTAAATTAAATTATATCTTACACTAATGTATAACGACAATAAACAGGGTTTTTTCATGCAAAGGGACTACAAGATGTTTCCTTCTTCAGTTAACTGGGAAAATATTGACTGGTCCACTCGAAAGCCTCAAATGGATTTTCCAGTCCAGGTTTGTTCTCTGTATTTGACATTGGAAATTACATAGCGTTCACAAACGGAACCATTATGAGCATAATGGATGCACTGTGTTTGGAAATGGGTTGGATTTGAGAAACGATTTGAAATTGACAGATTTCAAGTACTTGGGTATTTTAAATCCTGTGTTGAATAAAAAAAGATAGACCAACTCAAAATTGATAAAACTTCCCCGTGCTCCTCTACCCATGGTAAGATTCGACTTAAAAACTTTAAATATGCACGTTAAGAGTCAAGGTTGGGGTGTGAGATTAGGGAGAATTTGAATTTAATATTTCAAATCCATTGAAAGGTTGCCTACAAGCCTTGGTAGATTTGAAATAATTAGTTCCTTGCTGAACTTTTGTAACATCCTTGACTAATTTGCAGAGTGCGATTTGTTCACTGGAGGATGATAATACAGTGCAGCACGGAAAGGTTTGTAACATATTTCAAACACGGTTTCCATTGGGCACAAATATTATGTATGATTGAAAATTTTCACTTTGATCACCCAATTGCCAGTTCCACAATATGATTTGCTTTGTCGACAATATGATACTCATCCTTGTCTTCATCATCGTCATGATGCAGGTCAAAGTTCATGGATATGCAGTGTCTGTGGGTGGGCGCGGCATTGAAAGACTCGATGTATCATTCGATGGCGGCAAAGCATGGGTGGAAGCATCCAGACACCAAAAGAGTGGAATTCCATATAATGCTATTGCTGATGATGATATATACTGTGACAAATGGGCATGGGTGCTTTTTGAAGCTGGAGGTGACGTCCTCCACAATACAGAGATTGTTGCGAAAGCTGTAAGTAATTGCTAGCTATACTTTTTTCACACAACCCACATATAAGGTATAGTATCCACCACAGATGTGTCAAAGCCAAACCTTGCAAATGCTAGAACCTTCTGACAGTTAATGCAATCGAACCTGATGGTCCTATGTGAAGTGATTTCTTGTTTGTGTTTACAATGTTTCGCAATAGTTCATTGATGCATGATTTATCTTTCCTTACAATGATGGGGCTGGTTGACACAGCCGCAAATGTCCAGCCTGAAAATGTGGCAGTCATATGGAACCTGAGAGGGATACTCAACACTTCATGGCATTGGATCCAAATTCATGTCAAAGACAAATAGATAATACAAGATTACTTGCAATTCTTCTACACTTCGAATTTTTTTTTTATCACTAGAGGCTTGTATTGTATTTTTTTATTTTCCATGTAATTCTTTTATTAAATAAAATCAGTTTTTTTAGCCAAAAGAAGTTAATTTTTTTGTTAAAAAAGTCACTAAAAAAGTTAAAAACTTAATTTTTTACCAACTTCTTAAAACACTTCATAATATAAATTCTACACATATAAAATATTTAATATCTAATAAATTTTTGGGGGATTTGGTGATAGCCCCCTCACTATATAATTTGTCTTTCAAAAGGACAATAATTATATAAGTACTTTCAAAACCCCCTAATATTTTAAAACTTGTTTCTTTTACTATATTACCCTCATATCTATCAGCTCTCCTATTAAGCCATCTTCACTATGTATTTCAGAGTAAAATTTTACTCTGTATGAAAGTAAAATTTTACTCTGTATGAAAGTAAAATTTTACACTCTGAAACTAAAGTAAAATTTTACTCTGTATGAAAGTAAAATTTTACTCTGTATGAAAGTAAAATTTTACACTCTGAAACTAAAGTAAAATTTTACTCTGTATAAAAGTAAAATTTTACTCTCTGAAACTAAAAGTAAAATTTTACTCTGTATAAAAGTAAAATTTTACTGTATAAAAGTAAAATTTTACTCTGAAAAACAAGTAAACTGTGAGACTCTACACAAAAGTAAAATTTTACTCTGTATAAAAGTAAAATTTTACTCTGGTTCTGTCAAATGAAAAAAACAGAGCAAAATGAAATTGGATAAAAAACAACAAAAATAAATCAAAAAAAAAAAAACAAACAAACAAAAACAAAATAAATTAATCAATAAATCAATATATCTAATTGAGAAGAAACACTTCTAAAACTCCATCAACAATCACAAATCTCAATGAAAATAATACATGTGTTCAACAACACTCATAAACACAAATATATATATATATATATATTCAAAACTCAAATCATTCTCTTTTCCATTGGAGTAGATTCCAAATGCAGTAGTGAACAACAACAATGCAACGCATTAGCTTCGTATTACGTTTGGGACGAATCGAATCTCACATACATATCCAAATTACTTTCCTCTTCACTATCCCAAATCCAAATCTACAATCCTCAAATCACCAATCCAGACTCTGTTCAGCGCGATTTCAGAGTCAATGTCCTCTTCTCATGTGCTTGCATTGGCGAACTAGGGTTTCTAGGTCACAAGTTCGTTTACGAGGTCCAATCGGAGGAGACCTACAAATTGATTGCTGAGAAGAACTATGCGAGTCTCACTACTGTTGAGATGTTGCAGAGATTTAACCGGAAGCTCTTCAGACCGCACACGCAACTCGGTCGTGAACGGCCTCCGCAAAAAACTGAACGATTCGATGAATTGTTTCACAGATATCCGGCAATTAATCACGGCTGAGTACAAAGAGATAGTTGAACGACGATACTACACAGTGACAGGTGAAAAGGCGGATGAATCGACGATCGATCGGTTGATTGCGACGGGAGAGAGTGAGATGTTTTTGCAGAAGGCGATTCAGGAGCAAGGGAGAGGGAGAGTGATGGAGACGACAATGGAGATTCAAGAGAGGCTGTAGAAAGTATAATTTTAAATAATAAATCATAATTTAGTTGAGGGTATAATAGTCTAATAAAATATTTAAATAATAAATTTTGTCCTTTATGTAAGATTTTATAATTATGAGGGGGTTTAAAAAGTATAATTTTTTTCTTAGTCCTTTTAATAATGAAAGGAAGATAAAGGGGGTTTATAGCTAAATTTCCCTAAATTTTTTTAAATTTTTAATATTTTTTATATAATATAAATTTTACATATATATAAAATATTTAATATTTAATAAAATATTTAAGGTTTCTAATATTTTTCTTTTAGCAAATGACTAAGGCTCCTCTAGAGTAGACTGGGAGGCTTCCCGCTGCCGCCAATGGTCTAATAAGGTTTTTATTTATTTATTATTATTATTTTTTTTAAATTTAATGGGAAGGATGATCTACTTATTAGTATTTTGAGTAAATTATTTATAAAAATATTATTGTAATTTGATAATTTTAGTAATATCATTTAAATTATAGAAAGAATTACATCTTAGTTAACAAAAAAAGTAACAATAAATTTACATAAATATGCAGTTGCACCCCATAGCTTTTGAGTTCCATCCCACACATAAAGAGTTGTACCTTTGTTTTACTATTTTTTTTCAACTAAAATATACATAAATGGTTTATTTTAAAATTTTATACAAGTAATTTTTTATAAAGATAAATGATAAAATATTATACAAGTTGCATTTTTTTAAAGATAAATGATGAAATATATGATTGTAATTATTAAATTAATTTAAATATTTTTAGTGCATAATTTATTTCCAAAGACTTATAAAATGAACTAATAGAACCGTGATGAATCTACAAGCTTCAACGCAATAGATCCAGTTTGGAATGTGACCCAACTCATGGTAAATAACTCTGTCTTCAAATGATAAAAAATGTAAGAAAGATGGTTTTTAATTTTTGAAAAAAATACAAGATTTTTTAATTTATTTTCATTAAAATTATCAACCGTTATCCATTTCATAAAAAACTTTTATCTTAATCAAATGCATATAAGAAATACAATTTTTTCAATTTTTTTTACTTTATTTTTTATCATTTTCATCATATTTTTTTGGTGTAATAAAATAGATCTAAAAAAAAAAAAAACAGAGGCTTTTTGAGAAACACATGGCAATGTCAGTCTGGAAATGTTATGGTTACTTGAAAATTTGTTAGCCCCAATTATGGGGATCTTACTCGTATGATCATAATAAGAGAAACACTATGGTGCACACTCTTTAAAGCGTGTATACTATATGCATCCTATCATTAAAAAAATGATATAATTTTATACTTTCTGAGTTATAACTAAAAAAAAAAAAAAAAAATCATAACTAACATAACATAAGGTATAATTAAAAGTTTCATAAGTTATAACTAAAATAATATCATAATTAAAGAAGAAAATTAATCACAACTAAAAAAGAAAATAATATAACAGAGATGCATATAATACACCCTTTTTCGAGGTGTGTATATTAGAATTTCCCATAAAAAGAGAGGAAATTTAACATTCATGAGGCCTAGTACACAAATAAGGAACAATTGTCCTAATCAAAACATAGCCCAATCATCAAACAACTTAGCTTAAGAGAAATGGTAGGAAAAAATGGCACCACATAGATCAACTGATGCAATTGCATTTACAGATATTCCAAAGGCTACCTTAAAATTATAGCCCCATCAAAATAAACTTGTTTCCATGATCTTCTCAGATAGGAATGTAAGTTGTCATGATTGCAACATTTTCTATAATTGAAATCCAGAGAAGAGTATAGAATGGAAAAGAAAAGAATAGAGAAAATGTTTCTTGATATTCAACTAGTACTAGTGGGAACTGAATTCAAGATACAATTACGAAAGGTCACCAGAGAGCATCGTAGTTCAAATATTTTCAGAGAGCCTGAGATTTCTGGCGCTTCGTGTACTGGAGGATGGGCTCCTTTACCTGCAAAAGAAAAGAAAGTCATGAATAGAACTGTTGAGAGTATTGCCTATTGTCAATCAGCCTCCATTCTGATGACAAAGTTGAAGCATACCGTGCTTGCTTTCCTTGACTGCTTGTCCTGGGTGGACCTACTACAGATAACCGTCTCAAACTCGTCACAGTGATTGCTATTTCCATTTGCTCTGCTATTCTGGTTCCCTGGTACAAAACTCTCTCTTGATGTTACTGGCTGCACAAAAACCACAATACAGTTTTTATATGTTTGGTATATTAGGTGAGAAAATAAATGAAACAATTGTGATCACTGTCACTTGGGGATAAAAGAAAAAGACACGATTATGTTTTTTCACTATCATGTTTGAATAAGGAAGTAGAGCATATGAAAATAAAGATATATCGGTGAGATTTTTTTTATTCCTTCTGTAATTTTCATGGGCATATGAAAAATATACAGCCAATCGATTTTTTGGTGAGAAATTACAACCAGTGGATTCATCATTTTTGGTGAGAAATTGATAGTGACATAATAAGAGACTTCTCACCCTTTCATGCTATTTCTCATCTAATTTATAAACTAAACATGAGACCAAAAAAAAAGTTCCATTTCCCATAATTCTTATCATTTCTCATCAAATCACTCAATCCAAAAGGACTAAACTTCCATGAAACTTATGGGGTGACAGGAATTAGTGTTTGTAAGTAAAAAGGAAGCAATTCATGATCAGATAGACTAACCTCAGCCCTGCTTGTGGGTGCATTTCCATGATCCCTTGCCCTTGAACCATTCTGCTCGCTTCTTAAAGAGCCATTTTGATGTGTCTCAGATCCGCCTCTCGTGCTCGTGAGATCTGATCCAATGGAGTGGAGCATCCCACAGGTGGACATGTCCCTGTTGATCCCTGATCATCAATGAGCATTCTTAGTTTCTAATATTGTTGCAAAGTACAAAACAACTAGATAATGAAGATAAGCATGCAAGTATTCTGATCCACTTACCGATTTTCTGAAATTCAACATGGTTGGACTTGTTATGTGATTCATTAATATCCAAATCCTGTTTTATTTAATAGAGTTCCAAAAGATCAACAAAAATATATTTGAAGTTGTGTGCATTAATAAATCCAAAGAAAATTTTAAACATCACCGTGGCATCAATGTCCAAGACTTTCTTGACTTCCATTAGCTTTTTCTCAGTCAGATCAGAATGGATCACACGTTTGCCTGTGACATTTAACGGCAAAAAGTTTAAGAGGGAAATTTTATTCTGCCAAATTATGCCAGAAACTAGGGAGAAAAAAATTAGTTTGAGCGAACACACCTAGCCTCCGGTTGCTTTTGGCATCAAGAAACCCATCATGGGTCATTTTATCAATTAGCTTGCGCGCTGTAGTCTTGTTGGCTTCTCCTTCAAGCTTGTCCTGAAGCTTTGTAGCAGTAATGTAGTTCATTGGAAGAGCATGATACAAAGCCTGTGATTGGAATGTTCATAATAATAAGTACACCATGCTCAGCTAACATCACACCAGTATCTATTGATTGGTAAGCCATGCTCAGCACTCATCATGACATGTTTTTATTGGAACAGAAACTGCCTATATAAATAAATCAATTAGTTTAGAGTCCTATTTCCTTGTTCAAAGGGTAATTAATACGACTCACCTTCATGTACATGTGATCTTCGCCCATACCCTGCTGAGCTTTCTTCCCATCTGGGACATCCATTTCTTCTTTTACAGCATTGAATTTATAGGCTGATTCCTAAGATTGTGGTTTTGTTACAAAAATAAAAAGCACTATGAGCCAGCAGTAACAAGAATATAGGAAATTCAGACTGACAATGAAAAGAATTAAACAACCTTTTGCTTGTTAATGGTATAACTGTCGGTTCCACTTTTAGATAGAATACCTTCCTTAACTAGCTTGTCCATAATTTCTGAAAAAGAATAAAAAAAAAAATTTAATTATTCCATAGCTTAATGGTGCAGGATGGGGATGCCTTCTTTTATGGGCTTCAACATGGATCAGATCCTCCATTTACCTTCTATCAAAACCTGCAACCATCAAGTTTCATACCAATATTAAGAAACTGTAAGATTCAAAAGAAATTGTAAATAGTTGATTTAACGAGCACTAGTCTTTAACACCACCAATTGAAGTATAGGAAATGTCTTTACCATTGAGACGTCAGGGAAATTTGAGAGAACATTAGTGAGCTCAACAGTGGCAAGGTGATAACAACTGATCCAGTCCTTTACCCGGCCTAATTGGTGTTCATCTTCCACTGGGTCCTCAGTATCATCTGCCAATTGAATATTGTATAGTGGATTATGATATGCCCCGAACTTGTTCTAATACAATCAGCATGCTATGTCGTTTAATTGAAATCACCTTCATCAACCATGCCATTATCATCACAATTCTGTTGCTTATCTGTCAAAAGAACTAATGTCATTCACATTTCAAACTTCAGAGAATACTGGAAACACCTAATATGTAAACAAGCTGAAACAGCCGAGCACAAAGACATGTAATTACCTATTGGCGCGACTATGTATTCGTTATCTTGCGAATGGCTAACCTGAAGTGGGTTACAAATTGACAAGTAGTTAACTAAACACTTGTGCTATATGGTAAATCAAGCTTTCAGCAGTTAGTGAAGCTCATGGAGAACAAACAGTAATGTAATGTTAACACAGTACCTCACTGTCAGATTCAGAATGCTCATCCCTTTCTACAGAATCAGCTCCCAAGCTCACATCATTGTCTTGAATGTCATAATTTTCATCCTCACAAGGATCAAGCACACTCTTAACCTGCATAATTTCCAATTACAAAACTCAAAATTTGAACAAGGGATCCAAGTGTCAAGGGATCCAAGTGTCTCACTGTTCCTGCAATCTTATATCGTTACCTTGAGAGCTAATACAAAATGTTTGCTGTTGACATACCCAACCTCCATTTTCAGAGGATTTTTAGTCCATGGGTTATGAGCTTCTTGTTCTGTGCAGCTTCTGAAGAATGGATGCTTGTAATCCACAGGCTGCAAGATCAATAAGTCAGTGATCATGCTTTTCATGGTCAAATATGAACAGACAAAAATAAGGATTTTTAGATGCATTATTGGACAGACTAGTGAGAAGCCAGAACACCCCAAACTCTGTAAGATTCAGATGATGCTTTATCTTTGTTAGCATTTCCCATTCCAGCAGTTTTGCAGTTTGAAAATTACATAATTCTAACTGCATGGACATGTGTAAGTTGATATTATCATTGGACTACTATCAGACAAACAAAACACACAAGTAAGAAATGTATGCAGCTTGTATAGAGATAATAGTGCTTGTGAGTTGCATTATTTATTTCCTCAGCCTTTTCAGTGTGTATCAGATTTTGTTTGACTATTCTATGCAAAAAACAATTCAAGAAAAAGATCTATGGAATTGAAGTCTAAGGGAACACCAATTAGCAAGATGAAGTACAAAAGAAGCTAATTAAATTTAGGGCATACCGTAACATCGTCATAGTAGAAGAGTTTCATCAAAATAGTCCGCTGAAACAATAATCAAATATCTTAAAGTCAAAAGCATTGCATTTAACATAAGCCACACTATGTCATTCCCTTTAACAAAGTGAAAAGTGCATCCAACAGGTAAAATCCTAAAGCTATCTCTCAACTCAGTCACTGGAAGTGTTACCTCTTCTGGCATTCTATCCAAAGTTCTCATCAATTGAACAAGTGTACGAACCATTTTGCAAGCAGAACTCCTGGATTGTTAATTTGTATCACAAACAAGGATATACATGGAAGTTCAAAATCTTGCCAACAAAAGATTGAGTTATCTAGCTTAAGTACCTCATCTGATTGGGAGTAACTTCAGTCAAGGAGTTGCACTTAAATGTTCCTCCCTGCTTGTTTCCAGTGCGATTGATCTTCATTGAAACCTCTTGGCTTTCAGAATTAGAGTAACTGAAAGCAACTGCAGCAGAAGAATTATAAATTTATTTACTATTGTAATAATGCACCGACGGAAATCTACAGATACTAAAAGATTGGCACAGGCATTGCCATATAGCAGAGTCATTGACCTTACTTCTGCATATTTTCCTGCAATCATTGATAGTTCCAAGGGAAATGCGATTCTTAAAATCTTACATGCATATTCCGCAATCATTGAATCCCAACCCCCCCCCCCCCCCCGCCCCTCCCACCCCCCCTCCCCCCGCCCCTCACATCACTCCCCTCTCGTCACTCACGTCACTCCTGTCACTCCCGTCACACCCGTCACTCCCGTCACTCACGTCACTCCCCTCACGTCACTCCTCTCCCCTCACTCCCCTCCCCTCACTCCCCTTCCGTCACGCCACTCTCCTCCCCTCACTCACATCACTCCCGTCACTCCCCTCACGTCACTCCCCTCCCCTCACGTCACTCCCGTCACTCCCCTCACGTCACACCCGTCACTCCCCTCCTCTCACTCCCCTCACGTCACTCTCGTCACTCCCCTCACGTCACTCACGTCACTCCCCTCACATCACTCACGTCACTCCCCTCACGTCACTCACGTCACTCCCCTTACGTCACTTCCCTCACGTCACTCTCATCACTCCCCTCCCCTCACGTCACTCTCGCCACGCCCCTCACGTCACTCTCGTCACTCCCCTCACGTCACTCACGTCACTCCCCTCCCCTCTCCTCCCGTCACTCCCCTTACGTCACTTCCCTGACGTCACTCTCATCACTCCCCTCCCCTCCCGTCACTCCCCTCACGTCACTCTCGTCACTCCCCTCACGTCACTCCCCTCCCCTCACTCACGTCACTCCCCTCACGTCACTCCCGTCACTCACTCCCCTCTCCTCCCGTCACTCCCCTCACATCACTCCCGTCACTCACTCCCCTCCCCTCCTGTCACTCCCCTCACGTCACTCCCCTCACCTCACGTCACTCCCCTCACGTCACTCCCGTCACTCCCCTCACGTCACTCCCCTCCCGTCACTCACGTCACTCACGTCACTCCCCTCCCCTCCCGTCACTCACGTCACTCCCCCTCCCCTCACTCCACTCCCCTCACTGAGTGGTGGTGGTGGTGGAATAGGGAGAGGTGTTGGTGGTGGTATAGGTGGTGGCGGGGGTATTGGTGGTGGAATAGGGAGAGGTGTTGGTGGTGTTGGAGGAGGTGGTGGTGGTGGTGTTGGAGGAGGCGTTGGTGGTGGTATTGGTGGTGGTGGTGTTGGGGGAGGTATTGGTGGTGGCGGTGGTGGTATTGGTGGGGGCATAGGTGGTAGTGGTGGTGTTGGAGGAGGCTGTTGGTGGTATAGGTACTGGCGGGGGTATCGGTGGTGGTGTAGGTAGTGGTGGTGCTATTGGAGGAGGTGGTGGTATAGGTGGTGGTGGTGGTGTTGGAGGAGGTATTGGCGGTGGCGTTATGAAAGCTCCCCTCTGTTATCAATCTGAGCCTATATATATATATGCGGGAAGCTGAGATGGACGACCAACTCCCCTCCCCTCCCCTCTGTTATGAAAGCTCCCTCCCCCTCCCTCTGTTATCAAAGCTCCCTCCCCCTCCCTCTGTTATCAAAGCTCCCTCCCCCTCCCTCTGTTATCAAAGCTTTCAATTGCTGCCTCCCCTCCCCTCCCCTCACCTATATATATATGCGGGAAGCTGAGATCGAAATAAAACTCAGAAAATAAAAATAAAAATTCAAAATTCCCTCCCCTCCAGACGGCGGGAAGCTGAGATGGAAGGAACTTGATCGTGATCGTGATTGGCGGCAGCAACGCCGCGGACTTGATCCCCTCCCCTCCCCTACATTATTTTTTTTCCCTTTTTATTATTCTTTTCCTTTTTCAATACGTTTTTATATTTTGTTATATTCATTGAATTTTTAAAAAAATTTGTAGAAATTTTATATTTTTTAAGTGTATCTAAATTAATTATATCTATTAAAAAAATGATTAATATGTTAAAAACAATGAATTGAAAACTCAAAAAACTATTTTTGAAAATTTCAAACCAGACAGAATAAATAAATTTGATAAAAAAAAATTACTAAAATAAAAAAAATGCTCAAACATCCATTCATAGTTTTTCTCCAATTTCGTTTTTCCTTCTTTCATCTTTTTATCTTCATTTTTTCATATCAAATGCAAGAATTCAATAGAATTTTTAAAACTTGTGATTTTAAAATATAGATGAGATGGAAAAAATCATATTTCCAAAAATATAAGATGCCCGATTTAATCATTTTCCTCAAATCACTCTCAATGATTTATTTTTTTAAAAAGGGAAAATTAAAATATGGAATATGGACAAAAAAAAGTTTAAATTCGTAAAGGTAAAAGATTCACTTGCACAAATTTAGTCCATGAACTACTTCTATTTTCCTAAGTTTAAAATTAGTTTTCTTGCTTTCTACTATTTAGAATTGCACCTTTTAAAATTATTGAATGTCCATAGAACAAGAAGACTAAACAAAAAAAATCCTCAAAAAAAAATAAAAATAAAATGAAAAAGAAGAAGATTACAAAGTGCATTCAAGATTTAACCGAAGTAATATATTAATGACAATTCATTGGACTTTCAATACAATTTATATGCATCTCACTTATTTTAATATACAATTTATAAATTGAATATTTTTTAAAAATAAATATGATAACAGACGTTGGATACAAGAGTCAAATAATTGAAATAGATAGGGACAGAGGTGACACGAAACTTTTATTTTTTAATTATTATTAGAGTTTCCGTCAGATTATTTAGCATAACTTTTATCTTAATTTATATAGCTGGTTCTAAAGAGATAAGCTCCCCTTTCATACCTTATCTCTCCATATTCTTCTTGTAGATTTAAATCTGGACCCACATTGATAATTCAAACGATCTATCTCGCAAACTCTAAAATAAAGATTATCTACGTAAAAAAAACAATTTCATCAGACAATTATAAATATAAAAATAAATTATATTTTATTTTATAAAATGAACAATAATTATAATTAAATTTAAAACATCTATTTTATAAAATAAAATGTGATTTGTTTCTATATTTATAGTTACACGATTAAGTTATTTTTTGTATGAATGACATTCATTACGAGACCTACAAAATAGACTGTTCAGATCATTAGTGTGGATCCGAATTGTAATCCATATAATGGATATAAAAAAATATGGAGAGATAAGATATGCAGGGAAGCTTATCCCGAATCTAGATCAATCTAAAAAAAGAGAATATCCTCCCTAGTATTTTTTTTCATTTAGTAGTTGATCAAAAATGTCACAATTCAATCAATAATTATTTCACTAGTCATAGTTTTTGGATCAACTATTAGAAAATGGTTAGATACCAAAAATAAAAAATAAAATAAAATTCTCTTACTAAATAATTTAAATAAATTAAATAAATAATTCTTTAAAAGTTAAAAAATATTTTTTAACTCATTGAAATTTTGAACACATGTTGAATATTGGAGGTTTTGAAAGAAATCGCCACGGGGGGATGTATGGGTGCTTGGAGACAAGAAGTCCACAACAGTCCATTGGTCTCCCACTCCACTCCCACATACATCCACATGGCAGTGCCCATCGCCGCCGAGCCTCCGACCAGACCTCTCACTTTTAAAATTATTGGGAAAGATAACTTATTACTACTATTGACTACAAAACATAACAATAGAATAGACTTATGTACACCGGCCAGTCAAACGTTTTTGTCCCCTCTTCTATTATCGGAATTGTGCTACACATATTAATTGATATATTAATTAATTATATATATTATAATATTATAATTTTAAAATTATAGATTCAATTATTATATAAAATATAAATATTCAAAATTAATAAAACTATATCACAATATTTGTTAATATACGAATTAATGTACCAATAAATATGTATAGCTTTATTCCTACAAAAATATTAGAGACCCAAAAAATTCTACTAAAAGTCTCACATGAGACCCCACCTTATCTGAGTCCCACACCCACATAAAATATTTGATAGAATTTTTGATAAAATTTTTAAAATCTATAGCATTACTCCTATTCCTATTACCCACGCTCATCAAGATGAATTGAGATGTAGATTCCTTTGCTAAGGGTGTGTTTTTAATTCGTGAATTTAAGTAGAAATTTTAAAAAAATGTTTAAGTAGTGTGTGATATGTTATACTTTATTCACATTTTATTTATTTTTTTTCTTTTTAAATTTTTATTTAAGTTCATAAATCAAATACAAATTCCGAGCTCAATTATTAGACCACTTTGGTTAGCTTTGAAAATTTAAAAGTTTAGTTAAGAAATTAAAAAGTTAAAAAAATTAAAAATTCTTTATCCTTCATTTTATTTATTATACATCTTTTCATAAAAAGTTATTCCAAAACCATTTCTTTCCAAACAAGCTCTTAATATGTTGTTTAAAGTGTATTAAAATACTTCCAAGTATTTTTATTATTGAATGCCTAATTTTTTTTAAAGAAAAATGCTAAATATGACAAAAGTGTTATTTTAAGACCTCAAAAAATCTTAAGCAAATTAAGCTCACTACATTAATATAAATAAACATAATTTATTTTACAATATTAGGAGTAGGGGTGTGCGCGGTACGGTTCGAGCAGTTTGTGAGTAAAAGTATAAATCGAATGGCGGATCGCAGTTTGGGCGATTTTAAGCGGATTGGCAGATTAAAGAATATTCTTAACCAATTATCAAGTATTTGCATAATAAATAATATTAATTTTATACAATTTTTCATATATAACATAAACTAATTTTGCATAATATTTTTGATATATATAACTATTGATTTATAACAAATTTTACATGTTAAATCTATTTCACACTCATTGTTACTTAATATTTCATTAGATGGTTAAAAAATATATATGTATTAACTATGGCGGAGTGGAACGATTTTGAAGGCGGATTATAAATTTTAAAATTTAATCCGCCGTTAGCAGATGAAACGGTGCAAATTGGTGCGGTTTTGGCGGATTAGATAGTATTTTGTACAATCCTAATTAGGAGGGATGAAATCTAAGAAAAAAAAAATATTAAACTATGTTTAAATAATAGAAATAAAATTAAATTAAAGAATCTCAATATCAAAAACAGGTAAGAATAAAATTCACATGACAATTAAATTAAAGTGTTTACTTTAACTAGAAAACAAAAAAATCTATAATAAAATTTTAAATATTATAAATTGATTTCGTTTTTTTTACCTTTTAAATAACTCACACAATCCTGATGTGAAATTCCCATAAAAAGAGTGAAAAGTAATTCCAACTTAAATTGATAATAAAAAATTCGGAAGTGATTGAGACCTCCTCTCCCCACCACCTCCACCATCCCCCCACACACATGTGGAGGTTGGTGATTGGAGGAGAAATAAAAAAAAAAAAAAAACAAAAAAAAAAACTGACCAATCACAGGCCAGAGAGGGTTGT
Source organism: Camellia granthamiana (assembly GCA_036172215.1). Taxonomy (NCBI): domain Eukaryota; kingdom Viridiplantae; phylum Streptophyta; class Magnoliopsida; order Ericales; family Theaceae; genus Camellia; species Camellia granthamiana. The sequence continues at coordinate 121,958,095 of CM069912.1, read as the reverse complement.
AAGAGTGCCTCCCTGTGGGGGTCCAAATCATTTTTTTTAAAAATTACATTCATGTTTTAATTTTTACATTTATATTTTAATTTGTTATGAGAATTTGAATCATAGTAGTGGTCAGACATCACATTCACATTCTCTCCAAATTAATGTCATTCACTCCTGAAACTTGAAAGTGAACCAGAAAGCTCAGCCAACTTGTGTTCAGGAATGTCACCCACGCTGCACCTATGTATAGGTGCCCTAGTGCTTTGATTGGCACCACGCCGATTATATATATCCTTACATATAAATAGAATGCCAGAAATCACAATTTAAACTCACAATTTACACATAGAAATGGAATTGGAACTCCCAATTTACTCAAATATGACTTATAACATGTCAAATTGTGTAATTTCTTTTCAAAATCTCAATCTTTTCCCTTTATTTTTCATGAAAAATGTTAGGGGAAGAAAAGAGTTATGTTAGGGACCCCAAATGAATTACTAAATATTCTATCAAACCTCTCACATGGGTGTGAGACCCACACAAATCACATGTGTGTGACCACGCCTATGGGAGAGATTTGGTAGAATATTTGATAATTCATTTGGAGTTTATAGCATTTTCCGGAAGAAAAACATATGGAGAAAAAAAAAATTACAAATCAACCGGACTTTCTAAAATAGTTGTGGAATCATCGAAAAGTTCATAACTTCAATCATTAAAGTTTACCATTAATCTGAATTTTTTTTAAAAAAATTCACTCATTTGTTAGTTCCTCAAACAAAATAATTAAACATGTCTTTAGTATAGATTTTGAAAACTCTTACTAAAAAAAAAATGACATGAAAAACCTCTTTACGTAAAATTTTTAGATGAGAACGTATTTACCTTGTATTAATATTGTTTATGTATTACTCTGGTTAATGAAAATTTGCAAAAACTATCATCCATTCACTCTTAACAACTTAATAAAAGTTGGAGTTTAAATGAGCCAAAGTCAAATTAAGTAGTAAGTTACTTAAATTTGACTTGAAAAACTTACAAAATTTTAAAATGTGTTAAAATTTAGTTCATCTATGGCCGTGATCTCTATAATTCAATACAAAATCGTGGATTCCAAACCCTCCATCAATCACGATGCTCTTTGTTGGCTTATTTTTCCTACGAAGGAAAATATCATAAATGCGAGCGTGCCAGCAAGGATTGAAAAACCCTTACAGATTAAATTCAAGCCAATTATCAAGCGATTGCGTTGACGGTTCTTTTGCCTCAACGAAGAGGACTTCAAAATTGCCAAGTGTAGGGAAAAGAAAAAAGAAGAAAGGGAGATGGAGAAAGACGATTGAGTGAACAATCAAAGTGATAATTACTTACCTCTACTCCTATGCTTCGAAAAGGAAATGCATGAAAATAAATGCTTCGAAATGAAATCTATGTTAAACTACTCCTAAGATAAGGAAAATGACAAGAAATATTGAAATCAACTGTCTTTGATTTATGTTCTGGATCCTTTACAATGTAGCCATAAATGGCTATTTATAGGCAAATATTTGTAGGAAAAAACTTCCAGAAATAACTACCCAATAACCACCTAAAACTACCCACTTTTCCATCTTCATTCCCACAATGCCACATATTCCTCCATGTCTTCGTAACTTCCTTTAACCTCCAATTAATGCTCCATGTTCTCCACTTTATTCTCCAACATCTTTTTCATATTTCATAACTTCTCATAACCTCCAAATAAATAGGAGGATGCCACATGTCCTGCAATTATATGAATAATAAAAATTGCAGATTTATGGTGCTAACATTCTTAAAGTAATGACTATACTTAAAACTATCAAATAACTTCTCCTACGAGAGACGTTGATAGAAAGTGAGACCAACGGCTATTGGAATGAGAGAAATGTCCATACGAGAATCCAATGGCGGAGCCACGTAAGGACCAAGGGGGTCACGTGCCCCCCCTAGATTTTGTGATTTTTTTTTTGGTTGCAAATATAAGAAAATATTTTAAATAAAAAGAATTACAAAAATATTATTAGAGTGAAATGTCAATGACATTTTAAAAATTATGAAAATAATAATAGTTGTTTTGATTGAAAATAAAGAGATTACTATAAACCATATTATCTATGAAAATTTTAAATGTAACGGTGATGTCATTATTATTGACATGTAAGTATAAGTAATCTCACTATAAAAATATGAAATTTGTTGGATTATTAGTTACATTTAACATGTGAGATTCACTCTCTATGTGTTTATTTACTATTAGTTGGTGATATCGTATACTAAAGATGATGTGATATTACCATTATATTGAATTTTGAATCAAATTTTGTATAAAAAAATAATTTATCATTATATAATTTATTTTGAGACTTATATCCATATTTTTTTATATTATCCATGATACACTAGTTATGAATAACATTATTTTTTTGATGTTTCTCGAAATCAATTATAAAAACTTGTGTGAAATATTTTTGTAAAAATTTTCGATAATATAATTAATGAGTGTCCCTTCTAATTTAACTTTCTGGCTCCGCCATTGCGAGAATCGTAATCGAAGAAAGTGAGCTTTCTCATAGCATCTCTTTTATTGTCATCCCTTTCTTCTTGATGATGATCAGAGTCGTTAGATGGAGGGGCTACAGTCCCACCCCATAGGGTGTTGTCGTAGGCTATAATTCCTCTACTCTTCACCAATTTCAACAGTAGTTCATGGTAATTGATGCAGGTTTCCTTGTCAGCATCAACAAATGCAAAGTCAAATTCCCCTTCTTTTTGAGTTCGGATCCTCAGCCGCACAATTCTGCGGCCATCCCTGCGGCACCCACAAAACGACGTCGTTTTGGGAGAAATTTCAATTTAAAAAAAAAAAAAAAAAAAAAAAACGGGAACAAAAACCAGAGGAGAAGAAGGAAGGAAGAGGGGAGAAAAAGGAAGGCAGATCCACCGTCGCAGCCCTCACTTTTCGCCAGCCCACAACCTCCGCCTCTGCCTCTGCCAACGACCTCGTTTGTTCGTCTGTTGAAACATTGTATCAAGTCTTTGATCTATGGGGATTTGAATAAATTAGCTTCACAGATTCGCGCGGTTCGCTTTTAAGAGATGTATTGATCTAATTTTTAGTCAATTTTGATTTATCATTTGGATGTTTAAAGTGTTAATATGTGTATATATATATCTCAAATTTTTTGAAACTCGTTTGGAGTCCAGATCTCTTCTTCGTTTTACAAATCTGAGATATATATATATACAAAAAGCTGAGAAATCTGAGAAAATATTGAAGAAAAAAATTTGGATGTTCAATTTTGATTTATCTGAGAAAATCTGGGAAATCTGGACTTTTGTATATATATATAAATGTGAGATATATATATATATAAATGTTCAATTTTGATTTATCATTTGGATGTTCAAAAATATGGATATATATATATAAATGTTCAAAATTGGATGTTCAAAATCTGAGAAATAGACCATTAAATATATATATATAGATGTTAAATTGGATTTTCTCAAAATCTGGATATATATATAAATGTTCAAAATTGGATTTTCTCAGAAATCGAAATCTGAGATATATATATATATATAAATGTTCAATTTTTTCTTCAAAATTGTTCTCTTCTCTTCTTCTCAGATTTTTGTATATATATATACAAAAATCTGAGAAATCTTGCTTAATCTGGACAAAACTTTGCTTCTAATGCTCGGTTTTCTCAGCAAACAAACAGAGAAGAGAAAATATTCACAAAAAAAAAAAAAAATCCGATCTTGCATCAGAAACCAATATACAAACATAAGGGCATATAAGAAAAATGAGAGAGAAGTAGAGATGGATTACGAATCAATCTTGATTTTGGCCCCCCTCCGTCCTCTCTCTCTTCTTCTCCTCTGGTTTTTGTTCCGTTTTTTTTTTTTTTTTAAATTGAAATTTCCTCCAAAACGACGTCATTTTGGGGGTGCCGCAGGGATGGCCGCAGGATTGTGCGGTCGAGGATCCGAATTCCTTCCGATTTCCCCTGCAATATTGTTATTACACAAATTTAAGGCTTTGTTTGGTTGGCCTAATAAGCTCGTTTTGTTATAAAAAATGAAAAAAAGAAAAAGAAAAAAAAAGGTAGTCACGCGCACATTTATACTTCCAATTTTCCAAAACACAGATTTATGGGAGAGAAGTTATTGGATGGTCCAACTGCAAGGCCAATTGATGTTCCAACAGCAGTTGATTGATGAATGATCTGACAAATGGATAATATTGTGTTAGCATGAATTTACGTGGCATTGCCCCTAGACCAAAGTATAATTTCTCCACCTATAGAGACTCAGTATGTAAACCCCCACACGCGTGTATAATCACTTTCTTTAGGTGTATCTCCGCTTTCTCTATCCCAAATCATCTTCCCGGCATTTGATATACCAAAATAATTAATTTTTAAATAATTGGTACATTCATACTATATATTAAGTGAAAATGAGTTTTTAATAGGGGTGGACAACGATTTATTCGAACCGCTCAAACCGCCCAACCCGCCCAACTCGCATATAAATGGGCGATTTCACAAACATAATGCGGACGGATGCAGTTTGAAATATGACAAATTTGTGGGTTGCGGGCCGCAAAAACCGCCGCACTTTAATTATTATTATTATTATTTTTTATATACCAACTTTGTAAGTTTAATTATTATTATTATTATTATTATTTTTTATATACCGACTTATGTTCTCTATGACACTAAAATCTTTATTTTTAAGTATTTCTCAACTTTCTTAATGCTATAGAATTATCAAGTCTTAAACTTGGTTTCTTATATGAATTTCATTGGTGACTCATCCACTTTTTCCTAATAAAATTTTCCTTCTGGTAGTCGATAGAACTTCTAGTTTGATTATTGATTACTGAACTAGCAATTTTAATTGAGTACAACCTTTAATACATTGATATACATATTTTTCATAGAAAAAATGCTAGTGTAGGATCTCTTTGTTTGGGGGTACTTTCATTTAATGCATTGATATTCAATTTTTATTTGTAAACTCATCAGAAAATTGTTGTCAAATTATCACAAATATATAAAATGAATCTGATGCCTAAATTCAATGGAAAAAAAAATTCAAAAATTAATTTTTAAAGAAAAAAGTGTAAACCGCAAACCGCCCGCAACCGTCCACACATCTGCAAACCCTATCCGCACAAACCGCAAACCGCACTCTTGAAAATGGCCAAACCGTCATTTTAGCTCTGACAATTCTTTTCACAGCAGCATTTGCTACCAAAACGTCAATTGGAACTAATTGGCAACATGCCTTGTTACTGTCGACCTCTTGTTTAATTTTATCATCGATGTTCTAAGATTCGAGAATTTTATTTTTTTCATCCTGAAGAGTTCAGTTGGTACACCCTTCTCAATCTAGGGTCTTGGCCTTTTACAGCAATGAAAAGGATAGAGAAAGGTGACAGGCCCTCTTTCTTTTCTTTATTTCTTTCATCTTCTTTTTTTGTGCTTTGGATGGGCAGACAGAAGCCCTTTTTTTTGGATGGGCAGACAGCAAGTAACTATTGTTTCAAATCTACTAAGGATTGTAGGCAACCTTTTCAATGGATTTGAAATAATTAATTCAAATTCTCCCTAATCTCACACCTTAACCTCGACTCTTAACGCGCATATTTAAAGTTTTTTAGTCGAATCTTACCATGGGAAGACGAGCACAGGGAAGTTTTGTCAATTTTGAGTTTTGGTCTATCTTTTTTATTCAACAAAGGATTTAAAATACCCAAGTACTTGAAATCTGTCAATTTCAAATCCTTTCTCAAATCCAATGCATATCCAAACACAGTGCATCTATTATGCTCATAATGGTTCCGTTTGTGAACGCTATGTAATTTCCACTGTCAAATACGCAGAACAAACCTGGACTGGAAAATCCATTTGAGCCTTTCGACTGGACCAGTCGATATTTTCCCAGTTAACCGAAGGAGGAAACATCTTGTAGTCCCTTTGCATGAAAAAACCCTGTTTATTGTTGTTACACATTAGTGTGTAAGATATAATTTAATTTACAAGTGAAATGTCATAATTATTGGAGAACTCTAATTTTTACATTTTTCATAACCAACCTGACATTCTTCTCCGATTATGTTGATTGAATCCAACCATTTTGCAGAGCGGGCACCTATAACACCGGGGACAACCACACGAAGTGGATATCCATGATCTCTATTTAGAGGCTTCGGTATGGTAAACCAGTCAAATTTCGGTAAGGACAAACAATATGGAGGAAGATTAGTCAAGAACAAGAGGATTCAAGAAACTTAGAAGATATTATAGTTCATTTCTTCCTTGAATTTGCTATCCAAATCCAATGCTTGAATTCCATGCTGCCAAACGCAACGCAAGCAACAATGCATTAAAATTTCCTACCTCTCTGTTCATCTCGTAAGCAAGTAAAACATCAGCTTCAGAATTTGTTGATCGAATGTAAAACCCAAGTTGTGTGTAGGATTATTTTGTTGGATAGATTAGTAATTAAATTAATTTATATGGGTCATTTATTAATATCAAAGAATTAGTTATGAGATGGCATTATATTTTCTATTACTTAGATGGGTAATTTTGTAACTTTGAGAAATTAGGTTAATAAGCCCACCTATATATTGTGGCTTTAAGTCTTGGGAAACAAACAAAACAAAGGCTAGGAATTGCTCCATAGGCGGCTAGGGTTTGAGAAGGTAAAAGAAAAAAAAGAAAAGAAAAAGAGAAGAGAGGTTCAAGTGAGGCTACAATAGGGATTGGAGGCAGCACGTTGGTGATTTTGGGACACCCATTGGTTAAGGTAAAATCTATCTTTACTGTTAATTATTAAGTTTATGTTGAGGAATTTAACAATCAATGCATTAAGGGGATTTGGAAGATCTATAGGTGCCTACTTAGGTTTTGAGAATTGGGTGCAATGTGTAAGTGTAACTTTGGGTGGGTAATAGAAACAATGGAGTTTGTATCATGGGTAAGGGTGTGTTTGGCTATAAAGTTGGGTTGAATGGTTTGATCTCTTGGATATTAAAGCAATACATTAATCTAATATGGTGGGGCTTTTGTGGGTATATGTAACATGTAAAAAAATATTAATTTATTTGAGGTTTTATTTATTAGGTTTGTGAGATTGAAGTGGTGAAGTTGGGTGTTTGGAGTTGGTGTTGGAGTGTTATTTTAGCTGTTTGAGGTAAGTAACCCTCTATCACTGTTGGTTCATTTTTATTCCTATCGAATCGTTTAAAATAATAAATATATATTTATAGCCTTCGTGTTCTCTTAAAATAAAACATGGGTCAAGTATAAAACAATATCGAATATTATTATGAAAGTTATTTGAATATTTTGTAAAACTATTCTGAAAATTGTACCAAATGTTTATTCCGAAAATATTGAATATTTTATTTGAAAGTTGTGTATTGTTTGAATTTTGAACATCACTCTAGTCTGACTATGATTTGGACCCTAGCCAATGGGGGTTATTTATTGGCACAGAAACTAGTTTCTTTTGGGGCTTTACCACCGGCCTATGTGTGGTTCTGGGCCTTGTCACGGGCTAAGTGACCGTAGTCATTAAGACTTGGGTTTTGTGAATCGAATAATTGAACTATCTGAATATCGAACCATCGATTTGAACAACGAATTACTTTGAATTATCACATTGGCTTTTCATTTAAAACGTATTGTACATTGTTTATTTTTAGCCATGAAACCATCTTACAAATAATTGTTCATTTATTGAACTGTAGAAAAATTATATTTATTGGTCATCGATTTATTTATTTATTTTTGTATACTTGATCCAGCTAGCAGTGATGGTTGGTTATTTACTGGGCTGTCTGGCTTACCCTTATTTTATTTTTCAGATTCTGAGGAGTAGAGCTGCGCGGGGTTTTTACTTGTGGGAGTGCCGAGAGTAGGACTATGATTTAAGTATTTGGATCATTATTATTATTATTATTTTATTAGTGGACTTGGTGGACAATTTCATATGATAAGAATTGTCTATTTGTATGGTTTTTAGCATTATGATATTAAAGGATTTAATTTGAGTATTTTATATTGTTGGTTATGTGTTGGACTCTTAGCCTTGCATGCTCACCTAAATGAGTGTGCGGCGTTGTCACGGAGCTTGGGGCGTGACATCGAATTAATGGAATTGATGCCTTATATGGACCTCCTTTCTCCTCCTAATAGTCCAAATTACTTGGAATTGAATTAATCCACCAAACAATGTAATTTCTTTATAATTAAGATTAAATGAATTTAAGAAATTTTCACCTTGCACATATCAACGCTTACAAATTCTACGTGCTTTCCACCCAAAGGAGAGGTTTTCGTCAATTTAGGTATTCCCACAAGTTCAAGAACATCAGCGAGTTTGGCTCCACCCCAAATGGCTTAAGCAAATATGTGCAGAAGATAAAATATCAACACAGAGAGAGAGAGAGAGAGAGAGAACAAGAATGAATATAGTTTTGCAAAATGTTTTGGAAAACACAGAAGCAGTGAAAATGTACAAAAGAGAATGAATAGAAGCAAACCATTTCCAATGGCAGAGATATCCCAGCCAACACCTTTCACTGCTCTTACTTTGCTCATTGCAGTCCTTCTATTACCCGCACACTGCATAACTTTAAATGAAAAAGAAGCAACAAATAGTTCAAATTGGGTAGCCACACAACAATTCGGTTTAGCCCAATGGCCAAAACACGTATATGCTAGAAGTCAAAATAGTTCTGCTACGAGCACATAAACTAATCATAGAATTGAACACATAATGCATATTATGTAAAATCTAATACATCCATATACATTCTGTGTCCATTTATGTGTTCTTTGACTTGTATTGTATGTAGTTGGTGTACGTAAACTTACTTGCAAGGTGGCTGTCACATTGTATTTTGGTAGCTTCCTGTAATATAAACCAGTAGATAAATTCCAATTTCAAATAAATTCACAAGGACATCCAATGCATGATATGAAGATCACTACAATTTCAATGAAAAAAATATGAATTTTCTTGAAGGAAATGGAAAGTTAAATTGATATTAACATGTGCTCTGATACATTAATCTTTTCTCAAAGCCAAGAACATTGTGTTTATGAGAGTAGTAAATACTTACTTGATATCAGCCATAGAGAGTTCTATGGGCTTTTCCACCAGACCACCTATACATACTCTGTAGCTGCTCTGCCAAACGGTTTGTGAAAACATTGGATGTTTTCAATATTTTTTTATTTTTATTTTAAAATATGAAAAGTAAAAAAAGGAATTGACTTTCAGTGAGAAAAATTCAAAATAATTGTACAAATATGGAAAAGTAAGTGGGATAATGTGTTTTAGGGGTGCCTCTATTCACACACCACCTTTTATCCCAAGGTACACCACTACTCAAGGCACACCTTGAGTAATTTGATAAATAAGAAATTTGCTTAATACACACGACAATCTTCCATCTTTACCCTTACTCACTCACACATCCCACCCACAATCTTCAATCTTCCATATTCTAAGCCTCCATTATCTGTTTCATCAAAGACGCTAGTGATAATCATTGTTATCATCACAGTTGGAAACAAATCCACATTGGAGATATAGTAGATAAGAATTCTCATTTGGCTTAGATTTTAGGGTTTTATGTATGTTTTTCCATTGCCATGAGCATTGTAGTTGAAAATTTCATTTTGCGAATCATTCGACACTGGTCTTTCGAACGTATGTGGACTATGTTCGACACTAGAAAATCGAACAATTAGAACTTGTTCAGTTGTAGATAGTCGAACATGAGTATATTTTTCAAATCTGGGTTCTGAACGAATACAAACGGTTTACCACTTAACAAGTACACGATAATGAAAACAAATGAAAAACTAACATTTTCCTTGCTCCATTTTTCCAAACTAATATTGCCAAATGCATCCATCATTCAGTCCAATCAAAATTTTCAATAATACGTATATTTTTTGTTGTTTCTTTAATGTTGTGTTTGGTTGGGGGATTTGGGGAGAGATTTGGAAAGGGAAAGGGAAAAAGTGTGTGAAACTAGGTGAAATGTAGAAATATTTTATTCACATTTCACCTAACTTTTCCCATTTCCTTTCCAAATCCCTCCTCAAATCCTCTAACCAAACACAGCGTAAGGGTTTTTGATTTTTGTTTCAAAGTTTTTGGGTTCTTGAGAGAGAAAATACGTAAGTAACGTTTCAGAAGAGAGGAGGTGAATATTGTATTCATTATTGTCTTTTATAGTAATTTTACGTAAGGTGTGTATCATAGCTTTTTGTCCTTTGTGGTCATTTTACATTAGGTTAATATAGTAATAAAAAATAAACTAATTAATGGTGTGCCTTGAGATAAAATATGGTGTGTAAATAAAGGCACCCGTGTTATAGTGCAGGTAAGATCAAAATTGTCAAAATTGCCCCATAACACATACCCAGCGGGGTCATTCTACTTTCACACAAAATTTTCTCTCAGTAGACCTATTTAGTGAATAATTTTTTTATTATAACTATATCATTAAGCAAAATGACTAATTTGGGGACAAACTATTTTAGTAATTTTTTAGTTTTTTATGAAAAGATGTACAAAAAAATAGAGAGAGTGATGTGACAACTTATAATGACTTTTTGGCTAAAATTGAAAATTGCCAAAGAGATCACCTTTTGCAATTATTTTGAATTATTTTCACTAAAATGCAATTTTTTCAAAAATAAAAAAAAAAAACAAAAACAAAGGAAGTGAAAACAGAATTATACCTTTCAATGTCATCAACAATGGGGACTGGACCATGGTTTCGCTTGTAGAAGAAATCCACCGGAGTTACATAAGAGGAAATCAAGGCCGAACGAGCTGGCTCAGCATTGAGAGGTTCCTATATATATACATATAATAGCAAACAAGAATGAGTGAGTGAGTGAGCTTTACAAATCCCAAACTCCAACAAATGAGGAATGTGAATTCGACAAAGTTAATTTCAATCTTCATTGGGGGTGTTTGATGGGATTATGGAAGCAGTTTATAACTTAATATGAGTGTCAAACTATTTGTTACAACTTCTTCTGCTCGTAGCTTATTACACATAAATAGCTTTAATAAGTAAAAAAAAAAACTGAATTTTCAGAAGCCAACTGAGATGCTTTTAGTTTCTGTTTTCTGATTATCAGCTTTTAATTTAAAATAATCTCCACCAAACACCCCATTATGCCTTTGGAAAAAGCTTTTCAAAATCAAAGAATAGAAACTTGCCTTGGAATTGATTAACAGGATTGGATGACGAGGTAGTTCTTTCGAGTAATCGCAAGGGGCTTGAAGGGGCCAAATGTGAAATAAGTCGGGTCCAAGACTTGGGCTGGCCCAATCCACTGAAGTCTAAATCCAAGTGGGTTGGATGAGTATATGGGCAAACCAATTGAGCCCAACTTCATAATCAACAGTCTACCTAAGTCCTCAAGCACTTAGCAACCCGCAGTGGAAAGGTTAGTCTAGCCGTGGTGCTGGGCTGGGCCAAGCTACGAGACTGAACCTATGGGCCGAACAGAAAATAGGCCGAGCCCATACAAAGATATCTGAATGGATCAGCCCATCTCCATGAATGATCCTGTAAAGGCCGAGACAAGGCATAATGATGCCGAGCTGAGGCACATCGGCACCGAGCTGAGGAAACCTTGCAAGAAAACATGGAAGTTGTGAATGTGTGCATGTGCAAGTTGCCACCTCAGCTGGTCCCCTACACCTAGAATCACGGAAGTTGTTGAATCAAACGAATGTGGTTTGTTATCAGCATGACTACAATGAGTATATGCATTCAATGATAACTACCAGGTGGTCCCCTATCTTGAGCAATGCTAAAAGGACACCTAGCAACATCCAAACTCCATGAACCCACCTTGAGAAGCAAGCAAGGAACACTATATATACAACATGAACTTCACATTGAAGGTAACTGAACTATTCAAAGCACAATCACATTTAGATACAAACCCAACTCGATATACATTCCTTCTCCGATCACTGATTCCCACACCGGAGGGGTTATCCGGCCAACCCTAGCCGGGCAACTCTAACGGTGCTTCTTTTGGCACAAATCCTAGTCCCTAGATAGTCCAACCAAGTGCAGGGCCCCGATCCACTTTCATCTAGTGCGGAATCCAGTACGCACAATTGGTGCGGTGAGCGTGGATCACTTCGTCTCTAAGCTCTGCACTTAGTTCTGACGATTGGGATTGAGGACGTTCTGCCTTCAACACATACTCCACAAACGGAGAAGACGAAGGACAAAGGTTTGGCACTCCCAACAGTTCTGGAAGAACGAACTGGAAACAACAACCGGACTCCTGAATCCGTTGAGCATCGGTTACCCTTCGTTGGAGGTTCTTCTCATCACTTTCTTCTGGAAAAGGATTATAGAGATCGAATCATAGACTTCATGGGGATAGAGATACAGGAGCTGAAAGCCCAACTTAAAAGGGTGCTCGGTGATCCGACGGAAAAAAGAACGGAAGCAGAACCCTTTCATTTGCAACGAAAGAGCTCATCCAGAGAGCCACCAGTGAAAAAATTCCCCAGAAATGAGTCTGGGCAACGAAGCCAGCCTATCCCGGTACAGAGTGAAGCGACAAGCAGCCACACCTGTGGGTCACGCCGGAGAAGGGCTAAGAGGCAGAAGACAGTCAGTCAGCAAACCGAGTACCCCCCGCAAGACCTTCGTACTTGATTGATCGGCAATAAGCAGAACAAACAACATCGGGATCATCTAGACCGTACTGTCCACCAGAGAGAACACTGAGCGCTGGATAGGCTCGTCTCCTCACCATTCTCCCCGAAAATTGAGGCCATGAGACCTCCAAAGAAATTCACCCCACCGAAGTTCACTTCATACGATGGGAAGTCAGACCCGCTGACACACATTAGCCATTACAGACAAATGATGTCCCTAAGGAGCCGAGATGAGGCACTGATGTGCAAAGTCTTCCCATCCAGCTTGGGAGAGACCGGACTTCGATGGTTCGATCGACTCCCCGCTGGATTGATTTGTGGTTGGAAGCAACTCTTCGAAGAGTTTCTAGCCAGGTTCGTCTCCAACACTAAGATTCCGAAAGAGCTAGATACACTGTTCGGCCTTCAAAAAGAGCAGGAGGAAACGCTGCGCAATTATGCTAGGAGGTACTGGGAAGAATATAACGATCTGGAGAAAAATGTATGTAGTGAACAGATGGCCGTCTTGTCTTTCAAGCATGGCCTGCGCCTGGAAAGTAAGTTGAGACAATCACTTACCAAGTGCCCGGCCACAGCATTAAAAGACTTGCGTGCCAAGATTGAGCAATACGCTCGCCTTGAAGATGATCAGATCCCCATTGAGGTAGCGTCAGCAGAACAAACAGCTCGGCACAAGAAGAGAATAGATCGAGGAGAACACAGAGGGATTGCAGTGAATGAAGTGGATAAGTCCAAATCCCATGAAGCTGTTGTGACTGTGTTCAAAGAGCCAATTTATCGAATCCTAGAAAAGATCAAGAGAGAGCCCTTCTTTGTTTGGCCGCTGAAAATGTTAGGAGATTCGGCTTGGCGCAATCAGAAGCTCAGATGCACTTACCATCAAGACAGGGGGCACATGACTCAGAACTGCAGAGCACTGAAACAACACTTGGAAGACTTAGTAGCAGCTAGACACCTTCGGGATTACATTGATCAGGATAAGGAAGTGACCGAACCAGGGAACCCACTACCAGCACCAAATATTGAGCATCCACCTCAGCTGATAATAAATGTGATACACGGGACAGTGACTCAGGAGCCTGAGGAGACACTGAGAGAAGAGATTGCTAAGGCTGTGCAAATCCAACGAGTCATGTCAGTGGAGCCCGCATCGAAAAAGGTACGCGCGGTATCCAAATCCCCCTTGTGCACTGTTTCATTTACTAGAAAAGATTTAGAGGGCATACAGCACCCACATACTGATGCACTGATTATAACTGTGGGAATTGGGAAACGATTTGATGTAAAACGAGTCTTGGTAGATCAAGGTAGTGCAGTAGATATATTGTATTATGATTTGTTCAGAAAGCTTGGTCTCTCTGAGCAATACCTCACCCCAGCGGCAGCCTCGTTGGTCGGTTTCAATTCACAGCCAGAATGGCCGCTTGGCAGAATAGTGTTGCCAGTCGTGGCAGGAACAAAAACCCTCCAGATAGAGTTATTGGTTATTAACACACCATTCCCTTACAACGCCATACTTGGCCATCCGTGGATTTATCAAATGGAGGCAGTCCCTTCAACCTATCACCAGCTCATCTGTTTCCCAACGGAACACGGAGTAGAGCAGATCTCAGGGGATCAAGTTGCATCCAAACATTGCTTCATGGCAGCATTAAAGGCAAAGCAGCTTTGTAATCGGGTACAAACGGTAGAAGTGGCCGAACAGCCAGTCTTAGAAGATGTAGGGGGAGCTCCAGAGGAAAAAATAGTAGAGGATTTGGAGAGATCCTAGTAAAAGAGGATGACCCAGAAAAGTACTTCCTTATCGGTACCTCGTTAGGCGTTGATGAGAAACTTCAGCTGCTGGAACTGCTGAGGGAAAATATGGAGGTATTCGTATGGTTAGCATATGATACTCTAGGGTTGGACCCAGAATTTGCTTGCCACAAGCTCAACATCAACCCTTCAGCTTGGCCCATTGTGCAAAAAAGTCGGAGATCCTCAGTTGAGCACACCGAAGCAGTAATTGCCAAAGTCGAAAAACTCCTGGCTTCAGGAGCAATCAGAGAAGTTCAGTATCTGCAATGGCTGTCCAACACAGTTGTAGTCAAGAAGAAAAATGAAAAATGGAGAGTTTGCGTTGACTTCACTTGCTTGAACAAAGCCTGCCCTAAAGATAGCTTTCCTCTGCCTCGCATCGATCAACTAGTAGACTCAACAGTAGGGCATGAGCGTATGAGCTTTCTGGACGCTTATAGCGATTATCATCAGATACCACTGTTCGGTCCGGATCAAGAAAAGACAGCATTTATCACTCCGAGAAGAACTTACTGCTACAGAGTGATGTTGTTCGGCCTCAAGAACGTCGGGGCAACCTACCAGCGGATGGTCACTCGGATGTTCAAGGACCAACTTGGAAAAACTATGGAGGCTTATATAGATGATATGGTAGTCAAGAGCAAGTTCGCTACAGACCATCTTACAGACTTGAAAGAAGTTTTCGGCATCTTAAAAAACCATCAGCTTCGCCTCAATGCCTCGAAATGCGTTTTCGGGGTAGGAACAGGGAAGTTCTTGGGATATATGGTCACTCACAGAGGAATTGAGGTGAATCCGGACCAAATAAAAGCAATACAAGATCTTGAAGTACCAATGAAGGCTAAGGAGCTGCAGAAACTGGCCGGAATGGCGGCCGCACTGAATCGGTTCATCAGCAAATCTTCAGATCGGATGAAGCCCTTCTTCCAGCTTTTGAGGAAAATGACAGCATTTGAATGGAGTCACGAGTGCACCGAAGCACTGCAAAGTCTCAAGAAATACCTCAGTACACCTCCCCTTCTGTCCACTCCAGAGCCAGGAAAGGAGCTGTACCTCTATCTAGCAGTCTCAAATCATGCCGTAAGCGTAGTATTAATTCGAGAGGTTAACAAGGAACAGAGGCCTGTATACTACGTTAGCAAGACTTTACTAGATGCCGAGACACGGTATCTACCATTGGAAAAGTTAGCTTACGCGCTGCTTATCGCCTCGAGGAAGTTACAACATTACTTCCAGGGGCACACCATCAACGTCCTCACCGAATTCCCCCTCAGATCTATATTTAGCCGAGTCGATTTCTCTGGCAGAACAGCAAAATGGGCGGTAGAACTTGGCGAGTTTGACATTTGGTATCAACCCAGGACAGCAATTAAGGCCTAGGTCTTAGCAGATTTCGTCGCAGAATTTGTTCCCACCCAGAGTACCGAACCAGGGAATCCAAGTTTGGCACAGGTGCCACGCATCACCGAACAAGGAAAGCCCTGCGCTTCGGAAGCCTGGAAACTCTTCATTGGAAACATCTGGCAGCTCTATGTTGACGGGTCGTCCAATAACTGAGGTTCGGAGGCAGGAGTAGTACTTATCTCACCAGAAGGATTTATCTGGGAATAGGCTCTCAGGCTCGGTTGGAAGGCTTCGAACAACGAGGCAGAGTACGAAGCGTTGTTGGCTGGCCTACGCAGTGCCGAACACTTCAGTGCAGAACAGCTTTTTGCTTTCAGCGATTCACAGCTAGTGGTAAACCAGCTTTCTGGGGTCTACGAAGCATGAGATGAAAGAATGGCTATATACGCAGGCAAGGCCAAAGACTTACTCAAAAAGTTTTAATCCATACGAGTGGAACGAATTAGTCGGGACAAAAACGGCCATGCTGATGCTCTGGCTTGTCTCGGCTCATCAGTGGATACCAAAGATGCCAGAAAAGTTGGGTTGGTTCGTGCCAGAGCCAAGCATTGCATCTCCAGTCCTCTGCAGCAGCGTAGAGCCGAGCTGGATGGATCCAATACTTGTTTTTCTAAAATCTGGTACTCTCCCTGAAGACAAAAAGGAAGCCAACAAAGTCAGACACAAGTTAGCTCGGTTTTGGATTTCACCATCCGGGAAGCTATACAGACGCTCCTATCTTGGCCCTTATCTTCTATGTGTGCATCCAAATCTGGTCGAGAATGTTCTCTATGAAATTCACGATGGGATTTGTGGATGGCACTTTGGCGGAAGGTCACTGGCACACCGAGCCCTCACTCACGGGTATTGGTGGCCACGGATGCAACAAGATGCTCAGCAGTACGTATAAAAGTGTGATAAATGTCAGAGGTTTGCTCCATTCATTCATCAGCTAGCCAAAACTCTCACCCCACTCACTAGCCCATGGCCCTTTGGCCAATGGGGTCTGGATATTGTTGGACCATTGGCGCGAGGCACCTGGGAACAGGCAATTCTTTATTGCAGCAATTGACTATTTTACTAAATGGGTTGAAGTCAAGGCATTGGCAAATATCAAAGAAGCGGATACGAAGCGATTTGTTATGAGAAATGTGGTGGTGCGTTTTGGCATCCCGCGGGTACTGATTATGGATAATGGAACACAGTTTGATGGTAAGATCTTCAGAAAGTTTTGTGCCGACCTCAGGATCGAGTATAGAAACTTTTCTCCAGGGTACCCGCAAAGCAATGGACAGGCAGAAGCCTCAAACAAAACCATCATCAACGGAGTAAAGAAACGACTTGAGCATGCAAAAGGAAAATGGGTTGAAGAGTTACCCCACATACTATGGGCATACCAAACCACAGCATGACGATCAACGGGGGAAACACCTTATTCACTAACTTATGGAATGGAGGCCGTCATCCCACTCGAAGTCGGCCTCCCAACCTTTCGGTCTGAATTGTTTGAGAGCACCAGTAATGAGGAAGTTATTGCACAAGCATTAGATATGGCGGAGGGCTGCAGAGAAGTAGCATTGATCAGACTTGTAGTGTACCAGCAGCAGCTCATCAAGAGTTTCAACCAAAAAGTTTTCCCAAGGCAATTTACACCAGGAGAACTGGTCTTGAGGAAAGTTATGGATCACAAAAGGGTGCCTGGCGAGGGCAAACTTGGGCCTAACTGGGAAGGTCCCTACAAAGTCACAGTTGTTGTTGGAAATGGAGCTTACTACCTAGAGGATCTGAATGGCAGAGCTATACCTCGGCCCTGGAACATAGCAAATCTCAAGAAATACTATCAATAGAATTGTCCCCCAACTTCTCTATCAGAATGTAAAGGCATTTATCTATTGACCAATGCAAATGCTTCCCCACTTCTCTCAAATTTATCAAATTCTTGTAATTAGCTTTGATGTTTATCAAACGGAATTAGCTTTGGTTCTTACCAAACGGAATTAGCTTTGATGTTTATCAAACGGAATTAGCTTTGGTTCTTACCAAACGGAATTAGCTTTGATGTTTATCAAATGGAATTAGCTTTGGTTCTTACCAAATGGAATTCTTACCAAACGGAATTAGCTTTGATGTTTATCAAACGGAATTAGTTTTGGTTCTTACCAAACAGAATTAGCTTGGATGTTTATCAAATGGAACTAGCTTTGGTTCTTACCAAACGGAATTAGCTTTGATGTTTATCAAACAGAATTAGCTTTGGTCCTCACCAAATGGAATTAGCTTTGATGTTTATCAAACGGAATTAACTTTGGTCTTCACCCAAATGGACTCAGTTCCAGAACGACTGGACGGAATATAAATTTGGTTAGCACTCAAACATGCTAAGTGGTATTGCTTGGTGGAATAATATTTGGCAACTAAATTGGACTTTAGCCAAGTGGAATTGCTTGGTGGAAACCACACTAACATATCTTAAGTAAACGTCTTTGAATCCACAGAATTCCTTAAGTACCAACACGTCAACACTTCAGTACTGATTCAAACAAACAGAGTTGGAACAAGCGAGACCAGGCTCTGTCAGGAGAAAACTCCCAGCGTTAGTCTTACTCAACTCTAGGTGGGGGCAAACAATTATTTTTTCAAACCAACCTAGACCTGAGTAAGACACCCCTTCATGCCTTTATCTTATTCAAATGCATCTGCACTATCAAAGTTGCAACAAACTTAAGCAGTTCTATCTAAGAGCACAATCTTCAGTACCAATCTTACTTAGCTCCAGGTGGGGGCAAACAATTGTTTTCTTTCAAAACCAACCTGGACCTAAGTAAGATCCACTTACAAACTCAAGCACAGCCACACCGAGCATCAGTTCGGCCCCGAGGCCCCAACAATGCTCGGCCGAGGGCAAACAGTACAAAGCCACACCGAGCATCAGTTCGGTCCCGAGGCCCCAACAATGCTCGGCCAGGGGCAAGCAGTACAGAATCAGACAAACAATCTATTTAAAACAGTATAGAACTAGACCGAGCATCTATTCGGCCCTGAGGTCCCAAAAGTGCTCGGCCGGGGGTAGGTAGTATAGAAAACATTCAGACATAAAAGCCAAACAACATCAGATTACAAGTTCAAAGAGAAAATTCTATCATCCAACAAAAGGCACAAATGGCCCCATAACCAGCAGCAAAGAAAACAAAAGAGAAAAAAAAAATTGTCTTGGCAGGTGTAGAAAGAAAGCTCGTCATGGAGACCGAGCCATAATACATCAAAACAAAAAAGCAAAAAAGTTCAAATCCTTTCAACATCAACTTTCAGTAACAAAGGAAAACTCAGGAGCAGCATCAATAATTTTGTTCAGGCCGTCTGGGGGAGGAAAAACAAAGGCAGCTCCAACTTCCTGAGAAGTAGAAGCCTCCTTAACCATATCTCCCGCGGCTTCGGTCTCCAGGGTTTCAATCCCTTCAACATCCACCGTTTCAGCAGCAATATTACTGTCCTGGGTCTTGTTTGCAGAATCAGCTTCTGGGGCAACTTCGGCTGGAAGGATAGCAGGGGTGGAAACAATCTTTGAACCCAAGGATCTTGAAGGAACTGGGACATCCTGAAACAGGGAAGAGCCTTCAGGAACCAGCGCGGCAGCTAAATCGCTCGTCCAACCCTTTAGAAAGAGCTTGTCTCGCAGCACTAGCACCTCCTCCTTATACGCCGGCCCAGCTTCATCCTAGCCTTGTTGCCAATGCTTGGCCTCCAAAGCAGAGCGCTCGGCAGCCATCACGGCAACAACGGCTTCCAATTTGGCCACCTTCCCCGCGAGTTGAGCCTGTGTCCTAATAGCAGCCTCTTTCAATTTTTCAGCTGAAGTGACAATCTTGTTCAACCGAAATGCTTCCCTCTCCGCGGTTCGGCGTCCTTCCTTCTCTGTCTCCAAGCTTACCGTCAGTCTCTCAGCGTTCATTGCGGCCTCCAGCACGGCCCTTTCTAGCTCTTCAGCACGGGTAATGGACAGATGCATTCTCTGGATACACTGCAAAGGACAATGAAGAATTAAGAGAAAATGAGACAGCAACGCAACAATAAAGACAAACAAAACGAGGAAACACTCACAGTAGTCATCATCTGAAGGGTCCTTTTCAGGATAGGAATATCACGGGGCCCATTATGGTCGGCCATGTCAATCGGCATCAACAAAAACTTAGTCCAAATCAAAGGTAAAATCTTATGAAGCAACAACTGAATCAGAAGTGGAATTTGGCCTACCTTTATGCGACATTGGCGGCTCCTATTTCTCAAAAGTCTCATCCTCAGCAGGATCCTCAGAAGCTTCCCCCACCACTGCTTTGCCAGCCTCTCTTCTTCTCTTCTTTGCTCGCGCAGCAACCGAAGCTGAGGGCCTCGGCAGTAATCGCAGGGGTCCCAGAAGCTCCCACCTCCATCTTCACTTCCATGAGGCTCTTCGCCTCGGTCCTTTCCAGAGGGGTTTCCAAAACATCGGAGGCTCCAAAAGCCTCAGCCTCTAAATCCACCAACACCCTTCTCTTCATCACAAACCCGCCCCCTGCGAAACTGGGGGGCAGGGGAGGGCGCTCTTTCAGAAAATACACCTTGACTCCTGCGACGGTTCATGACCAAAGGAGTGAGAGACGTGTCGGTCTCGGTATCAGAGTCCAGAAGGGCAGCAGTGAGCCTCGCCTTCTTTGGAATAGTAGAACGGTGAGTAGACTGGTATTCCAATAACTCGGGTACAGATCTCTTTTTATACCTCAGGGCCGCTTTTATGGCTTCAGCATTCTCTCAGTTTGGTCTTCATTGGAAACGAGAGGCCTCTGCAAAAAAAAAAGTGATCCATTAGAGCAACATCCAAAATAAAGTAAGAAATACAAAAGGCATTAGAAGGAGAGGCCCGAACCTGGATAGCCGTCTTTCTGGGGCATCCTCTCAAACTTGAAACTCAGTTCCGACGGGGAACTCCCAGTTTCCACTAACTTGTAAGAAATCATTGTTGTGCTTATCCGAATCGGGCAACCCAGTAACCAAATGGCAATCAAACGAGCGAACACGCAAGTAATACGTGCTGTGGTCTTTGTTATAAGAAAGAGTATAACAACCTAAGATATGCCATATGTCAAGGTTCAAACGCAATCGTCTATTAAGGGCGGATACGCCCGCAAATAACACGGAAAAGGTTCATAGATACTGGCATCGGGGTTAACTGGACTTGATGGAGAAACCAGCGCACCAATGGATCAAGAGGAAACCGAACCCCTCCCTCGACTATGGCCGCGATGGGAAAAGCTACGGTATTCCTTGTGCCCATACGCTTGGCGTCTACTTTCTTCAACGAAAGGGTAACGTCGTTGGGAATATTATAGTCCAGGCGGAACATAGCCATGGCCTCGGGGGTATCAACTAGCGAGCGGAACTTCCCCATTTAACAGACCTAATGGGATAGAGGTAGGACTCAGATAACAGAGTATGGAATACAGGCAGCGAGTGAGCCAAAACAAGATGATTAAGACAGGAAGAAGCAAGAGAAAAAAAAATTACGAGAGGACTTACAGAGACTAGAATAGTGGTAGCAGAGCAAGATCAGCGGCGAAGAAAGTCTGAGCAGAAGCACCAACAGGACTGGTTCAGAGGAACGGGAAGAGTCTTTTCTCTCTCTTTGAAAACTCTCTAGAGGAACGAAAAAGCAGATAAAGGAATTTGTATTGACAGCCAGAGCATTAATTGCACCAGTTGGCGCGCAGGTACACAGAAACACAACCTTCGGTATATAATCAACGCACTATCTCTGCACACCTATCTCACATTTGCCACGTGTCACCATGAAAGGACGCATGCAGGGGTTGTGTGTCAGGATTGAACCGTCATTAAGGCCGAACTGGAGAAAACCCGAAACGACGCGATGCTTGGGAAGCGGAACAATAGCTCCCCCCAAGGGGAACCTTAGCGCGAGCTAGGGGGCAAATGAAGGGGCCAAATGTGAAATGGGTCGGGTCCAAGCCTTGGGCTGGCCCAATCCACTAAAGTCCCAAATCCAAGTGGGTTGGATGAGTATATAGGCAAACCAATTGAGCCTAACTTCATGATCAACAGTCCACCCCAAGTCCTCAAGCACTTGGGCCCAACCCGTAGTGGAAAGGTTAGTCCAGCCGTGGTGCTGGGCTGGGCCGAGCTGCGAGACTGAACCTATGAGCTGAACATAAAATAGGCCGAGCCCATACAAAGATAATCCGAATGGATCAGCCCATCTCCATTAGGCCGAGACAAGGCATAATGATGCCGAGCTGAGCAAACCTTGCAAGAAAACGTGAAAGTTGTGAATGTGTGCATGTGCAAGTTGCCACCTCAGCTGGTCCCCTACACCTAGAATCATGGAAGTTATTGAATCAAAGGAATGTGGTTTGTTATCAGCATGACTACAATGAGTATATGCATTCAATGATAACTACCAGGTGGTCCCCCATCTTGAGCAATGCTAAAAGGACACCTGGCAGCATCCAAACTCCATAAACCCACCTTGAGAAGCAAGCAAGGAACACTATATATACAACATGAACTTCGCATTGAAGGTAACGGAACTATTCGAAGCACAATCACATTTAGATACAAACCCAACTCGATATACATTCCTTCTCCTATCACTGATCCCACACCAGAGGGGTTATCTGGCCAACCCTGGCCGGGCAGCTCTAACGGTGCTTCTTTTGGTAGGAATCCCAGTCCCTGGATAGTCCAACCAAGTGCAGGGCCCCGATCCACTTTCATCTAGTGCGGAATCAGGTACGCACAGGGCTCTTAGTCTTGGCATTCTCACATTCGATCTTCCCTGCAAGAATTGTAGAGAGAGAGAGAAGCAAAACGTTGCGAATGAGAAATGCAGGGTTGTTTTACGTGAATATATTCATTGAAGGAGAGCCACAACACAACCTCAATTTGGTTGGCACATAATAGTTGATCCCTTTCTGCCACGTGGCATTTCTTGTTAGGAATCCTTCCAACAAAGTGGAGAAGTTATTTGGTGGTTTCGGGCACCGCGACATGGTGTCCCAGGTCTAAGAAGAAAAAGAAATGGTGTCCTAAGTAAGATATAGAATTCACGATTTTATATTGGGTGATTGAAAAATAAAAAGATACATAATAAATCAAATTGTGATTGATCAAGGACAAAGTCATGTGATGTCCTTGGGCCACAATATAATTTTTTAACAAACTGCCTCTCTTTCTCTAATGTAATATTTTATAGTTCAAATTATCGTGTGAGATTATTTATGTCTTTAAGTTAATTATGAAACAAAAAATTTTATCAGTGAAATATATTAATTCACTTTTATTAGAGAGTTAAGAAATAAATAATCTCACTTTGTGTGTTGTAATTTCTTATTTGACAAGAGTACTTCGATAATATGATTTTTCATTAATAAGAGATTTAATGTTGTCAAGTTACACTTTCTTAAACATGTGAAACGATAATAGTTTTGCATTTTTTTTATTTTTTATTTTTTTGTGAATTTGACTAATCATGATTAGTTGAAATCAAATTTAATATGGTGGCCCAAACATTACAATAATTTTCTATCTCAAACACAACTCACTTTTTATTTTTCAGAAAGAAAATATGGAAAGCTTTACAATAATTATGAAGGATATAGGAAGTGAGAAATTTTAAAAACACAACGATAAAATTGAAATTGAAGCATGACACCGAGTAAGTTAGGAGGCCAATCCATTGGTCGTCACATTCACACAACACATAATGAAGGGTGAGAATAGAATAGAATAGAAATGATTCTGGTCAATATATGTTATTTTTAAACACTTTTCAAATTATTATTATTATTATTATTTGAAAAATTTAGAAATTCCCTAAATATTGATTTGTGATTATGTATCAATTTTAAGCAATAAATAACAATCCCAATCAAACAATCAAGACAAATCGACACAACGATTTTAACGTGAAAAAATCACAATTGGAGCGTGAGAGAGTAATTTGTATAGCCAAATTGGGCTGAGCTAGGAAGCATTGTTTTTGAATATTGGGTCACGTTGTGGGCCAAGTTACAAGCTCAAGATAGCTCGGTGTGGGAACAATGACTGATAGGCCGGTCGGTGAGCTCTAGTTGCAGTTAGTGGGCGAGCCGAAGTGCTATGTCGGCCACGTATAAGGAGCCGAAGTGTTATGTTGGCCATATATAGGAAGCCGAGCTAGAGGTACCCCCGGCGACAGGATTCAAAGCAATAAGTGATCATGCAGACTGGTCAGAGGTGATTGTTGGACCTTGAACTACGTAACCTGGAGTCCGTGGTGTTTTATTTCTAAAAAGCTGAGCTATGTGCAGCTCGGAAAAACACGGTGCGGTTCAGAGCAGGTTATCTCGGTTGGGCATTAGTAGCCGAATAGAGTGTGGCCATCTCACTTGGCTTGCAATGATGAGGGTATTTTAAGGATAAGCATTATCCTTGGGCATGAGACTCTTAGGAGGACTCTGCTAAGGAGAGTTAGAGTCTTACTGGGATTGTGCAAACCATCTCACTTGGTTGGTAGTGAGTAGGGTGTTATCAGGATAGGTATTATCCTTGGGAGTGTGATTCCTAGGAGGACTCTTCTAAGGAGAATTGAAGTCATACTAGGATTGTGCCAGGAGAATCTATAAAAGCTCATGACAGGACCTATGTACAGGTATCACAATTCTTACTCTAGAAGACACAGAGCTTTTGTGTCTATTGTCTATTTGCTGACTTCGGCATCGGAGAGGTTTCAGGCGCACACACCCGCCGGCTAGCTCACGTTTGTATTTTCAGGTAGCACAGTGACGACGTTTGGAGGAGTGCAAACTTGATCAACAGGATTATATGAGAAGATTATTTCATGCTCGTACAATTGGTGCCGTCTGTGGGAATTGCAATTACAAAGAACGAACCTCTTAATTAAGTTTTCTTTCAACTGATTTCAATGGCGCACAACGAAGACTTGCCTCGGTTTGTTGTTGATGGACAAACTCTGGAAGAAGACAGGAGGCGCGAGGATCTGTCTTTTGTCCCATCCATGGCAGAATTGGATCCCCAGCGACGAAATCCACGAAGAGATGTGCGAGAAACACGGGGTGCAAGTCCACACCATTCTCAAAGCCCTAATAGACAAAGGTGGAAGATGGATTCTCAGGTTCTGGAAGATCGCGTAAGGGAGCAAGACGAACTAATAAGAAGAATGGCGGTTGATATGGAGACCATGAAGCGCTAGATAAAAGGCAAAGAAGTGACAAAAAAAGAGATGGGCAAAGGCAGAGCGTACTCTCGCCACTCAGGAGATCATGACAGGCAAGTCATACTGTCTTAGACGGAAAACAGAAGCCTCAGGACGGCCGACACGCAGTCAAGGACCTCTAGGACTCGTTACTCCAGGTCTGAGAGAATGAGAACTGAAAGGTCTTATACGGAGGGAAGCAATTATAGGCCCTCACATATGCACCAGACGACATCAAGGCACATGGAGTTGCCTAGGTCGGTGGACTTGAGGACAGTCCTAGAAGAGAGGGCTCGAAGGAGACAGGACGCTCAGGCTCGCGACCCCCGAAAGGTCTCTACTCTACAATAATTGGCTTCTAGGACACATGGGAGTATCGAAGTTGGAATGCCAAGACCACGCCTTGCCTACGAACCAGCAGACAAAGCGTTAGCAAGGTTGCAGAGCTCGCCGTTCATTCCGGCGATTGAAAACGCACCATTACTCGTAGTCTTCCACCAGCCTAAGTTCATAACTTACGAGGGAAAGTTAGACCCCTACATGCATTTGAGCCACTTTCGCCAAGTTATGGCCGTGTACCGACGAAACGAGGCTCTAATGTGTATCTTGCTTCCCTCCAGCCTAGGCGACTTGGGTTTGACATGGTTTGAGAGATTGCCAGAAGGCAGCATAGCTACATGGGCGTAACTTGCGAAGGTGTTTGTTACTAGGTTTAGGACGAACACCAAGACACCGGTGGAGATAGACCAACTGTTTTCCATCGACATGGGCGAGAAGGAAACACTGAAGTCTTACAACAACCGGTATTGGGAGACTTTTAATCAGATCGGAGATTGCCCCACGAACCTAGCTATCGCACAGTACAAACGAGGTTTGCCGGCAGGCAATAAATTTAGAGATTCAATGACAATGATGCCGCCTCTTACTATGGAAGCCCTGATGGAGAGAGTGCACCAACACATCTTGGTAAAGGAAGATGGGATGCACACCAAGGCAGAGTTCGACACAATAGCGAGGTCGGATGAAACACCTTCGGCAAAAAGTTAACACGGTTGACAAGTAGGACCGACCACGCAAAAGTCTTTGCCCAACTAGGGGCAAAGTGGGTTAGCAGGTTTGACTAACTCTTTCTATCAAATCTTTGCCCGACTGGGGGGTAATTAAGAAGGTTAGCAGGTTTGACCAACACATTTTTTCATTATTCAGCCGAGATAAGGATCTAGGCTCAAGAAGGTGGGCAGGTTTGACCAACACGTTTTTCTTCCTCTAGCCGAGATAAAGATCTAGGCTCAGGAAGGTTGGCAGGTTTGACCAACACTTTTCATTCTTCAGCCGAGATAAGGATCTAAGCTCAAGAAGGTTGGCAGGTTTGACCAACATTTTTTTCTTCCTCTAGCCGAGATAAGGATCTAGGCTCAGGAAGGTTGGCAGGTTTGACCAACACTTTTCATTCTTCAGCTGAGATAAGGATCTAGGCTCAAGAAGGTTGGCAGGTTTGACTAACACTTTTTTCTTCCTCTAGCCGAGATAAGGATCTAGGCTCAAGAAGGTTGGCAGGTTTGACCAACACTTTTCATTCTTCAGCCGACATAAGGATCTAGGCTCAAGAAGGTTGGCAGGTTTGATCAACACTTTTTTCTTCCTCTAGTCGAGATAAGGATCTAGGCTCAAGAAGGTTAACAGGTTTGACCAACACTTTTCATTTCTTCAGCTAAGATAAGGATCTAGGCTCAGGAAGGTTGGCAGGTTTGACCAACACTTTTCATTCTTCAGTCGAGATAAAAATCTAGGCTCAAGAAGGTTGGCAGGTTTGACCAACACTTTTTTTTTCCTCTAGTCAAGATAATGATCTAGGCTCAGGAAGGTTGGCAGGTTTAACCAACAATTTTTTCATTCTTCAGCCGAGATAAGGATCACGGCTCAAGAAGGTTGGCAGGATCAGGTAAGGCCAAGCTAATTAATTCGGCTAGACGTGCAGTCGGAATGATGCAAAACATTGAAAAAGAAACACAATAACCGAGCAAAAAGATCGAAAATTTTCATTAATTGGGCGATGATTACAAAAGATGGGACATATAGCCCGGTTACACAGAAAGAACGTCTTCTCGTGCGATTGCGAACTCGAAGGTTATAAATGTTGAAGATAAAACGGTGGGTCTTTTCAAATTTTTTGGGCAAAGTGAAACGGCTGGCATAGTATGAGGGGGCAATCGACGCGTCCTGGTAAGGACGTGATGTCAGACTTTTTTTGGGGCGACAGGCCGTGCGACCGACGCAATTTCAGGATGCCGAACAAGCTTTAGTTCGGCTGGAATCATAGTTTTTTTTTGGGTGAATAAGTCATAAAATAAAAACAAAAAACTTACACAAAATACAAGGGGCATGCCCCAGGCCCTAACAGAACTATACAATAACCAATAAAAATTGGACAGCAACAATGCAGACCCGTCCCAAAAAGGATGAGGCCCACAAGGACCAAAACAAACAACC
Organism: Camellia granthamiana; assembly: GCA_036172215.1. Taxonomy (NCBI): domain Eukaryota; kingdom Viridiplantae; phylum Streptophyta; class Magnoliopsida; order Ericales; family Theaceae; genus Camellia; species Camellia granthamiana. The sequence goes on along the minus strand of CM069912.1, from coordinate 121,930,431 downwards.
TGCTAGAACATCAAAAACTTCAACCAAAACCTAATAGAAATATGTGCAGAAGCAACAAACAACACCCTAAGCAAAAGAGAATTAGCTGATGCAAGGAGAATGTTCATGGGCCCCATAGACAAAATATGTGGGCCATGAATGTGACGCCCTCAAAATAATAGCAATAAACTCAACAGTATTAACATGCATTGATATATAAAAGATCAACATCCTTCTATTCATCAGAGTATTTCCTTACAAAAAGTATTACATGTTGACAACAAAAGTAAACGCCCCATGGGCTTACAACTTTCCAAGCCAACACTTGGTTACAAGAAATGAGTACTAACTCAAATGCACATTAAGCCCTAGGCTTGAATTTACATGTAATACATCAAAAGGAAAACGACATCCAAAAAGTTTGACAGCCTCTAGCCTCCCAAGCTATGTCCTTGGAGGTGGCATGCTACCTGTACCAGAAAATGATGTTCCCATATAGGGTGAGCCACAGCCCAGTAGAAATACACTAAACCAGCTATGAACAATGACTAGAAGATTAGCAGTTGATAGGTGGTCAGCCCTGATACATTCACTTATATCACTTTACAATTACATGACATACAAGTCCATGTTACTTTTCATTTTCCATTTTCAGTAGATAAGCATACTAGCTAAATCAATACATTAACAGATAAGCATATTAGCTATATCAACATCTCAACAGATAAGTATAAGAACTATATCCTACAACCAAAGATAAGCATATGAGCTGTATCTACACTTCTCTAGACAAGCATATGAGCTGTATCTACGGAGTTCATCCCCTATCTCCTCCCAACGCTATCCGGTTTAGAGGTACATCCCCCATCTTCCCCTAAACCGCGGAGTACATCCCCCTTCTCCTCCTCTACACACAATGCATATAAACACAAAGGTTCTATACACAATCAACCAATACATAAAGTTAATGTATTCTATTAACCGTCATGCTTCATGACACATTCCATTGATTAGTTTTCGTTTGCCTAATCATCATGCATTATCTACAACAATCAAGACTATTCTCCACTGATAGCCCAAAGCAATTATTTCTAAACAGAAAATAAATGCACAAAATGGATAATATATCAACATTTCAGTTTGGTGAGCGATAAATAATTCAACTACACCCTTTAACCCCATACATTCCAAATTTCAACATTTCCAATTCAATTCCTCATTTCCTTTAATTAATTATATACATTAATTAATTAAAACAATTAGGGCAAATTCCCATAATTAACAAAACAACCCTAAGGTTCCATCTTCATCCATAATCCATCATCTATCTCATCTTTCTATGCCAAACTTGCATTTAGGTTCATTATAAACAAAACCCCCAACTTTTGTAAAATTACACAAGAGACCCAAAGTTTCTCAAAATTACCCAACAACACCCAACATATCAAAATGCTAAAATTCAAAGACAAAACTCATAAAGAGGAGTAGGGTATCCCTACCTCGAAGTTTGAGCTCAAAAGGAGATGAAGACCAAAACCCAACGTGCTCCAAATCCCAACTTTTTCAGATTAAAACAAAGATCTCGACACCCTCTATCTTTTTAACAAAGGACTTAGGATAGATTCACACTAGAGAGAGATGAAATCCTAGAGAGAAGATAAGTTTAGAGAGAGAGGGTCTCAGATCTAGAGTTTGGAGAGAAACTGGAGTGAAAAAGTGATGTTTAAAATCGCTGCTGCCCGCTAATATAAAACAGGCTCGCTCGAGCGAAGACTTGGTCGCTCGATCGACCAGACACAGAAAACCTCGCTCGAGCCAAGAAAGTCTCGCTCGAGCCAACAACCTAGAACCTCGCTCGAGCGACAAAATGCTCGCTCGAGCCAACAACTCGAACCTACAGGTCTGCAACTAGACGCACGCTCGCTCGAGCGAATAAAAACCAGACCGCTCGAGCGAAGAAAAGCTCGCTCGAGCCAAGAAATGCAACTCTCAGGTCCAGAACCAGACGCAATCGCTTGCTCGAGCGAAGCCACTCTGGCTCGACCCACCAGACACAAAACACACCTCTCGCTCAAGCGACCAAACCCTGGCTCGAGCGAAGTACCAAAACAAAGAGCTCGCTCGAGCGACAAACTTCTCGCTCGAGCGAAGTCCCAGAATTCTGGGCAGCAACACTTGACTCCCAGACACAACCAACCTGTAACAAACCTGCCCAACACATCCTATAACTCAAACAAAGCGTGAAAGGATGTAAACAAGAGAATAACAACTGCTAATGTCCATGGACTCAAGTCCGGACTACTGTACAACAAGGGGTAAAACCCGGGATCGCTATAATGAACATACCTATCAGCAAAGACACCTAAATGAAATAACATCCCTTGTACATCCCGCAAGGGTAGGCTCAAAAAGAGATTAGAGAATTTGATACAAATTCGGAAAATATAAATATACAAAACAACAAAAACAACTTTCTTCGTCACAAAAGACGAAAACATGGCCTTCACTTTGCTATAACACTTGCCAGCAGCAGCGCAAATGTACACACCCCAGCAGCTTTTATGTAAGCACATCTTATAACCAGCATTCTTTACAAGTGCTTCTTCCATCTTCAAGCTAGGAAGGTTAGTGAAACCCAAAACAGCTATACAGACGTAACACCAGCAGCAAAATAGCCGTAAACCTGCCATCATCCTTAACAGCCGCAACCCAAATCTTAAAGTTTGGAGATTTAATAAAACCTGTCCAACCATATAGATAATGAAAGAGCAGCCAAACAGAAACCTGAATATGTAAAGGACAAATGGCATAATGCATATAATGTAGGGGCTCACAACACTCAACCCACAATATATAGCCTCACGCCGAATAACACTCAATATATAGTCTCTCAACACTCAACCCACAAGAGAAGGTCCCATTATACAACTTCAGCCCCGTCAAACACCTGCAAAAAAGAGTAACAGCAATATATATATTTGTCACCATTAGAAAACACTCTGTGGACAGTGGAATGGAAGGTGTATTTGGCTACCAAAACTCAACCCTCAATTTATGGTAAATAGCAACACGCAATCCAGCTTGTAAGCACTGCAAAATTAGCAAACAATTATATAACCCACAGTTTGTGCTCACAAGCCACTCAACCCACATTATCTGATCTTACATCACTCAAAGTTCTTCTGCTACCATCACTACATCTCTCTTTCAAGATAGAAGTAGGTAGCCTCCACTTGTTAAAAAACCAGCTGTCAATAGAATGATTTTTCAAGTTAGTTATGGACAACATTCTAAACCTAATCATATCCACAATCCGCTTCATAACAACATCTTCGGGGTAAGCATCATTGTTAAAAATTTTGTTATTTCTAGCAAGCCACAATTGGTAAACAGTGCAAGTAAACCCAAGTCTGGAAATGATAGCACCCACAGAATTACCCTTAACAAGTTTAGAAATATGATTGACCAATTCAGGCCATTCAAGACAGGGCCAGGATACAGTAATCCTAGACTGAAGCTCCTTCCAAACATTATTCGAAAAAGGACAGTGGAAAAAAAGATGGTTGTGATCCTCATAATGGTTATGACAGAAACCACAATTACCAGTATGTGTAGAACCAAAACGAGATAACCTGTCCCCAGTGTAAAGACGACCATGAATAGCCATCCAAGTCACAAAACTGGCTTTCGGGATACTATGATTACCCCAAAGCAGACCTGCCCAAGAGACCTTGGCAAAAGACTTTCTCCAGGAATTCCAAGTGGAATTAATAGAGAACTTGCCATCAGTAGCAGGGAGCCAAACAATTCTGTCAGTGGCATGGCTAGGAACCAGAGAAGGGGGAGTGGAGTCAACTAACTCCTTTAATACTCGAGAAGCAGCACGAGGCCATTTCCAGGAATTATTTTCAACAATAACATTGACCTTAGAATTATCAGGAAAGGTATGGATAATCCTAGCCCCAAACCTGTCATACAAAGAACCTAATGGATGCCAATTGTCATGCCATAGAAAAACATTGCCCCTATCCCCAATGATGTGTTTAATAAGGGGGAAAACAAGCGGCCTAAGGATAAGATTTTCCTCTAAACCCATGAAGGGTCGCTAGGAACTGTCACTCTCCAAAAGCTGCTACCTTTAAGAAGATAGGAATAGACCCAATGACACCACATAGATTGCACACCACCCAAGAATAAAAACCAAACATGCTTAGCCACAGCGACTTTGTTCCAAACATCCAGAGATTTAAATCCCAAACCTCCTTCATTCTTAGGAGCACAAACCTGATCCCAAGACACTTTAGCCCCAAACTTACTAAGCACACTGCCAAACCAAAAGAAAGATCTTAAGAGGCTCTCAATCTCCTTAATAATCTTTTTAGGAAGAATAAACAAGGAAGTCCAGTACACTTGCATAGAGAAGAGAATAGATTGAATCAATTGACTCCTACCAGCATAGGAAAGACATTTACTAGTCCAGCTCTTAATTTTCTTGGTGATCCTCTCCACCAATTGGTGACAATCCGAGGCCTTCAGCTTAGTTGTGATAAGAGGGACGCCCAAGTATCTAACGGGGAAGACACCCTTAGCGAAATTAACAATGTTGATGATATTCTCCCTAAGCTAACTGTTACACCCAGAGAAAAATATGTGGCTTTTACTGGGACTAGGAGAGAGCCCCGAGAGGGGCTGAAATTCATCCAGACCTTGTTTAATGACTCTAACAGTGAAGACATCACCTCTACAAAAAATCATAAGATCATCGGCAAAACAAAGATTGATGATCTTCGTTTTCTCACACCGCCAATGAAATCTAAAATCCGGGAGGTTAGACTTCTCAGCAAGAATTCTAGCAAGGATCTGAATCACAATCACAAATAAGTAGGGAGATATAGAATCCCCTTGTCAGAGACCCCTAGCCCCTTTAAAGTACCCATAGAGACTACCATTGAGACAAATGGAGAAAGAAGGGCTTGTCATACAAGCCTTAATCCAATGGATAAAGACAGGAGGAAAGCCTATAGCTCTAAGAACATCCAAAACAAAGTCCCATCTAACATTATCATAAGCTTTCATAATATCCACTTTCATGGTGCATTTAGGGGTGGAAGAATTCTTATGATAGCCTCTCATTAATTCCTGCGAAAGGAAGATGTTATCGGAAATACGCCGCCCTTGAACAAAAGTCGATTGCACAGGGTCGACCAAATCAGGTAACACAACCTTAATCCTGTTAGCAATAATCTTGGAAATGCATTTATACACCGTATTGCAACAAGATATGGGTCTAAAATCCCCAACTTTCTCAGCATTAGGGATCTTAGGAATGAGAGCTATAGTAGTACTATTAAGCTCTTGAAGAAGCTCACCAGATCTAAAGAAAGATCTAATGGCTTCAGTGACCTCCTTGCCAACCACCTCCCAAGATTTCTTAAAAAAGCCAGCAGAGTAACCATCCGGGCCAGGAGCTTTATTGGATTTAAGAGACCAAAAAACATCATAAATCTCTTTATCAGTAACCTCACTGGATAACATCTCAGACTGACAACTAGAAACTCTATTCTTGACAAGAGAATTGATTCTCTCGTACCTATGATACTCATCAGAGAAAGGCTTACCAAAGAGGTCAATAAAAGTATTGACAGAGGTAACCTGAACATCATCACAATTGGTAATCTTAACACCATTGTTTAATACAACACTGTTAATTCTACCTCTATTGATATTACCTTTGATGATTAGAATCATAGTTTTTTCTCGGTTGGAATCGTTGTTTCAACGCGGTTGGACTTCGGTAGCTCGGTTGAAAGTCAATAATCCCAATCATGCTTCGCAGATGGAATTAAGGGGCAATTGATAGGGTAATTTGTATAGCCAAATTGGGCCGAGCTAGGAAGCATTGTTTCTAAATATTGGGTCACATTGTAGGCCAAGTTACGAGCTCAGGATAGCTCGGTGTGGGAACAATGGTTGATAGGCCAGTCGGTGAGCTCTAGTTGCGGTTAGTGGGCGAGCCGAAGTGCTATGCCGGCCACGTATAAGGAGCCGAAGTGTTATGTTGGCCATTTATAAGAAGCCGAGCTAGAGGTAGCCCGACGAGAGGATTCAAAGCAATAAGTGATCATGCAGACCGGTCGGAGGTGATTACTGGACCTTGAACTACGTAACCTGGAGTCCGTGGTGTTTTATTTCTAAAAGGCCGAGCTATGTGCAGCTCGGAAAAACACGGTGTGGTTCAGAGCAGGTTATCTCGATTGGGCATCAGTAGCCGAGCAGAGTGTGGCCATCTCACTTGGCTTGCAGTGATGAGGGTATTTTAAGGATAAGCATTATCCTTGGGCATGAGACTCCTATGAGAACTCTGCTAAGGAGAGTTAGAGTCCTATTGGGATTGTGCAAACCATCTCACTTGGTTGGTAGTGAGTAGGGTGTTATCAGGATAGGTATTATCCTTGGGAGTGTGATTCCTATGAGGACTCTTCTAAGGAGAATTGGAGTCCTAGTAAGAGTCCTCCTAGGATTGTGCCAGGAGAATCTATAAAAGCTCATGATAGGACCTATGTACAGGTATCACAATTCTTACTCTAGAATACACAGAGCTTTTGTGTCTATTGTCTATTTACTGACTTAGGCATCGGAGAGGTTTCCGGCACACACACCTGCCGGCTAGCTCACATTTGTATTTTCAGGTAGCAAAGTGATGACGTTTGGAGGAGTGCAAACTTGATCAACAGAATTATACAAATCATGGGTCAAAGTCACAAAATAATCCACTAAGAAGACAAAAGGAATTACACAAGTACACTCAGTTTTCATGCTACATGTTCTTAAGATCTCCAATTTATGTCTATTCATATTTTCATTTCATGCTTCAAGATAATCTTGTCATATGTCTATTGCTTTTTCATATACTCTTGTGGCACTAATAGTTGTTTTGGAGATTGTGGCACTAATAGCTGTTTTGCAAATCATGATCTTGAGAAAGAAGTTTATTTTTGTTGGTTGTAATGGGTTGGGAAGTAGTAAATAACAATCTCAATCAAACAATCAAGATAAATTGACACAACGATTTTAATGTGGAAAAACCATAATTGGAGCGCCTCCAATTGTGATAAAAAAAACCACGGGCCAAAACTACAAAACAATCCATTAAGAAGATAAAAGGAATTGCACAAGTGCACTCTCAATTATCAGCAATTTCGACTACAATTTTGCTTCTGGCTTCGGGGGCGCTGCCCCTCGACCCCACCTGGGCCCTACCCTGGACCCATAAGTATACATTAAAGGATTGTTTGTTTCATTCAATACAAAAGTGAGAGTTGTTCTTTGGTGGGTTCCGGGAACCCCCTAGACCCCTGCGAGTTGACTGGGCAGCTCGATCCCTGACATGGTCAGCGAAGTGGCAAACACGATAAGATTAAGATCACAAACTCCTTTGCATAGGCACAATTTGGGTTGAATTCGCATCTAAAACTCATAGCCTCACTGAAATAAAAGATCGAATACAATTACAACTGAAAGAAGTTTTGTTAAACGGGATTGTCAAGAATAAAACCTAACATTATAGTTTTAAAAGTCTAGCATTTATGATTTAAATGGGATATTGATGAGAATATATATATATATGTGCACATGTGTGTTCATGAGCTTCTTCTATGAAGAATGCCCAAGTGTTTTTAAATGTAAAAAAACCTCCATGTTTAGAGGCATCATCAATTTTATAACAAACAAGCTTTTATTTTTGGGTTATACATTTTCTTCTTTTTACAAAGCCAAAAAAACACAAAAACAAACATATTGTGAGAAGGCTTCTCTCTCAGCCATGGGAGACCCATATGTAAAGAGCAGCATCCTAACTGAACCTGTTGCAAATGTTAGTTTCTTATGCTTTTCATTTTTTCCTATTGGGTATATAGTTTAATTATAATTATTTTTATATTTTCAATGTTTTAATTCACTTATTTTCCAACTTTATTTGTTTATTTATTTATTTTAATGCACATAGAAATCCTCCTCACCCGTTAGTATTTGTACGCTAAGGATCTCTTGCACTTAAATTTATGTCTTTCAATCTCAATGCTCTCTCTCAATTTCATGATTGTGTATTGAAATTTCTACAACATCATGCAATTAGTGCAAAGCATTTCGTGCCATGTTTGTAGGTGAAGGATGTTTGGACTTTAATTTTTGTCTCTATGTTCCAACGCTCTCTCCATTGCATGATTATCTGAGATTTCTACCACATCATGTGATTGAGAGTGCATTGATGTAGAGTATTGTGTGCTGTGTTTATATGCCCAGATACAAGTCCAACTGATTTGCAACAATATATATATATATTAAATATTTTCATCACTTACATCTGCAAGTTGTTGGCTACATATTTTGTATAAGCCAGTTACAGTTCGACACGTGGCAGAGTAAGGGTAATATAGGAAGACTATTCAAGTCTTCGATCCTGATCGTACACGTGACAGTTAATATTGGTTCTCGCGCGATCTGAGTAGCATTAGATCAGTAAAGAGATGCAAGGTGACGTGGCTTCAACGGTTACCCATATTCAAATTCAAATATAAGAGGGAAGCTCAACTGCAAGTGATGGCGTAGTGGAACTACCTATAATGCAACATGATCGACGATCATGGAGGAGCAGTTCGACGGTTTGAAGTGCAGTTCGAAGGTCATCCTTGACAAGTATAAATAGCAGGGAAGCCCCCAGAAAAAGCCCCCAGACTCAGATCCAACAAACCAATCATTTACTTCATATTTTCTTTTCCAGTTTTACATTTCCAGTCTTTACATTTCTTGCACTTTAAATACCTGTTCTTTACATTCCTGCACTTTAAATTCCTGCACTGCACTCCAGTCATAGGAGTAGTTTCAAGTAGATTGTTGCTGTAAACCTCTACGAGGCTGAGTTTGGATCATTGTAAGTTTTCATTTTAATGAAATACTTCAATTGTTCGTCATTTACCTGTTATTTTGCTTAAAGTCTCCTAAGTCAAGCCACCAGTAAAAGTCCTCTTCATTGAGGCTGAAAGAACTAAAACACAATCGTCTGATAATTGGTTGGCAATTATAATTTCTGTAAGGACTGATTGATCCTTGTTGGCACGCTCGCATTTACAAAAATACCCTTCGAAAGCCAAAAAGCTAATATATATTTTTGGCACGCCCGGTGGGACTAATTAAAATGGCTAGACGAAGACGACAAGGAGAAAATGAACGCTTGGAAGAAGGCGTAGAAGGAGAGGTAGAAGTTCCTAATCCAGAGGATAATGTGGTAACACATCTTGTGGAAACTCCTATGTTATCAGAACCTATGGTCGAACAGACTAGTACTTCTGGACAAGAACCATATGTTCATAATATTAGACGAAACCAAGGAATTGGACCATCCACTGTTCCATCTACTCAGCCAACAAATCCATGGGATGGCCTAGTAGATGCCATGGGACAGCAATTAATGAACACAATGGAAAGTTGGGCAACATCCTTTTTGGATCGAATGAATAACCACCAACCAACAAACACAAGACACACAGAGGAAGTTTTAAATGTCCCTCAGCAAAGATTGGCTAGAGATAAACAGCCTATGCAAGTTAATGGACATTCTAATGGTCAAACTAGTAATCAGAATTATGAAAGACCATCACCTCAGTCTTGGTATGAACCCATTTCGAGGCCTATAGCAGGCCAAAATGCCTCAGTACTCAACAATGAAGCCACACAAGTTGGTGGATCTGGTCAAATACAAGAAACTGGCATAAGAATGGTTACAAATCCCATGTTCGAAGCCATACCTGGCACTAGGGGGTATAATAATCCCTTATTTGAATTTATACCCGGGGGGTTGGAAGGTTTTCCCACAAACGGAAGGGACACAACACCTATTCCAGCACCTTTCGCAGGACAGGCTCAAAGGGGTTACCCACACCTCCAACAGCAACCTACACCACAGGGACAACCAGTCCCAAATGTACCACCTTATGGACCAAGAGGACCACAGGTACAAGTTTGTCCACCAAACCCTGTGTTTGTTCCTTCAGTAGTGGTTCAGCAGGCACAAAATATAGTCCCTAGGGACCAAATTGCTGATATTGTTAGGGAGATGTGTGGACCGATGGCTCGGGGGGTCCAGACTCCTGTGTACAGAAAACCATACCCAGAATGGATAGATAGGGTACATGAATACCCAAGGGGGTTCAGAATACCAGATTTTACCCTTTTCTATGGGAGTGGAAATCAATCAACAGTAGAGCATATTGCTAGGTTTGCTGCTCAATGCGGTGAATTTACTAATCATGACTATATGAAACTAAGATTATTCCCAAATTCTCTAACTGGGGGAGCATTTGTATGGTACATCAACCTTACACCTGGCTCCATTCAAACTTGGCAACAAATGGAAGAGGCATTTCATGCCCAATTCTTCCAATCGGAGCCAGAGGTTTCCATGGCAGACTTGGCAAGATTGAGCCAAAGGCCTGAAGAAAAGGCCACTCAGTTTATTGCCAGATTTAAAAGGGCTCAAAATAAATGTAGAGTCATACTGCCAGAGCTAGAATTCGTAAGATTGGCTCAAAATGGCTTAGAGTTCAGGCTTCAAAAGAAGTTTGACTCAACTGAATTCAAAGATTTGGTAGAACTAACCTATAAGGTGTCTAGATATGAAGCATTACTAGAGGAGGAACAAGATCGAAATAATGCCTCGTACAAGACATATTATAAAGATCCTAACTATGAGATCGATGCAGCAGAGATTGTGGGCAAAGAACCCGTAATCTGTGAAGCATTAATTCATAAGGATACAACAATTGACCAGCAGTTTAAAAAGAAAGACCTTCATAGGAAGTACTCTTTCGATTTAACAAAGGCAGATGACATTTTTGATCATTTGCTTGCGGCCAATTTCCTTAAGTTACCAAAAGGAGTAAAACTGCCATCTCCAGATGAACTTAAGGGAAAAGTATATTGTAAATGGCATAACTCTTGGTCTCACTCGACTAAAAACTGCATTGTTTTTCGAGACAGGATCCAAGAACAAATTCGGAAAGGAAGTTTGAAATTCCCAGCCAAAGTAGAAAAGGCCATGGGAATTGACAGTAATCCGTTTCTAGAAGTTGGAGAAAGCTCAGCTAATGTGGTTGTACCAAACTTCCAGAATCTATCTCTGCAGGAATTGGAAGATGCACATTGCCAACCAGACAATTACCAAGAAGGACACTGGAAATCTACCAGCTATTAGGCACGGTTTCTCACGCCAGAGGGGAGACTCTGATGAGGAAGCACTGGATGACGATTCCTTAGAAGCAGCTATAATGCAGAGGATGTGTCCCAGGTGCAAACTGAGTTATAAATGGTTGAAAGGCCTTCCAGTTGATGGGAAGCAATATTACAGGGATGTACAGAGACATCCTAAATCAACCAATGCTTACAACAAAAGGCCGTATCCAACTAGTGATAGGTAGCGGCCATTAGTGGTTGAGCCTGCAGTGGACAGAATGCATGCTAAAGGCAAGAGGCCCTTGTATGAGTCCAGGCCACCTAACTATTACAGAATGGAGAGCAGTCATTCTGAAAGAAGGCTGGAGAGGAGTTTAGGATATGGGATCAAAACCAGAGATTGGCCCTCTAGACCAACCTCACGCAGGACAGAAAGTGGCCACCTTCATCGAAGGCCTAAATCAGGCTCGAAACATGAGGTCAGAGCCAAGCACTTACCTTCACAGCCAGCTTCGAAGATGGCTTCGAAGGTAGAAAAAAGCAGTTCAACATCTGAGTCAGTAAGTTCGTGGGTACCTGGAGTTCTAGACTGGTTTGTAATGCAAAACAAACCTAGGAAAGTGCCTGCCCAGAGGGATGTTGGAAACCAAGGAAGGATGGTTAAACCTCCTTTGGTGGCTCCGAACAATTGGGTATTGCTTAAACACCCAAAGACAAAGGAACCAGACATGGTGCCAGTCATTTCGAGATCACAAAGGAGAAAGATTCAGCGCAGGTTCACTCAGTACCAGAAAGATATGAAAGAAAATGGAGAGAGCTCTTCATTGGTCCAGACAGAAGGAAAGAAGACTCCAAAGTCAGACCATACTCCAAAGCCAACTCTACAAAACAAGGTGGGTTGCAACAGAGAACAGTTGGCCAAGGTTCATTCTGAACTAAAAGCCAGAGAGAAGGCTAGCTTAGCAGGATTGGAGAAAGCTCTGATGGAGAGTGGTAGCGAGACAGAAGAAGAAATTGGCATAAGCCAAAATAAAGAAATGGTGGAGGAAGAAATGTTTGAAGCCTTCATGGCTGAGCAAACATTTTTGGTTGAAAAACCAGTCGGGAAAAACCATTCGAAGGAACCAGTTATCAATGAAGTGCCAGAATGCAGTGCCAGAATGCAGCATGGAAGATGCTTCTGAGGTAACAGATCAAGGTAGCCAAGAGGGGAAACAGGCACAGCCAGCCATCCAGTTTGGCTCATTTCCTCCAGTATCAGTTAATATGGTACATATACTACCTCATGAGTTTGAAGCCGGGGATGAGAACCAAGATGGTCAAGAAGTTGATCCAATTCCAGTCTCTAGTGAAGATTCACAAATGAGTATGGTACAAGATGATTCCGGAATGGCAACCCCAATGGAAACTGAATATGAGAGTGAAGAAGAGGTGAGCATTAACCTCTCATATTGTCACGACCCAAACCCGGCCCTATGGGTTTAGCACCGTAACCGGCCAGTAATCCGAGATTACCGAAGGCCTGTTTAACAGTAATACAGTAAAACAGAGTACAGGGCCTGGCGGAAGCCAACACAGTAATAAAAGAATGTCCAATGAGCTGTGACAGTCTGTATGCCAAAAAGATTTTTCATACATATTTACAGAACAGTACATATATATACATGTCATTCAGTGAAACAGGGACTTAATCCCCACTCAACAGTACAGTAAACATTTAGTCTATACAATCCATTCGGTTATTACAAAGCAGTGAGACAGTGCAAAAAGGGGAAATACTAAAACACCCCTAAGCCTTAGCATGATAGGCTCGGAACCTCGCAGTGAGGCACATTGGTTGGCTTGACAAAACTGGAGTTTACTCCGACGCTTCTAGCTTTGATCCGGTGCCTGTACACCTACATATATATATGAGCAGTGAGCTAAAGCCCAGTGAATAACATAATGCGTAAAGGAGTTAAGAATGAATGTCCTTACAGTAATGAAAACAGTTCATTGATTCAGTATATCTGTCATTCAGTGATATGTGGTACATCCATTAGCATAGCAGTACAGTAAACGATAGGTCTTAAAAGACCGAACAATAATTGATGGCCATCAATCAGTAAACCGTAGTGGTTCCAACATGGGAACCGAGTCGATTAGACAATTCCACCCGTTCATAGACCGTCGGTGGGGCCATCCGTTCACAGACCGTCGATGGCAGAGATTTCTCAAACAGTAGCAGTAACAGTAAACAATAGTTGCTAAGGATGCCACACTACAGTTCAGAATATAGGACATACATTCATACAGTCAACAATATCAATTCAGTAAACAGTTCAGTTCAGTATTTCAGAAGATAATCATTTGAACATATCTTTACACAATTGTTACTCACAGAGTTCTGGGCTACAGTATGCTAGAGCGTGTCTCCCTGCAATGCCAACCCTATACAGTTAACAGAGTGAACACACACTAAGTTCATAGTTGGGAAAGATAATAACTTAATCCCTAAATGCCTCGGTGTGTTCTACATCTATATCCCCATTAAGATGCCTTAAATTAGGCCTAAGAATGCCTAGGATGAGATGAGGATGCAAAGATGTGAGCAGAAAACAGTTTCAGAATTTTCAGAAAAATAGAGTCCCGCTCGAGCGTACAAGCAAACAAAGGTCCCCGCTCGAGCGGCAACATCCCCGCTCGAGCGGACCAAAAAGTACTGGATAGGTGAAATCTCCGCTCGACGCCCGCTCGAGCGTGTCACCCAGTCCTCCGCTCGAGCGCCCAATACTCCGCTCGAGCGGACTGATGCACAGTGCAAGATGCTGGGGGCTCGATTTTCCCGCTCGAGCGGCACTTCCCCCGCTCGAGCGGACAACCAAAATCTGGAAATTCCAGATTTGAGTCCCAAGCTCAAAACTAAGTTCAAAAACAATATTTTCGACCCTCTTGGGCCATTTTCTGGAAAAACTCTTGCAAACCCATGGTTAAGCATGATTCAAAACTCACTTTGAGAAATCAAGGCCCAAGGGTGTTTAATTCAAACCCAATCTCAAACCATTTTCAAGAACAATCCTCAAACAAGACATGCATGATTTCAAACCATTTCAAAGCTTCAAAGCTTGCTCAAATGAGCCAACTCTTTTCAAAACAAGATGAAAACATGGACTATAACAACAATATGAGCATGCATGTACCAATTTCCATGTAATCAACCTCAAAATGCAACAATATAACCATGCATGCAACCATTTAGCTCTAATTCAACACTTTGAGCCATAACTTGGCTCTAGACTTCCAATTAGCTCAAAACCATGCAAGAACAACTCAAAGACACAATTAAGAAGATGAATGATCTACCTTAGGTGTGGAATTAGAAGTGTAGGAGCTCAAATATGTAATTACTCTTCCAAATCACCAAGTCTTCAAGCAATTCTTCAAGACAAACTCAATTTCTCTCTCACTAGCTCTCTTGGACGGTAGGAACAAGAAAAATGGGCTGATGAAATGTTTTTGATCAAGTGTAAATAGGATCCATATGTTTTGTAGGTAATGGGCCACTAAGTGTCATTCTAGTAATTAAGCCTAACTTTGACATACATCAACATTTAATCTGATTTAATCATACCAAATCGACTTTCAGATAATTATACCATAAAATCACATATATTATGATAATCATGAAACACTAAACGATTTCCGGTTCGGCCGCCGATAAGGCCTTCAATTAGCAGTTTAAACATAGGAACACGAACAGATAATTAAACAATCAAACAGATAAAAAATGCAATTCAACAGATACAGTCAATCGATTCCATTTCAGATTCCAATCAGTTAGTTCAGTATTTTATTCAGTTCAGTTATCGGTCATAATCAGTTTCCGTTTAACAGTAATCAGTAATTATTCGGTAATCCGTAGCGAGGGTTATTACACATATCCTTTTGAATATCCCTCGAATTTTATGACACAACATGTCAAGCCTTTGTACATCAAGGCTTTCTTCGATGGGATATAATTGAACCGAGTCCTGATAGATAATGGGGCAGCAGTGAACTTACTACCGAAATCTTCTTTGAAGAAACTAGGGAAAAATAATCCCAGGTTGATCCCAATTAGCACAACCATTGCTGGCTTTGCTGGAGACAAACATATGGCTCAGGGAATTCTACCCATTAACTTAAGTGTGGGAACCAGGGATTGCATGACAGCATTCTTTGTAATCGACAGCAATGCTAAATATAATGCTTTACTTAGGAGAGATTGGATCCACACTAACAAATGTGTGCCTTCCTCTTTGCATCAGAAAATTATGATGGCCTTAGGCAATGGAGAGACAGAGGAAATTGATGCGGATCCTCAACCCTTCATAGCCTGTGCAGACTTTGCAGAGGCCAAGCTGTATATTGAGGGAGTGACACCACTCAGTATACTGAGGAAACCTGATGGCTCAGCCGAAGTGACGGCTGATGAGGAAGTGACACACCTGAAGCACTTAGTCCAGGAGAGTGCTGATGAAGAGGTTGTCATTAAAGATGACAATGATGCCTGGTTGTAGGCAAAGAGATGAAGCACAAGAAGCCAAGTCCTTGGCCCTGATTAAATTCTCAACATTGGATATAAAAGCAATAGTCCAGAAAGTACAGGAGCAAGAGAGAGAAGCCATGATAATTGGCTACAAACAAGAGCAGCAACAGGTCAGAGTTTTGACCCTTGATAAATACTGTGCATTGGACATTGAAACAAAAGTCCAGGAGATACAGGAAGAGGAAGCCTTGTGGACAGATTTTGTCTATGAGGAAGAGGGCAGAGATGTTGAATTAAAGAACCTCGAAGCAGAACAAAGCAAGAAGGTTGATTCGAAGGTAGAAGAAACCAAGGAAGAAGCTTCAATAAGTTCTCAAACACAAGACCTCTTAGAAGAAGTAAATTTAGGGGAAGGTTCTATACAACAGCCCACCTATATAAGTGCTTGTTTGAATGTTCTGGACAGGGACCAGTTATTGGTTGTTCTAAAGAAATACAAAGATTGCTTCGCATGGTCTTATAATGAACTACCAGGATTGGATAAGTCATTAGTGGAACATAGGCTCCCTATAAAGCCTAACTTCAAGCCATACAAGCAGAAACTAAGAAGAATGAGTCCAGAAGTAATTTAGAAAGTTAAGGAAGAGATTCTTAGACTACTCAAGGCAGGCTTTATTAGGACAGCCAGGTATGTTGAATGGTTATCTAATATTGTGCCTGTAGTTAAGAAGAATGGTAAAATGAGGGTATGCATTGATTTCAGAAACTTAAATCTAGCAACTCCAAAAGATGAGTACCCTATGCCTATAGTGGATCTGTTGGTAGACAGTTCAGCAGGGCATCAAGTTTTATCAATGATGGATGGACACTCTGGTTATAACCAAATCTGCATTGCGGAGGAGGATATCCACAAGACAGCATTCAGATGTCCTCGGAATATTGGCACATTCGAATGGGTTAAAATGCCATTTGGCTTGAAGAATGCTAGGGCTACATATCAGAGGGCTATGAGCACTATCTTTCATGACCTCATTGGAGGGTATTTAGAGTGTTATATTGATGACATTGTAGTAAAATCCCAGTCCATAGAGGAGCATCTGTTTCATTTAGAAGCAGCTTTTAAAAGAATGAGAAAGTTTAGGTTGAAACTCAATCCTCTTAAATGTACTTTTGGTGTATCCTCTGGAAACTTCTTGGGTTATGTAGTGCACAAGAAAGGAATATAGATTGATCAGAATAAAACCAAAGCCATCATTGAAGCCAGGCCTCCATCAAGTAAAAAAGAATTACAAAGGTTCCTTGGACAGGTTAACTTTCTTCGAAGGTTCATTTCTAACACTGCAGGGAAAACTAAAGTATTTTCTTCCTTGTTAAGGTTGAAAGATGAAGAGGAATTTGTGTGGACAGCAAAGCATCAAATTGCTTTCGAAGGTATCAAAGCCTACTTGGCCAACCCTCCAGTGCTGATGCCACCAAAGGGTAATAAGCCCCTGAAGTTGTACATAGCTGCAGCAGAAGATTCATTGGGAGCTTTCTTGGCACAAGACAATGAAGAAGGCAAGGAGCAAGCTGTTTATTACCTTAGTAGGTTTTTAAATTCTTGTGAATGTAAATATTTAGCTGTAGAAAAGCTGTGTCTTGCTTTGTATTTTGCTGCAATGAAATTAAGATATTATCTTTTACCTACAACTGTCTTGGTAATTGCAACCACAGATTTGGTTAAGTACATGCTATCTAGACTTATGTTGAGGGGAAGAATTGGCAAGTGGATACTAGCCTTATCAGAATTTCATTTAGAATATGTCCCTCAAAAGGCAATAAAAGGGCAAGTTCTGGCCAATTTTTTGGGAGACCATCCATCTCAAACAGAGAGCTAAGAGATAATGGAACTTGGCATGGCTAGTGTTGAGCCATGGCAGATGTGGTTCGATGGATCGAAAGCCAATGGCTTAATTGGAATTGGTATTGTGATTAAGTCTCCACAAGGGGTAGAAACCACACATGGTTTCAGAGTGGATGAAGCTACCTGTTCTAATAACCAAGCTGAATATGAAGCCCTAATAGTGGGATTAGAAATTCTTATTGGATTACAAGTTCATGCAGTTGATATATTTGGAGATTCTCAATTGGTGGTTAACCAAGTGAAAGGAATTTTCAAGTGTCAAAGCATAAGTATTTTGCCATACTATGTTGTTGCATTACATCTGCTTTCTCAGTTTCAAATGGCAAATGTAACTCATGTTCCAAGATTCTTGAATAATAGAGCTAATGATGTGGCTCAGAAAGCTTCGAACTTCAAGAGAAGGGATAATGCCCAAAGGGACATAAGCCAAACAACATATCAGAAACTAATACCACCTCTGAATAAAAGGAATGTGGTCTTGGAAGTCAATCATAATGACTTACAAGAACAGGATTGGAGGCATCCAATAATGCAGTACTTGGCTGGTCCATCTTCGAAGGCCAGCAAGAGAATTAAATTGCAGTCTATGCAATACATGATATATGGTAATGCTCTCTACAAAAGGGGGGGAGATGGTTTGTTGCTGGAATGTTTAGGTCCAAAAGAAGCATTAACAGGTATGGCTGAGGTTCATGAAGGCATCTGTGGTGCTCATCAGCCTGGTATGAAGATGAGATAGCTGCTTTGAAGGCATTCCTACTATTGGCCAACTATCCTTAAAGACTGCATAGAATATGCAAAGGGTTGCCAGGCATGCCAAAAGCATGGCACAATAAGGCATGTGCCCATAACTGACCTACATGCAGTAGTGAAGCCTTGGTCATTCAGAGGATGGGCCATGGATATGATGGGAAAAATACACCCACCTTCTTCGAAGCATCATTGTTTCATTCTAGTGGCCACTGATTACTTCACTAAGTGGGTCAAAGCTAAGCCATACAAGGCTGTAGACCAGACTGAAGTTATTGGATTCATTAAGGACCTAATCCATAGATTTGGCATCCCACAAACTATAACTGTGGATAATGGGACTGTGTTCGATGGGAAGATGGTGAAGTCCTTTGTGGCAGAATTTGGAATTAGTCTCATCAATTCCACCCCATATTATGCACAAGCCAATGGTCAAGCTGAATCATCCAATAAGTCCTTGAAAAAAGGAATACAAAAGGTTGTGGAGGACAATCCTAGGGATTGGCATAACTTATTGTTGGATGTTTTGTGGGTTTACAGAACTTCCCCAAGGTCAAGCACAGGAGTCACTACTTATGCCTTAGTATACGGGCATGATGCAGTTTTACCTGTGGAGATTAATGTTAAATCTTTGAGGGTAAGATGCCAAGATCAGTTAGATCCTGAGCAGTACCATCAAAGTATGTGTTTGGAGTTAGAAAGCATAGATGAAGCCAGAATTTTGGCATTAAATAGCATTCTTTTCCAAAAGAAGAAAGCAGCCAAGAATTATAATAAGAAGGTCAAACACATTGGCTTTAATGAAGGTGATTTGGTATGGAAGACAATACTCCCAATAGGAATTAAAAGTCATAAGTTTGGCAAATGGTCACCTAACTGGAAAGGACCATATCAAATTCAGAGGGTTCTGCCTTTTGGAGCATACCATTTGAGAAATTTGAATGGTTACGTACATCCCAAAAAGATTAATGGCAGATATTTGAAGCCTTATTTTCCAACCATTTGGGAAACACAAGGAATAAAATAAACACTAAGCGCAACATAAAACTGCTCAAATGATGGACAAAAATTTGTTTTTTCATAAAGAATTAAGTACATTTTGTCACAGATTGGCCCAAAAATCATTACAGTGTTTTAATTGTTTTTGTACAACAGATTTTCTATTAGTAAATGCTGAAAACAGTCGAATAGCTGCAGTCATCTCTTCCTTTCGATCAGCCAGTCCTTGGTTGGTAATTTGCAGTTTAGTGTCAGTTCGGACTAGGGCTTGATTCACTGCGAACAACTTCTCTTCAAGCTGAGCTTTCCTCTCCAGCAGCTGGACTCGAAAGTGGGAGGCAGAGGAGTGTTGTTCCTTAAGCTTTGACACTTCAGTATGTACTTGGGAAACAAAACTCTGGTCACCAGCCAATTTCTCATCCTCAGCCTTGGCAGCCTGACAAATGCTGATGTAAAAATTGACAGTAGCTGCTGCCTGAGATAGATGACTTGAAACATTCATACCAGACTGCTCAGCAATTTTGCAGCATTGAAGAAACCCAATTCTGATTATAGGCCTTTGCAGAGCCTCGAAGGGGATCCTCGAAAAAGAAATCAACAGTTCCAGGCATGTGTCCAAGTCTATCGAAGGTGCAGAAGGTTTGCTGCTGGAGGAAGAAGAGCTCTCAAAAATTTCCAGCAAGGAGTCAGCCAAAATTAATGGCTCAGCTTCAACATTCAATGTTGGAGAGGTAGAAGGTGCATCGAAGAGACTAGCTAGTCTTCCTTCGAAGATATCAACCTCATCCATAGACATGAGGGGCGCAGAGAGTGTTGTGGTGGAAGGCACAGAGGACTGCATAGGGATAGGAGAAATGGATTGAGCATTTTTGGCAGTCTCTATGGTCTTAGCCACCAATGAATCAAGCGAGGAGGGGCTGGAAGTAGGCAAAGGTGATGAATTATGAGTTGGAGAACTTCTGGCACCCTCAATTGGGGAATTAGCTGCCTTCGAAGAAGAGGTAGCAGTTGGAATTTCCTTGGAAGGAGAAGGAGGAGCAAGGCTCGAAAGAGAAGTAAATTGAGAGATAGGCTCAGTGGTTATTGCTGCAAAGAAATATAAAGTAATGTCAAGTCTCAATATTAAAGATTCGACAAGAAAAGAATAGAGGCATGAAAGAAATTACTTGTTCCAGAAGCGCTGGCACTGATGGGAGAGCTGCGAAGAGAGTAATGTTCAGCAGTCTGTTGCCTTCTTGCAACTTCCCTTTGTAGTGCGTCAGCAGTAGCAGTTTCATCTCTAAAAAATTGTTGCTGTCGTCTCTTCTCAGCCCTCTCAAAGACAATTATGGCCTTGGAATACTCTTGTTCTACGGCTTTAGTAGCTGCTTCGTGGACAGGATCTTCAACCAAGTTAGTAGCTGAAGCAGCTACTTTCTTTCTTTTTTCTATTGTTTCGGCAGTGGTCTCGGAATCAGAGTCTTCGACGAAATCAGAAGGAGAGACAGTTATCTTTCTTCTCTTTTTTCTCTGTATTGGTATTGTCGGCTCCTTCTCAATTTCTTCAGTCTAAGATCCGGATTCCCTAGAAAAGAGCTCCTCTTCTACTTCTCTAGGAGTTGTTTTTTGTTGAACCAAGTCAATCACTTTTTTCCTTCTTTTCAAGGGAGACTCCTGCTCTTGATTTTCTTCTTCTTCTTTTTCTTCTTCTTCTTCTTCTTCTACTTGAACCTCAGATATTTCCTTTTTTAGCTCAAGGAGTCTTTTCTTCTTTTGCGGTTAACCACCTTCACAGAAGAAGAATTAAGAATAAGATAACCAGCATTATAGAGAAAGTCGAAGGAAAGAAAACAAAGGTACATACCTTTCTTCGAAGCAGCCCAAGTGACTTTAGGAGGAGTTGAGGCAGCAGGAATGGACTGGGTTGTGAGAGGCACAGTGGAAGAAGTAACAGTTCCAGCTCCCTTGGGCTTGGGCACATCCAACACCTTTAGTAGGTTTTGAGGTGAAATGGCCAAATAAACTTCCATATTGTTCGCCCACCAATTTTGGTATCTCTTCAATACGGTACCTTGAGGAATGAAAGGGGTATACTCAAAATTGGCCAAGTCATCTATAAATTTGAAGGTTGCCTCTTCTAGCCTCGACCTTCGAACCTTCAAATCTCTCCTAGTAAGGCTCAAATTGGTGTTGCTGCAGAGAGGTATTGGGACCCCTTGTGTAAAGCCAAATTGTCTAGCAAATTGAGCAGGACAATAAGGCTCAGCTATGCATTTATAAGCTCTGGGATTCGTAGTCCCGATAAATAGCTCTCTAGGAAGCAGAAGGGAAGCCCATATATCCTTGTGAGCAGGCGAAGCGCAGAGCCTGTCACTTAGGAAATTATTCAACCAAGTTGGACCAATGCTGGGTTCGAAGGGATGGAAACAGTGAGGAAGAGGGGCAGCTGGTAGTTGATAGAAGAAAGAGAAATAAAAGGCAAAAGTAGAGGGAGAAAGTGAGGCATTGGCCAGTCTTATGCCATGGGTAAGAGAGTGTAGCCCAGAAAATTTAAGGCATTTGGATTGTAATTCAGGAAAATAGGCGAAAAGCCAAAGCTGAAGGATCCAGAATGGCCCCCCTTGATTAGCATCTAAGGGTTTCTCACAAAAGAGGGAACAAACTCTATATACATGGCCTAGAACATATGGGGCCAAGGCTACCCTTTTCTGCAAAACAAAGGCTTTGGCAAGAGGGGCAAATTCAGGCATGATTCTTTGGGAGGAGGTGCAGAAGAGGAATTTGCAAAGCCAATATAACAAGAAGGAAAAGAATTCCCTATCAGTTACCAGGCCCTCTCTTTTATTCTCAGCTTTAACAAAATCACTGTAAGATAAGTTAAGAGAGGGGAGGGAGAAAGGGACTACTAAGTCAGGGAAATCTGGTGTAATAGGGGTACCAATAGGGGATACTCCTAGTAGATGGCAAATATCAAGAACAGTAGGGGCCATCATCCCACATCTAAATTGAAAGAAATTAAAGATAGGGTTCCAAAAACATAAAGCAGCAGAAACTAAGAAAGGGTCCTCTGAGATAGTTACCCTAGATAGTCGGAGAGCATCGAGAAGGCAGAGCTCTTGAAGGTCCAGTGTCCTAGCAGGGATGACTCGGTCATACCATTCTTGCCACTCCAGTCTCACCGTGGGCCAGCATCGGTGAGGGCGATTGATTCTCCAGTTCCTCCAGTCGAGACCACCTTCATAAAGGAGACATTGGTTCTCCAAACGAGGATATAGGGCTGGGAGCTCATTAAGGATCTCTTTGAATATGGGCCCAAGCACATAATCTTGCTGCACATGGCGACGAGGGACAAAAATACGCCCATCGATAATGCTTTTCTCCCCAGCCTTGTACTTCTCACATTCTGCATCAATGAGTCTTTTCAAGGCCACAGATGAGCTCACACGCTCTATGACTGGCACTTTTGGTGAAGAAGAAGCCATTGATAATACACTTTTTCAGAAAGTGAAGAAAAGAGTAGAGAGAAGTGGAAGACTGATGAGGGTTTGTACGTTGAGAGCGTAAGTAATTCCAGAACGCGAAACAAAAGGATTTTAAAAGCCTTTGTGTCCGAAAAATATATCCCATAAGTCGTTAAGTACTAAAAGTACGAATACGAGGAGTCTCTTCCGATATTGATAGTTTTTGGAGGGAAGAGCACATTCCGGATGGTGATGCCAGCTTCAAAGCAAGATATTTGGCTTCGAAACTAGATTTTGGCGCCAAAAATCAAACAACAACGACTTCGAAATACGGAAATCGGCTTCGAAGTATACTACATGCTTAAAAATGTAAGAATACTCAAGGATGGATTTACTTCGAAGAGATTAAGGATCTGTAGTAGGTTTCTTAACAAAAGTAATACCCTTGAGGCAAAGTTTGAGGACCATTGAGGAAGTAAATAGTCGTTCGAAACATCTAAACCAATAGTTGGTTTGTATATACACAGAGAATTGTTTGTTCGGTTAAAACAGTGTACCCCAAGAGCAGTTTTCATATTGTTGTGAGTATGGACCGTTGCAAAACTAGTCAGTACTAACCATGACTATATTTTGGTTATGATTAGAACAAGCTTTGAGGGGAAAGATTGTTAAATTCGAAGCACCAATTCTAAACAAAAATCAACAAGAGTTGGTAACCATAGTCCATAAATTGGAAAATTCATCTTAGCATCCTTATTGGAATTGATTGGATCTATATTCGAAGGATAAGATTGTTAAATTCGAAGCACTGATTCTAAATGAAAATCAGCAAAATTGTCAATTTTATTCCAAAAGTTGGAAGAATTCATGTTGATTCTAGTGTTTTAACAATTGTATCTAGTTTCGAAGGATGAGTTTGTTCAAAAAGAAGTTCTAAAATTGCTTTTGAAGATGAATGGAGACAAAAATCAAATAAGGCCAAAACAATCTTAGTTGTATTTAAAGAAAAAGCAATTACATTGAATGACTCTCTTTGGGTACAAGTTCAAGCTCATAGAAATAAGGAATGGAATAAAGAACAAGATCATGAAATGTTGTCCAACTATGGTCGATGAATTTCTTTTCATTCTTCATTCTGTTCTCCATTTCTTCCAGGATTGGCTGCTGAAGTTGATGTGCTCTTACTTGATAAAAGAGCTCTTCAGCCTTTATTTCGAATGCTGCTTCTTTCAATCCTCGCTCCAGTTCGCCCATATCCATGTCATCCTCATATGCAGAGTCTTTATTCTGGAAGTCATCGAATTTCTCGATGAGTTTCTCTGCTTCGTACTGAGTATGAACTCGAAAGGATGAGAGTTGGTCCAAAGATTGGGCAGTTGCCATGGCAGTTCGATGCCAGTGAAGGAGTAATGGGAGTTGGTCTAGAAACATGTGGAGTTTTGCTTGAGCAATGGGGCTAAGGACCTGACCCCGCGTTAGAATATCACAAGCCCATCGAAAGTTCTTGAGAGGAACATCGTCCTCCAGAACGTCAAAGGGCAAGTGAGAGAATGCTGCAAGCAAAAATTGGGCTTGTTTTCACTCAGCTAGAGTAGGGGAAGATGGAGGCATGTAAGGAAGAAAGACCTTATCCGCAGAAAGGGCGAGCCCCAGTCTCTCTGGCCAAGAGCGAGTTGGTGGAGGAGAAGGTGTGGATGCTTCTAATTCAGGAGATAGAGAAGAAGATGTGGATCCTTCCATTTCAGGAGATGGCGTGAGAGCAGAAGGAACAAAGGCATTAATGTAATCAAGCCAATCGGAAGAGCAGAGTTTCGCCCTATTGGCTAAAGATGATGGATTGTGCCCTCGGGCCTCTTCTAAGCATCAGGTGGCAGACACTATCTTTGTAGGCATGGAGGATGTGTACCATGCTACAAGTAAATTGTCCTCCAAATTGCGTCGGAGGTCGATGGGCACGTAAGGGTAAACTACCGAGCTTCGAGCATCAAAAGGGAAATCTAAAGGGTCAGTGAACTCAACAAAATGATGGTTAATTCGCTCCCTTAAGACACGAGTCTCAGATTCCAACCAGCCAGAAATCCCAGAACCCTCGAAGGTAGAAGGAGCCACAGCTTTATCCCATGCAGACTGTGAAGAAGAATCTTCTATGTCCATATCTGCAATTTTCTGAATTAAAGGATTGAGAGTAATATGTTCATAGTCCAAAGATCGATAATTTGCGAAGGCCTCCATGACTTAAATACTAGAAGTTGATTAAAGGTGGCTAATTAATGTATGGAATTTCCTTCAAGGAGAAACAGCATCATCAGATGACTTTTCATGTACTTTATCAATAGAGAAGAAGTTTGGTTCAGCCATGAAAGGGATATCAGTCCACTCGATTACTAAGGTGGTGAGGATATTCCAAAGGTTGGAAATGAAATTAATGCAAGTAATCATCAATGGGTGACGGTTGTGTTTCTAAAAGCACAAAGCCCATGCATGACTATGATCCACTAATATCACCAAGTATTGGGTATATTAGTGCGGGGGGTAATGTTGGCTACATATTTTGTATAAGCCAGTTACAGTTCGACACGTGGCAGAGTAAGGGTAATATAGGAAGACTATTCAAGTCTTCGATCGATCCTGATCATACACGTGGCAGTTAATATTAGTTCTCGCGTGATCTGAGTAGCATTGGATCAGTAAAGAGATGCAAGGTGACGTGGCTTCAACGGTTACCCATATTCAAATTCAAATATAAGAGGGAAGCTCAACTGTAAGTGATGGCGTAGTGGAACTACCTATAAGGCAACATGATCGACGATCATGGAGGAGCAGTTCGACGGTTTGAAGTGCAATTCGAAGGTCATCCTTGACAAGTATAAATAGCAGGGAAGCCCCCAGAAAAAGCTCCCAGACTCAGATCCAACAAACCAGTCATTTACTTCATATTTTCTTTTCCAGTTTTACATTTCCAGTCTTTACATTTCCTGCACTTTAAATACCTATTCTTTACATTCCTGCACTTTAAATTCCTGCACTGCACTTCATTCATAGGAGTAGTTTCAAGTAGATTGTTACTGTAAACCTCTACGAGGCTGAGTTTGGATCATTGTAAGTTTTCATTTTAATGAAATACTTCAATTGTTCGTCATTTACCTGTTATTTTGCTTAAAGTCTCCTAAGTCAAGCCACCAGTAAAAGTCCTCTTCATTGAGGCTGAAAGAACTAAAACACAATCGTCTGATAATTGGTTGGCAATTATAATTTCTGTAAGGACTGATTGATCCTTACTGGCACGCTCACATTTACAAAAATACCCTTCGAAAGCCAAAAAGCCAACACAAGTATAATTTTAAAACTCATGCTTAAGATCTTTAAAATTTGCTTTTGCTTAGGGATGTTTCGGAAACTTACCTCTTTGGTATTGCTTTTGTTTTTCACATTTTTATTAAAGTTTAAAAAGTACATCGCTTTCATTTTGTGAGAAAATATTTCTTGAGAACAATTTTTGTGTGTGTGTGTGTGTGTGTGTTTCTTAAGCCATTTGTTTTTAAACTTTTATTTATTTATTTGTTTTTCAAAAAATGAAAACAAAAAACTGAAAATGATGCTAAACATTTTAGAGAGAGGTGTCGGATAAGAAGTGAAAAATATGGGTTGGTTTTAAACTAACAATTCCTTACAAAGCGGTTTTGGCAAACCAACTTTGAATTGGTTTGCAATGCAGCACTTGGCAAAGCAAAATTTGGCTGACTTATTATTTAGGGTTGTTAAGAGCCGGTTTTGTGGACTGAATTTATTTATCAAAAAGTTATAGTATTCAATTTTAAGTGATAAATTTATTATTATAAAAAAATAATTCAGCTAGTTATGCTTCTCACTCATTTAACTTATTAATTTCTACCATTTTTACATGATCTTAACAAACTTGAGATGCGGATTTCAAGTCGTACCACAGGTTCCACTCCCCGCCACCCTTTTCCTTTTTCACTAAATAAAAATGTTATTATATGTATACAAAATAAAAACAAAAACTATGTGCGCACTTTAATCTCTCAAACTTTCTCATATTGTCGATAAAAAAAACTCTCATATTGTAATTCTAATTCTAAGATATTGATTCTCTGTATCAGTCTAATTTTATCAAATGTCCTCATTACAAGAATTTTCACTTTTGACGACTAAATTTTTAGTCACCAAAAGTCACTATTTAGTCGCCGAAGGCTTTAGCGACAGAAATATTTGGTCGTAGAATTAGTCGGGGAAGAATTGTCAAGAAAGATCATTGGCGACTAAAATTATTTTAGTCGCCAAATGTACTACATTGCCATCTAAATTTTTAGTCGCCAAAAGGTTTGAAATAAAATTAAATATTATATTTTTGGTGACAAATTTTTTTGTCGCTAAAAGTTCAGTTATTTTTAATGACCAATCATTTAGTCGCGGAAAAGAGTTTTAGCTATTAAATATATTAGTAGCCTAAAGTAAATAACAATGTTTTGGCTACTAAGATTTTAGTCGCCGAAAGTCCTTTTTTTTTTTGCCTACTAAAGGTTTAGTCGCCTAAATTATGTTTTTAGCTATTAAGATTTTAGTCGGCAAACATTTTCTGTTTTGGCTACTAAATATTTAGTTGCCTAAATTCTCACATTTTTTTGCTACTAAAGTTTTAGTTGCCAAAAGTTTTTTTATTTCTTCAGCTTATTTTTTTAGCTACGACATACTTTAGTCGCCATATGTTCGATTGTTTTTTTTGGCTACTAAACTTTTAGTAGCCAAAACTATTTTCTAATTTTTTTTTTTAGCTACTAAAAATTTAGTCGCAAAAAACATGCTCTTATGGTTCATCGCAAAATTATAATTTATTCACAACCTGTCTATATTCCATGCAACCTATAATACGTATATAAACAAAACAATGCATATACTATCCATCATTTCACAACGTAAAATTATCAATCATGCCATAGTCCATATTACTTCCAACCATCCAAAAATGAATAACTTTAAATGTATATATTCCATACAAACCAACTATAGTCCAAACTAAAATTATATTTCCATACAAAAATCCAACCCGCCATATACAAAAAATATATTTACTACCATGCGATATGGCCATTTGGCGTGGTACAACTTGCCATCGTTGGATTACAAAAGTGATCTATATGCCACACCAGCAACTATTAGTTGGATTACAAAAGTTATATGTATCAGTAATGCTAATATTCACAAAAGCAGAGGAAGACATAGTTAGCAGGATTATACAAAAGCGTCAAGTGTCCTTCATAAACAAAAATGTAGACTATCCACAAGTCCACGCCAAAAGCCATCTACAAAAAATAAAAAAACAATTGTACCCATTACAAAATATCAATTCATTTAAACATAGAAAAAATGTTGTAATAACATGCATTTAAGGTAGAACAATCTATAAAAATCTTTTTTCGAAATACAATCATATGTATGCATCATGAAAGATTTATTCCAAACTTGATTTCAATTTACAAATAATACCATTTCTAAGAGCATACCTTTTC
Source organism: Camellia granthamiana (assembly GCA_036172215.1). Taxonomy (NCBI): domain Eukaryota; kingdom Viridiplantae; phylum Streptophyta; class Magnoliopsida; order Ericales; family Theaceae; genus Camellia; species Camellia granthamiana. The sequence continues at coordinate 121,902,099 of CM069912.1, read as the reverse complement.
ATAAAATAAATTTTTATGAATAGAATGTTTTGGTGGTAAATTTATTTTAACTCTTCTTCATTCTCATTTTCCTAGTCAAAGTAAAATGATTGAGTAATCTACGGGGTTATCTCTATAACCATATAATGCTTTCTTAATACGTTTACCACCCAAATGACCACCATGTATGATGAAACAATGGCATCATTCACAATGAAAATGTTGAACATTTATTGGATGTCAAACTCTCTCTTTTTTCGAATAAGTTTAAGTCGTTTCCGGCTCTAACTCCCAAATTACGTGTGCTGATGACATTCCGTCTGTTGTCACAAGTCCTATATGTCACGGGGAAGCTAGTCGTGACATCCCTACGGTGGTTCCGAGACTGTTTTGCTTTTTCGCTCCCTTAATACCCTTTTTCGGTTAAGCTTAAGGCGTTTTTGGCTTTAACTCCCAACCTACACATGCTAATTACATTTTGTCTGTTGTCACTGATACTATTTCTCACGGGAAAAGTGACTGTCACATCCATACGGTGGTTCGGGGGTTGATTCACATTTTCGCCCCCTTAACGCCCTTTTTCGGTTAAGTTTAAGGCGTTTTTGGCTCTAACTCCCAACCTAAACGTGCTAATTACATTCCGTCTATTGTTACAGGTCCTATTTGCCACGGGGAAGGTGGCTGTGACATCTGTACACTGGTTCGGAAGCTGTTTCACATTTTCGCCCCCTTAACGCCCTTTTTCGATTAAGTTTAAGGCGTTTTTGGCTCTAACTCCCAACCTACACATGCTAATTACATTCCGTCTGTTGTCACAGGTCTTATTTGTCATGGAGAAGGTGGCCGTGACATCCGTACGGTGGTTCGGGGGCTGATTCGCATTTTCGCCCCCTTAATGCTCTTTCACTACAGGAAATTACACTTTTGGCGACCAAAAATTATATTAGTTGGAAAAAATACATGATTTAGCTACTAATTTTTTTTAGTCGGGGTATATTAATTATTAGCGACCAAAAAAAATTTAGTCACTAAAAATGTCACAATTGGCTACTAAAAAAATTTTTGGTTGCTAAAAATGCACCAATTGGAGACTAAAAAAATTTTTAGTCGCTAAAAATGTCACAATTGGTGACTAAAAGATTTTTTAGTCGCTGTATAGTTGGTTTTGGCTACTAAACTTATTTAGTCGCCGAATGAAAAATAAAAATTTACTTTTTATTTTTGACAACCAAAAGTTTGGTCACCAAAATTTTTTTTGGAACAACTAAATTTTTTACCGACTAAATGTTTTAGTCAGCAATTTTAATTAAAATTTTGGAGGGAGGATTTTGAATTTTTGAAGGGTTCCTAAATTAATTGGCGACGAAACTATTTTACAGTCGGGAAAAAGTTAAAATTCTGTCTTTGGGGACCAAATCTGTAAGTCAGGAAAAAAAAAAACAAAAACAAAAAAGGGTAGGTTTGCAAAACATCATCGTTTTTGGCTAAATAAGCTCCAATTTCTCTGCTTCTCTTTCTCTCTCTCGCTCTCACGCCTCTCCTTCTACGATCTCTCTCGCACCGTCGTACCTCCGTGGATCCACCATTGGAACATTATCCCAGGTATGTCTTTCGCCCTCTCTCTCTTCAGCGCCTCTCTTCCTCTCCCTCTCCCTCTCCGCTGCTTCTCTCCCCTCCCTCTCTCCTCGTCGATCTTCAATTCTAGGGTTTTGAGACGTATATATATGCCTTAGATCTTTTACTGTATAGATTCAATCAGAGCTCTTCAAGTTCTTCTTCCACTTCTTCAATTGGAGCTCGATCTAATTATATGTTTTGTTTGTTTTGTGCATTGCAGGGTCGGAAAGACCTCTTTGAAGAATCAGTATCCTCCGTGGATTGTTTATTAGTTTAATTGTTGAATTTAACGGTGTTTGTTTTAGTATATTTTTACTTTTGTTTCTATGGATTTGGTATTGTTTGCCGTGAATACTTGCTTTTAGATATGTGAATAAGAAGTTTAGCAATCAATACAAGGCAACAATCGGAGCTGATTTCTTGACTAAAGAAATGCAGTTTGAAGATAGGTTCTTTACTTTACAGGTTAGTGATAATGTTCAATTTTTTTGTTATTGAATTCATTTTTATGTTTTTTTGTGCTCAAATGTTGATTCTTTATAGTTGTTGAACAACTTCAGTGTTGGCTTCTCATTATATTTGATTTGGTTGTTGAGAAAGGGATAATTTGTAGGAAGTACTTGTGAAATTAGAAATTTACCAGATCTGGAATGAAAGAAAGGGATAATTTGTAGGAAGTACTTGTGAAATAGCCCTCATTCACCAATAGTAAAAGATGTAATTATTAAATAAAAAACAGAGGCTAATATGTAATTAGGCAAATTGTAAGGAGATATTGTTAATTTACCCTTAAATTTATTTATTGAAATATGAGCAAATTAATCAGGAGCACTAGAAAATGCTTACAAATATTAAGCATACTTTAGAATACATTTGAGAGCCCTTTCAAGATAATTAGCACGGTTACAAGCCACAACCAAAACTAGAGCATAATAATTCAGAAAAGAGGGATGCATATGTGATGACTTTTAAACAGAAAAATAAATAAATAAAATAGAAGAATTAAAATGATAACATGATAACATTATAACTATTAAATTACAAACAAAAAAGCACAAGCACACACATCAGTTAAATGAAAAATGTGCAGGGGAATAATGTAACAGCCTAAGAATTTGAGCCAAGTTTTTCAAATGTATTGAACAACTACACCTCAAATGGTGACCGTCTATTGCAATTTATAATAGAGTGCATTGTATATGAACAATACTATCATGGAAAAAAAGGAAAACCAAGCAGCAAAAGCTCTCACTCAGAAAAAAGAGAAGATGGGATTGAAAGGAAGATTGTAGAATTGAAGGAAAGTTTTACACTTAATGCAACACCCCAAAGAATGTAACGTGATATAACTATATTATTATTCATCCTTGAATACCCTAAGCCCTGCCTTATGTTATATGTCTACTTGAATTAAGACTTCTTAAGAATTAAAAGTGAGAAACACACCTTGATAAGACAAACCAAAGAATATAATTACTTGAGAATGAGTTTGGAAGTACATGTTAATATAGAGCTTTGAACATGGAAATCCTTATGTCTTGTATTGAGAGTTAGGGAAGGACTTCTAGGTTGAATTTAGTAAATTTTGAGTTTCCCTATTCACTAATCAAGGAGCTTAAATATTTTAGACTAATGTGCTTGTCATTTTGCTGCTATATTGTTTTTACTAATCAGGATTAGTGCTAATTAAGTAGAATTAGTGAACTTTAATCATGATTAATTAAGCTAAGTAAGATTAAGTTAAACCTTGATTAATTAGAGATTGACCTTGATTAATTATAACTAAGATTGATTAACTAAGCTAATTAATCCTTGGTGATGCATACACACACCTCAACATTTCCTACAAAACAAAAGAGAAGAATATAGAAAAAGAGAGAGAGCTCTAGAGTTTATTTAGGCTAATAAGGATTAAGGAGTAAGCATGATTGGTTAGGACTAAAGCTTGGTTAATTAAGCTAATGGGACAATTAGTAAAATACTTAAGGTAACCTTGATTAAGCTAAGCTAAGCAAATAAATTAGGATTTGGTGAAGCATATAAGTTAAGCATACCTATCAAATAAATTTTAGGGGAATATCGTACCTATAAGTATATAAGTTTCCAAATGAAATTTTGTTGATGGATACTATAATTCCTTCTTGGTACAGTTATTTTACTTACATCACTGTAGAAAAGTTGGCTCAAACTCTGGAGGCAAAAGACACGTCTGGTACTTATTCTGCATATTTTTTTTGTTAGTAATTTTCAAATTCAGGCATCAACCTTTTGTTTTCTTAGTTATTCTTTTATAACATTTTGTATTCATGGTTTTGTTATTTTCTAATCTGGTCTACAATTTCCCTCCTCTCTAGACAATAAAATTGTAAGTGTAGACGGTGACAACAAAAGTCATTCAAGAACAAGGTTAGTGTTACTTGTATAAACAGCCCTTTCTGTGCAGATTAACCCTTTCTCTAATCTTTGCTCTCCTCTTCTTTGTGATAAGATTTAGATGTGAAATAAATTAAATGAATGGTTACTCATTGCTTGATTTCACATGAATGGTATTTGTAGTGAAGCCTGCCTCACATAGTCACATGGTTGCTTGCACATTGAAGAAGAGGAGAATAGAGGTACAAGATGAACAAGGATGATGTGGTATTATTGAATCACATTGTGGAAAATTATGCCTAGGTAACAGCTAAAGTGGCCATTGTTATCATGAATCGACCATTTATGAACATTGCTAATATAGTCAAAGATCACCTTTCTTGACTAACCAAAGTTTAGTAGCCAAATGTTTAACTTTCGGCGACCAATAATAGTTTAGTCGCCAATACTATCGCCGACAGGGTATAGGCGACGAACTTGGTGACAAAAAAATTTAGTCGCTAATTAGATTCGGCGACCAAAAATGGGACTTTTGGCGACCAATATTTTGGTCGCCAAAACTGTCATTTCCTGTAGTGTTTTTTGGTTAAGTTTAACGCATTTTCGGCTCTAACTCCCAAACTACGTGTACTAATTACATTCTGTCTGTTGTCACAGGTCTTATTTGTGACGGGAAAGGTGGCTGTGACATCCGTACAGTGGTTCGGGGGCTGATTCGCATTTTCGCCTCCTTAACACCATTTTTCAGTTAAGTTTAATACATTTTCGGCTCTAACTACGTGTGCTAATTACATTCCGTTTGTTGTCACAGGTCCTATTTGTGACGAGGAAGGTGGCCGTGACATCTGTATGGTGGTCCAAGGGCTGATTCGCATTTTCGCCTCCTTAACGCCCTTTTTCAGTTAAGTTTAATACATTTTCGGCTCTAACTCCCAAATTACGTGTGCTAATTACATTCCGTCTGTTGTCACAAGTCCTATTTGTGACGGGGAAGGTGGCCGTGACATCCGTACAGTGATTCGGGGGTTGACTTGCATTTTCGCCCCCTTAACGCTATTTTTCGGTTAAGTTTAAGGCGTTTCCAACTCTAACTCCCAACCTAAACGTGCTAATTACATTCTGTCTATTGTCACAGATCCTATTTACGACGGGGAAGATGGCTGTGACATCTGTACGCTGGTTCGGAAGCTATTTCACATTCCCCCCCCCCTTTTTCGGTTAAGTTTAAGGCGTTTTTGGCTCTAACTCCCAACCTGCACATGCTAATTACATTCCGTCTGTTGTCACAGGTCCTATTTGTCACGGGGAAGGTGGCCGTGACATCCGCACGGTGGTTCGAGGGCTGATCAGCATTTTCACCCCCTTAATGCCCTTTTTCGGTTAAGTTTAATGCATTTTTGGCACTAGCTCCCAAACTACGTGTGCTAATTATATTCCGTCTGTTGTCACAGGTCCTATTTGTGACGAGGAAGGGGGTCGTGACATCCGTACGGTGGTTTAGAGGCTGATTCGCATTTTTGCCCCCTTAATGCCCTTTTTCGGTTAAGTTTAACACATTTTCGGCTCTAACTCCCAAACTACGTGTGCTAATTACATTCCGTCTATTGTCACAGGTCTTATTTGTGACGGGAAGGTAGCCGTGACATCCGTGTGGTGGTTCGGGGGCTGATTCGCATTTTTGCCCCCTTAACGCCCTTTTTCAGTTAAGTTTAATACATGTTCGGCTTTAACTCCCAAACTACATGTGCTAATTACATTCCGTCTGTTGTCACTGGTCCTATTTGTGACGGGAAAGGTGGCCATGACATCCGTATGGTGGTCTGGGGGCTGATTCGCATTTTCGCCTCCTTAACGCCTTTTTTCGGTTAAGTTTAATACATTTTCGGCCCTAACTCCCAAACTACGTGTGCTAATTACATTCCGTCTGTTGTCACAGGTCCTATTTGTGGGAGGGAAGGTGGCCGTGACATCCGTACAGTGATTCGGGGGCTGACTTGCATTTTCGCCCCCTTAATGCTCTTTTTCGGTTAAGTTTAAGGCGTTTCCGGCTCTAACTCCCAACTTAAACATGCTAATTACATTCCGTCTATTGTCACAGATTCTATTTGCCACGGGGAAGGTGGCCGTGACATCCATACGGTGGTTCGGGGGCTAATTCGCAATTTCGGCCCCTTAATGCCCTTTTTTGGTTAAGTTTAATGTATTTTCGGTCCTAAGTCCCAAGCTACGTGTGCTAATTACATTCCGTTTGTTATCACAGATCCTATTTGTGATGGGGAAGGTGGCCGTGACATCTGTATGGTGATTCGGGGGCTGTTTCGCATTTTTGCCCCCTTAACGCCCTTTTTCGGTTAAGTTTAAGGTGTTTTTGGTTCTAACTCCCAACCAACACATGCTAATTACATTCCGTTTGTTATCACAGGTCCTATTCGTCACAGGGAAGGTGATCGTGACATCCGTATGGTGGTTCGGGGGCTGATTCGTATTTTCACCCCCTTAACGTTTTTCGGTTAAGTTTAATGCATTTTCGGCTCTAACTACCAAACTACGTGTGCTAATGACATTCCGTCCATTATGACAGGTTCTATTTGTCACAGGGAAGGTGGCCGTGACATCCGTACGTTGGTTCGGGGGCTGTTTCCTATTTTCACTCCCTTATTGCCCTTTTTCAGGTAAGTTTAAGACATGCTAATTAAGGTGTTTTGCCACAGATCCTATGTGTTTTTTTTTTTTTTTTTTTTTTTTTTAAGTTCAAGACACGCTAACCACCCATCTCTTCACCAACCTCATCATTGACCGAAGACTAGCACGCTCCCATAAATTTACTTAATTCTACATCTAGAATCTGACTTGAGACTGGTTTGATCACCACATCTATAATAGTTGAAATGATCAATTAAGTAAACGTATATGACGTGAGGATCACATGCATATTTTTCCTGTACATGCAATGCTACACCATTGATAAAAGCATTGAACCAAAGTCCAAACAGAGTTTTATAACCGAGAAAGTGTCATTTCATCAACTCTAAGCACTAGAAATGCAAATAGACTCAAACCTTGACAGCCAAAGTAATTTGTCCACAATTTTTTTTAGTAATTTCCAAATAATGTTTGACAACCAAGAGTAGAGTCACAAATTCATATAACTAATTTGATATAAACGCTCAAGTATTGAGAAAAATGAAGAAAATGAGGACATGTTTACCATGAGTACAAACTAAAGGCACTACAACTTGCCAAGGAAAAGATCAAGACAAATAGGAAAACAAGTCAAGGCTGTGAGAAAGCATAGGATACTTACCTGCTGAACAATATGCACATATAAGGATGAATGAATGAATCCAAACTTCAATAAAGAATCCCAAAAATTCAATAGAAATCTAAATAACTAAAAACAAAATCTCTTTACAGGGAATAATGGCAAGAAGCATACTAATATACAAATCTAAGCACAAACCTCCCAAGTGAGAGCAAATTGCCGAAGGTAAAGGTTATTCCAAACTTGATTGGATTCAAGAAAACAAGCATAGACTACAAAATATCGAGGAAAAAATTAGATTAGTTTCCATCGTAGGCATACCATAACATAACCATGTGAGACCTCTTCTATCATGAAATAGGACATGTTAAATGCTACAAGCCCAGAAAATTGAAATCAAAAACTACAGTTTCAAGTAAATCACATACCAAAAATAAATAAATATTCAAGTAAATCACAAAAGAAAAGAAGTTGCAAAAGCAACGGACCCAACCTTTAAGTAAAATAAGGTACAAGAAATAAAAAGAGAGATTAATACCAAACACTCACCTAAAACTAACAACCACTAAACACAATCCTAAACACTTCAACAGGGATGCTCATCTAGAGCTCCTATGGTGTCGTTGTGTGTGACTAGAGTATAGGTGTGTGATAGAATGAGAAATTATACCTTCCACTAGACAAGAACTCAAAGATTAAGTCAAACCAAGTGTTGAAGGTCACACAACAAAACACACACACACACACAAAAGGTGGGAAACCTCTGTACGATGTGATCTAGAGTGTATAGAGATGGTAGAACACTCAACAATCATTGTAATTAAGTGCCAATTTTATTTATTATGCAATTGTGGGCCCCCTTCTCCCTAAAGTCTTGTTAGTGTTATGAACTATTAATAAAAACATTATTTGAAATGCATTCAGTTGATTTTTAAATAGATATAATTAGTTTTGCACATGATTAATACATAAAAAATCACTTGATATATGTCTCTACTTATATATGTATATTGATGCTTTTATGGGACTCTTGCTCTCAAGATATTTTTGCAAATGGGCGCTCAAACTCCCACTTAACTAATTGATCACTTGATGTTCAGATCTGCCTGTTCTTTGATTTAGGGTTGGTTTGGCATGTACTAAAAAAGTGCACTTTTTGACTTATTTGTGGGTTTGGGTTGGGTTTGGGTTGGGTTTGATGTGATGTGTTAGAGAGGTGATGTGATTTAAATAGGATGATGTGACTTAAATAAGATAGTGACTTTTTGACTTTTTGGCTTATTTAGATGATGCCAAACCAAGCCTTAGTAGTCTAAGTGACTGGTTAGCAGTGGTTGAGTTTAATACCATCACTAGTTACACCAGGGTCAACTCAAACTGTAAAAATAAGAATGGACATTCAAACAATAGAACCCTCATCCACTTCTAAGCTATAATATTGGGGTTTCAAGTGCTCAACAGAAAGAGATTTTCTAAACTACCAAGAGTAGAGTATTCAATATTCAATCTGGAAACCCAAGGTAACTCCTGTGCAGCATTTAGGCAGAGCACAAAGAGAATTGCAGAGAAAAAATTCATGCTAACTACAATTAACAAAAAAGAATGATTTAAGTATTCAACGTTTGAACCTACCAAGAGTGTAAAAGTTCAAAGAATTACCTTTAATTCAAAAGATTTAAGATCCCGAGCAAGCTGCACTGCATTTATTCCTTCACGGGCTAATAGCCTGCATATAAATTAGAAAGAAACAAATTAAAAAAAAAAAAAACTTCAGAAGTATGGAAGAATATCAAACTATTGACAATCATCAGTCAGACATTCTCAAATAGTTGATTCCTGTGGAAAACCAAAAAAGAGGTCGTTGCAAACCCAAATTAGGAAAGAGGATGAGATATCCTCTGCAGTTATTAAATAAACCACGGAATCTCAAACCATGTGTTCAATGATTAATGTCAGAGAAATTTAGGAATATATTAATCAGATTTTAAAACTAACCATGAGTTGGAACTCATTCCATGAGTATGCTTTTATTTCAATGGAGGCAGCTTTTTTTTTTTTAAACTTCTTCTTCCAATGAAGTGAAGCAAACAATAACTACAACAAGAAAAAAACTTAGAGAAGTGCCTTTGAGCAGTTGCAACAAATCAAAAGGTATTCTCACATTTTAGCCGTTTAGCGTGTGTACACTCTGGATTCAATATCTGCAAAGACAAAGTATTCATTCATTTAAGTTACTGATATTTTATCAGAGGACTCGAAGCCAAAAAATCACAGCAAGAGGGTGAAAATACTGCTGGAAGCAAGGCTGGTCTGTTTCTGATCTGTTTTGGTAAAATGGTCATAACTCTCTTAATATTGAATATTTTTTCTGGCGATAGAAAGGTATCTCATATATCTAAAATTTGGCACTGGTATCACTCAAGGAGTTTTGTAAAGAAAATGGCATAAGAACAAAGTAAGGGGTAGCTGTTACTCCCAGAAATCTGCAGAGTCCAACCGTAAGGACAAGAGGGTTTTGAAACCCAAAACACCTCCCATGATCTTACAAAAATTCAGTTATACAAATAACACATTAATAGAGGTCCTGTAAAACTTTCAGAGCCAAAGGATTTTTGTGTAAAGTTTAGAAAATCAGCCAAGTTGTTGCATATGCACAGAATCTGTGCAGAGCAGAGCTAAAAATCATATCAAGATGTTAAGCCCTACTCCTATTCAATCAAGGTTCACCATAAACATGCATAATACAAAAATACACAACCAAGATGACAAGATAGAAGAGGTGGTAGAGGAGAAAGTAAGGGTTAAAAGAGTTCTTACAATATTGCACAAGTCTCTTCTTTCTTTTTCTCTCTTTTCTTCCTCTCCTTCTCTTTTCTTTTTCTTTTTTGTTCTCTCTTTTACTCCCAGTCAGTTGCCAGCAGCCAACTGCACAACTCCAGCAGGATTTACAATCCCAGCAATGCAGACAGCAGCATCAGATGCATAGATGCAGACAGCAACATAAGAAGTATAAACACACATCAAGAACTAAAAATTTTGATCAATCAAGAAGATGACACAAACAAATTATTATGTGCATAAGCTGATTTGGGCATATTTAAGTAGAATGCAATGACCACTTACCAGTGCATTTGCCTGTAGTTGGGCAATGGCAGCATTTCCTAGAATGGCTGAATTGATTAGTTCAGCAATTGAACCACAAAATACAGCACCCACAATAGCACCAATCATCAAACTTGGTACATACAACCCACTAACAAGTCCAGACCCTTAGCACACTGTGGCAACAACTTTAGCTACTGCTAATTGAGCTAGCAGCCAGATTCCATGTAACTTTAAGTAATGTCATAGCTACTTAAGGTAATACATCTCCTTGGCCAAACCAGTTGGATACACTTTTTACATGTGCTTATTCTTTTCTTTGTTAATCCTTAAACCTTTTAAAAATTATATGAGTCATCCAACAAATTATTTAAATCTTAATTTCTTCAATTAAAAATACTTCCTTATAGTAACAGAAACTGTTGTAACAATTAATTTAAACAAAACACAATTATCATAAGCTTCTAAGAACCATTCAAATTAAACTGCAAAATCTCAACTAGTTGACTTTGAACTTCACATTTATCACCACTAATACCCATGAATCAGCACTAATGACCACAAAAACCAAATAATACTTACAGAGATCTCGGATGAGAAAGCTTCCCAAGGTTTGGGGCAAGTTTCCTTGCAAAGGAAAGTCCATTGAGATCTCTACACATAAAATTAAATAGCAATACTTCGGAAGATATAGTGATTCAAATTGTACAATTCTAAACCCTCGTCATCAAATCTTTAAACAAAAATCTTGGCTTCCGTTCACAATAAATTCTAACTACAAAAGATTCAACACATTTGCTCACTATTTGAGGAAAGAAGACATTCATTCACATTTTAAGGAAATAAATTGAATGAATGTAATTGGAAACTTTTTGAGTAAGTCTAAGAGGGACTTACAAATATTGTACTTCACCATCAGTGCAATGAACACCGAACCACATACATGGGTCGTCGTCATCGGGATTCCAATTGAAAAGGCCCCATATGGGTCATAATCCACACTTGCACGGAATTCCAACAATGCCAATCCTGCACTTCGATTCCACATACCATTAGTAAAAATGAACAACCTTCAATCATCAAATGCAATTATGGGAATTCAACAATAATGTCAGAGCACAAATTACCTTCAGGATTAAGAGATCAACCCCTTGAATTTCCAAAATAAGAATAAATACAAGACATACAAGACAGTGTTGGAGGCAGCTCACAGCCAGGATTTTATACAAACTCACCAGATTTTTTTTTTTTGCATAAAACACCTTGTCCGAGATTTGAATTGGATTTTTGCACCAAAATATGAACAACGACAACAATTTGTCGGGTTTACAAATATGAGAATAACACATACAAACTATAATACAAAGAAGATAAAATTCAGAGGCCTCTTGAAACAAATGACCAAATTGGGGTCCCTCATTTTATTGGTTTATTTTTAAATTTAAATTATAGGGTACAACACCTTTGTTTTCACCAACAATCGCATAACCCCGATCAAGAAATTATCTCTGAGGTTCAATCCAAGCTGAAATTCAACAAAAGAAATGATTAACAATCTAAAAGGGGTTCCAAAAAAAGAGTATTTCACAAGTAACAATACAAAAGAATCAAACAAAAAAATGAATCAAAGAATACACTCATGAGCAAGCAATCTAAGAAAAGCAAAAAAGGGTTTGAAATGCTTTAAAAAAAGATTAAATTTACCAGGAAAGAAAAGGGCAAAAGGGTAGTCAATGAAACAATTCGTTGCTTGAAGAAATCATAAAAACCCTGGAGCAAGATTCAGAAAGGGGGAATAGAGAAAGGGGGACAGAGAGAGATAGAGAGAGAGAGACCGACGACGAAGGCGAAGGCTAGAGAGGCAGAGAGCGAGAAACAGAGAGAGAGAGAGAGAGAGACAAAGAGAGAGAGGGAGGGATAGACAGACAGACTGAGAGTGAGAGAGAGAACCTGTGAGGATGCGGCAATGGCGGTGGCGCTAGCGTGCGACGCTGGTCTGCGCTGAGATGAGGTGGGGTGAGGTTTGGTGGTCTATCTCTCTCTCTCTCTCTCTCTTAGAGAGAGAGAACTTCTGTGTTTGACTAAAGAGAGAAGAGGGGCGCCAATATTAAAAATTTATTTCCCTCTAAAATTGTTAGACCTTTAGCGACTAAATAGCTTATTTGTCGGCAAAGATTAATAGCAATCATTATGTTATCTTTTTGGCAACTAAGGCCAAGTTTGGGAAGACTAAATAAGTGCACTTTTTTGACTTTTTATGAAATATGGGTTGGATTTGGGTTGGGTTTGAAGTGATGTGTTAGAGAGGTGATGTGACTTAAATAAGATGATATGACTTAAATAGGATAGTGACTTTTTGACTTTTTAAATTTGTTTGAGGATGCCAAACTTGGCCTAAATTTATTTTAGTAGGCAAAAATTGATGTACCACAACTAAAAAAATTTTAGTAGCCTAAGACATATACTAATGCCGACTAAAATAATTTTAAGTCGCCCATTGTGGCATATTTAGCTCCTAATTTTTTTTTTGTCGCCAATAATTAAGATACAACTACTAAAAAAATTTAGTAGCTAAAAACCAGATTCAACAGCGACCAATATAATTTTTAGTCGTCTATTCTATAACTTTGGCTGACTAAAAAAGGTTTAATTGCCAAATTTGGTCACCAAAAGTGTGAATTGTTGTAGTGCCTCTAAAGGACCTAACATATTGGGGCAAATATAATACACACTACTGGCTATCCCCGAGAGCATCCGCAACTGAAGGAGCTCAGAGAAGCCTCTTTCAATAAGTACAAGGAATGGTATGGCTTCTATTGGTTTATCTCCAAAATAAATTGTGTTTTTTTATTTTTTTTCAAAAATTTCAAAAACCTGTTTGATTTGGTTTTCTTTTATTTTTATTTATTTATTTATTTATTTATTATTAATCAGTAAGAGAGTGATTTCAAATTTATGTAAAGAAGGTTTTGCTTTCAATAGTTTGAGAAATTTCACTGTGTTCTATTAGTTATGTTAACAAAGGTTTCACAACATAATAAGGGTAATATGATAATTTTACACCCAAAGTATAAGTTTAAAAAGACCCACAAAACTTCATCCATAGCAAAAACAAAAAAAAAATTAACTCTTTGAAATTCTAAAAAAAAATTAAAAGCTACTAGAAAAATAATTACCACACCAATTCGATTCATGATTTGACAAAAATAGCAAATGCATGCCAATACATTATCTTCAATTGTGTTATTGCCTCTTAAAAAATGTCTGGCAGATACTATCCAAAAAAAAGTGTCTTGCTGGTGTCTAATGAACATCCCTGTTGATGAAGGACAACTCATCTCAATGCTTCTAAAGCTCATGAATGCCACGAAAACTTTGGAGATCTCCCACACGATGGCAAGGGAAGTTTTTCATTCATAATAACTTTGCAAACCCACGGTTACATAAATAATCTCCAAACAATATAAACAATCTCTCTAAATGCAGGATAAGGCCTCGTATCTCAATCCTCCATAATTTTTGTAATGACGGGAGCCTTGTGGAAATTCAATTATAAGCTCTTTGGCTGTAATTTATAAATTGACTTATTTTTT
>CM069912.1:121773315-121887973 GCA_036172215.1 Camellia granthamiana | reverse complement strand
CAACTTATTTTTATCATTTAGGCTTTGTTTGGGAAGTTAGGTTTGGGTTAAAATAGTTAATAAAGACAAAATAAGCTAAAATAATCAATAAGATAAAATGTCACATCTAAATCACAATCATTTTACTTATTCTCTCATGACCATCAAATCAATTGCAAAAAAAAGCCAATTATGTTCCCAAACACAACTTTTTTAGCCATGCTAAAATAATCAAAAAACAAGAAAGCCAACTAAAATAACCTATAAGCTTTTGTCAATCTTGAGTAATTTTTTTTAGGTCTATTTAGATTGGATGATCAAGTTTTTTTGAAAATTTGGGCACTAGTAACAAATTTAAGTAAATTGTATTACGTCTTTTTGGACAAAATTTGACTTATTTTTGTTTAAAGTAAACTCTTTTTTTTTTTTTTCCAAAATTATTTTTAAAAAAATCATTTAGTATAGACAGATCTAAAAAATAGAAATAAAAAATAGACTACAAAGTTATAAAAAAAATTCACTAAATATAAAAAATAAGTCAAAAAAAAGGAAAAAAAAAGAAAACTAGTGTCAGCTTTTTCTATAAGTTGGATTGGCATTGTTAAATCTGTATGAGTAATCAGTAGGTCTGCATACTCATAAAAAATACTAGAAAAAATTTAAAACCAAGATTCATTCATGAAAGGATCCCACTATAAAAAATTAAATCTATACTTTAAATCTGAAATTCTAAATAATTTTCTCATATTTTTTTATGGGTGTCTAGACTTTTCCATTTGCTGTTAGAAATAGAACATCTCCATAAATTCTAGGTGAACCCATACCCATTTGATACTTAATATTATATCAAATATTGAATCCCAATTTAAGAGCCAAAGTGTGAAATTCATTTTATACGCAGATAACAGCAATTGACCCAAATAGAGAAGCCTATGAGATAGGACTGCCATTTATAAAGAAGGCTGGTGTGTAGCAAAAGATCAACAACTTCCTTCAACCTGATGGCATTTCCATTCTAAACAACCTCCTCACAACTGTAAGTCCACGCCTTCAACTTTGTTCCCCCCACACCACATGCATACATATCGTAGACACTCAAGTTTTTACGTGTCTTGATCACCGTCTGATTAATCCAGATAAATAAACCTTTTTGATTAATCAAAATTACGTTGGTCAAATTTTTTTAAATAGAAGTGGGTTCTACTAAAATTATGGATCTTAATCCATTTTAAATTATGGGTCACATTAAAAGAAAAGTGAACCTATTTTGACAATTGAGTCAACCCAAATGTATGGGGCTCATAAAAATATTTTATCAAAATTTAGTGGAATAATTTAAATTTAAATTTGAATGCAAATCATGTTCATAAAATAAGAAATAAATTACTTGTTTCTTGGAAATAAGAGTCAATTTTGAAATTTCCAAAATTAATTCTCCCCTCCTAAGCCTATAAATAGAAGTTCTCATTAGGGGAAAAGGGAGACATTCTTTGGCTAATGGTCTTGCAAACTTCTAAGCAATCTCGAGACTCTTCCAAATTCTCTTTTTAAAATTCTCTCTAAAGTTCCTAAACTTAAAAGAAAGGATTATCAAGCACTTCAAACTTGTGCCAATCCTTTCAAGTTACAAATACAAATTTGGTCTCTCTTTTCAAAGAGATCATTTCAAGACTCGTTCAAGATCAAGTCGTTCAAGCCCTCGATCAAGCCTTTCTTCTCCAAGTTTCTCCATTCGAAGACTTGAAGAAATTCATCAACTTGTTCGATTCAACAACAAGCTTCTACAGTCGTTGTATTGCAACCCATTTTAGAGATCGAATTAGATGATTTGTTCTTTTGTAGAAGAGCAAACCACAGAGGATTGTACCCATTTATTATAATCAATAAAATTAATTATTTGTGCATTTATTTCGCTTCTTAATTGTAGGAGAAATTTGTGTTTACACATATAATTCATATTATATTATTGCAACAATATGTATTATGAGAACAATTTTTTATTATTATTTATGTACACAGAATTCAATCATAAAATTAGACTCAATTCTATACACTTTAAAAATTTTCTCAAGAGAATATCACTGACCTCTTGTTAAACGAAAATGATCCGTAGCTCGAATGCATAGAGCTCGAATGGCCCGAATGGTACGGAAAATATTATCTTACCGGTAAGAGAATAAAAAAAAATCCTAAAACGACGTCGTTTTGGGATTTCGAGCCATTCGAGCATTTGATATTTCAAGTTACGTAGCGGAGTTGCTTGTTAAAATTGCATTCACTACAACAAAAATATACTTTAGTGGCACTACACTAGTGGCATATTTTTAGAAAATGCCACAAAAAATGATATTTAGTAGCACGTTTTTGAAAAATGCCACAAAACGACAAACATAAAAGGCTTTAGTGACATTTCAATGAACAAGTGTCACAAAACTACAACAAAAACATACTTTAGTGGCACTACACTAGTAGCATATTTTTAGAAAATGCCACAAAAATAATATTTAGTGGCACGTTTTTGAAAAATGCCACAAAACGACAAACATAAAAGGCTCTAGTGACATTTCAATGAACAATTGTTACAAAACTACAACAAAAATAACACTTTAGTGACACTATACTAGTGGCATGTTTTTAGAAAATGCCACAAAAATAATATTTGGTGACACATTTAGATAAATGCCACAAAGCCACAAACATATAAGGCTCTAGTGGCATTTCAATAAAGAAATGTCACATCAATTTTATGGCATTTTATAAAATAATGACACAAAAAATTATGTTCGTGACATTTACCAACAGATGCCACTAAACTTTAGTAGCAATGGCATTTTTTAAAAAATGTCAGGACACTAGGTAGGTGCAAATTATTTTTTATGGCACTTAGGTGAAAAGTTTCATAAACAAATATTTTATAGCATTTTGAGAAATGCCACTAAGTCAAAAACTTTCCAAGCTTATAATGACATTTTTGAAAAAATAAAAAATGCCAATATATTTTTAAAAATTTTTAGAATCCAGTAAATGATTGAAAATAAATAAATTAAACTCAATATACAATACAGGAAAAAGTATATTCGGCGAATAAATTTCCTGACAAAAAAAAAAATTGGTCGCTGAAAGTATAGCTTTCAGTAACGAAAACAGCATTAGTAGCCAAAAGTAAAACTTTTTGGCGACTAAACAATTTTAGTAGCCAAAGGTCTACAATTGGGGACCAAAACTAAGTTTGGTCGCTGATTATATGGGTTTTAGTGACAAAAAAAATTTTAGTAGCCCAAAGTAAAGCTTTTTGGCGACTAAAAAAATTTAGTAGCCAAAAGTCTACAATTGGAGACTAAAAATAAGTTTGGTCACTGATTATATGGGTTTTACCGACTAAAAAAATTTTAGTAGTCAAAAGTAAAGCTTTTTGGTGGCTAAAAAAATTTTAGTAGCGAAAAGTCTACAATTGGCGACTAAAAAATAAGTTTAGTCGCCAAAAGTGGTTATTTTTTGTGCGGGAGAACTAAAATCCTAAGGTGGGAATTAAATATTTTGGCGACCAAAATTTTGGTAGCTGAAAGTGCATCTTCGGTGACCAAATCCGATTTTGGTCGGCAAAAATTAAGTTTTTTAGCAACTAAAAAACAATTAGTAGTCAAAAGTATAAATTGGTGACTAAAAAATATTTTTAGTCGTCAAAAGTGATATTTTTTTATTTTACTAGTAAATAGTTTATTTTACATAAATTATGTTCAATAAAATAATTATGTTTATACATATGCTTTTATATTAATATAGATGTATGTACTATATAAATATGGATGTATGTATT
Source organism: Camellia granthamiana (assembly GCA_036172215.1). Taxonomy (NCBI): domain Eukaryota; kingdom Viridiplantae; phylum Streptophyta; class Magnoliopsida; order Ericales; family Theaceae; genus Camellia; species Camellia granthamiana. Next base: position 121,884,177 of record CM069912.1, on the reverse strand, counting down.
ATATAAATAATATATGTTGCATATATAATCATATGGTGCTATAGAGGTGTAGTGGGAAGAGTGGTGTATAAGGTTTATGGTGCGGGAGGTTGGCGGTTCGAGTCTCTGCAAGAGCGGATCAAATTGTTCTACAACGAATTATTGTCACGAATGGCACTTGATAGCGTCACGAATAGTGCCTACCATGACATTAAAGTGTCACTGAAAGGTTTTAGTCTTGATGGTGTAATGACACTTATAAGTGTCACTAACTCTTTTTTTAATGGCGCTTGATAGTGCCACAAATAATATCTACTATGACATTAAAATGTCATTGAAAGTTTTTAGCCATAATGGTGCAGTGGCACTTGCAAGTATCTATCGTGGCACTCGTATCTACCGTGGCACCGATAGAAGTGGCACTTGTTTAAAATGCCACAAGACCAAAAAATGCCATTAGAAGAATAGTTTTGTGACACTTTCAAATGTCACTAAACTGAGAAAATGTTGTAGTGATTTTCTATTTTTCTATACGTGATCTTCTATTTTTATTTTTTCTGTTTTGTGTTCCAAACATTCTTCGTATATCATAATGTATCAATTATTTAAAAATTAGGGGTTGTTTGGGATGTCTTAAATAAGTGTATTTTTTGACTTGTTACACTAAAAAGTTAAAGAAAAAAAAGATAGTTGTTTGAGATAACTTTTTGACTTTTTACGAAAAAATATGTATTAAAAAATTGTATAAATTAGTATATAGGAGAAGCTTTTTGGCGAGTAGGCAGTATAGTGGGCAGTATAGTGATAGCATTATGCAGTGTAGTGTATAGGAGATGCTTGCATCCTTTTCGGGCATTGAATTAGACGGTGTTGTTCGGCCTGTGGAGGCTCACCATGGGTCCCGTTTTGCTAATCGGAACCGTTCAATGGGTAGAACTTATCATATATATACTTGTAAAAAATCACGTTAATCGGATAATGATAGCTATATGATCGGATTAATTTTTTTGTCAACCATTAACTATAAAACCATCTATTTTTTTATACAAAACTGATTTCATCATGTAGTTAGAGATATCAGATCAACGTGATTTTTTATAAACATATAGTACTCGACGAGTTATACACATTAAATGGTTCAAATTATCAAAACGAGATCTGTGATGGGCCCTAACGGGCCGAACAACACCGTCTTGTTTGTGCACCTGCCTATTCTCTTTGTCTAACCAAAGTCAGCTAAAGTGCAACTCACGTGAGAAGTGAGTTGTATTTTTTTGTGTAAAATTAAATTTTTTATATTTTTTTTGTGAATAGTGATAACTTTTTAACTTTTTTAGTAAATTTTTGACCTTTTAATTTTTTTAACGGATGCCAAACCAGCCCTTAATTATAAGATTTGTGATTAAAGCCCACTTTTCATCGTAGCATTTCCTAGTAGAAAGTAATGTTTTCATCATTTCTCAAGTCTCCTGTGTCGACTGGGCTAGGCGATTGGCATCGGGTGACTTTTTTGTTGTTATTTTGGAATCACGCAAAGAAGCTGATTGGCTACAAATTGTTTAAATTGATAGTAATTTGTCCATCCTCTTTTTTCTACTCTTGTGAAGAGACGCACGAATATGATTGAATATAACAATTTAAAAAAAATTAGGATACAAATAGGGAAAAGACATGATAAATATAAATAAGTTTCACATTTTTATTTGTTATAGATATAAATTGAAGGTTCGAAGATATAAGAAGTATCAATAGATATAAGATTTATGATAGAACCAACATAACGATCAAGTTCAAAATTTAAATTTTAAAGAAATTTATTCTAATAATGGCCCTATTTGACAAGTGAGTTTTTGCCCTTTTTTTTTTTTAACTAAAATTTTAAAAATATAAATATGTTAAAATAATTAATAAGACAAAATATCACATCAAATCTATAATCATTTCACTTTTTCTCTCATAAATATCACATCTAATTATAAAAAAATCCAACCATCTTTTTTAACATAAAAATTTTAACTTACTAAAATAGTCAAAAACTAAAATAGTTAACTTCTCAAACGAAGCCAATATATGTCAAATTATTCAACATAAATATTCACCCCAAATCCACCCCTAGTCTGAACAATGTTCACTCCGATAGACCCATCACTCAAAATTCAAAATCATACGGTCAACTTTGGTCCCACTAAGGCATACCTAATAATGTAGAAATTTTAAATGCAAGCCAAGCACCATATGCAAGTTATTGCGATCTAAAATTGGAATTATTGACCTTAGTTTCTACATATGTTTGGAATTTAATTTATGGTCCTAGCTCACTTCCTTTTGACCCCAATTCCACACGTTAAAAGGAACCAAACAAAGTTATGATGGAATCACACATAGGTAGACAATGTTCACTCCGATAGACCCGTCACTCAAAATTCAAAATCATACGGTCAATTCTGATCCTACTAAGGCGTGTCTAGTAATGTAGAAATTTTAAGTGCAAGCAAAGCACCATATGCAAATTATTGCAATCTAAAATTGGAATTATTGACCTTAGTTTCTACATATGTTTGGAATTTAATTTATGGTCCTAGCTCACTTCCTTTCGACCCCCATTCCACACGTTAAAAGGAACCAAACAAAATTACATGAAATCACAAATAGGCTTTTTGGGTAAAAGGTTAAAAGTTATTTTTTATCTTTTTAATCTATTTTGTGTCACATTACCTCTCTACTTTTTTACACATTTTTTAAAAAAAAGTTAAAAAATTAATTTTTAACCTACTTCTTAAAACAACTCATGATAATGTTTAAATTGATCAATTTTGTTGAAAGTGTTTTTACTTTATTATAATTTGTAAAATATTACACTGAATGGGACCTAATGGGATAATCAAAAGGGTACTTTGGTGTTACTACACTGAATGGGACCTAATGGGATAATAAAAAATCATTTGGATTTTATGGTATAAAAGTCTTAGAAACGGGATTTATGAAAAAAACTTCCTCATTTATTAGATGATTATTATTATGAAAAATACTATAGACCCCAAATAATCTACCAAAATTTGATTGATTATTTGAGATCTATAGCATCACTCTACTATTATTAACCTAGAAGTATTTACATAATTATAAAATATTATTTAGTCCAGGCTTAAATTTCCTATTGATTTTTCTCATATTTTTAAAATTTGTCTCTACAAATAATGTTTTGTAGGTCAAATTATTAAGACATTATTTTTTAGGAAAAAAAATTTCAAATACATTTCTTAAAATTTGTTTAAAATATGAATTGTCTAGTTTTGGAAATTACATCCTATGATTTTTATTAATAAATTATTAGATTAATTAGATTGATAGTAATTTGTCCATCCTCGTTTTTCTACTCTTGTGAATAAGAGAGGCACAAATATGGACATTGAATATAATAATTTTGAAAAAATTAGGATACGAATAGGGGAGGGACATGATAAATATAAATAAGTTTCACATTTTTATTTGTTATAGATATAAATTTAAGGTACAAAGACATAAGAAGCATCAATAGATATAAATTTGTGTTGGCCTATTTTTTGTTTCTTACTCTTTTTTTTTTTTTTTTTTTTTTATGTGTTTTATTTTGATCCCAAATTAACTTTTAAAAATTATTTTAAAAAAAAAACTTACAAACGTAGGTGTGTCCAAAAAATTTACAAGTCATGTGAAGTGTCTAACATATGAACACATATATGGTCAATTTGTCAAAGTTCGATACGTATTGAATACGAATACAACACCTATTTTGAAGTGTATATATGTCGTAAGCTAAAATCAGTTAAACCAAAGAAATTGGAAGAACATAAATATTGATGTCCATAAATTAAGTTCATGCAGCACTTTTCCAAGGGATTTTTGATCCATTAGATTTTGCAACAAACTTACAAGTAAGATTGACGAAGTCAAACAATAAGGTGACACTAACATTTTTATTAATAAATTTATTTATTTTTAACTTTTGAAGTTGATTTATTTTTTTGACTATATCATTTTAATTTCCTCCAATTTTGCCTCCCTCCATCTCTACATGGGTTAAGTCCTTTTGTGTAAATATTGCAAGTTCGCAATACTTGAAAACTAAGCTCTAATTCTTTAATTTGAACAACAAACACAACAACAAAGTAAAACTTCAATTGCATTCATTTCAAATGTGTAGTAATTAGAAAAATTAAGATAGTTTTTGAAACAGTTAGATGAGAGTGAGGGACATTTTGAAAGTTAAAACTACGAGTAGTTATGTGAAAGCAATTTTGATTAAGTAAAAATTGTGATAGTATTCACAACAACAATACTGGATTATACACACACATCATGAGTCATAGGTGTTGCAGTAATGACATTGATGCAAACAAAGGCAGCCAAAGCCTCTTTGAGGCCTAAGACAAATAAATAAATTAATAAATTAAGTGAGGCCCTTTAAAAAAAAATTAATTATTTATTTAAAATTCTTTTTGTTTTTCACTATTTGAGATGCAAAAATTACTAATTTAAATTTTATATTCAAGAGTTGGCTAAGCGATAAAAATTTAAATAAAATTTAAGCTCTTAAATTTGAATCACCATAAAAAAATATTATGAGTTTGTTCAACTACTAATTTCAAGACTCTAAAATCAACCAATATGCGCAAACTGCCCTAAATATCCGATTATCAAAAATAGTTCAATGGAAAGTAATAAAACAGTAACAGTGAGGGTCTAAAAGGGAAATGCTAGAGAGCTCTAAATCTAGAGCTCTAATTTGAGCTCTAGTGATGTGTCAAAGCAAAAAAAAAACAAAAAAAAACAAAGCAAGGCACAAACATCACATCAGAGTGGGTCCCACCTTCCCATTAGAGCTATTAGAGCTCCTATATTAGAGCTCTAAAGCATTTTTGGGGTCTAAAAAGTGCTATGATTGAAGTTCAAAAGAGAGGGTGAAGCATTACTTTACTATGTGGTCCCAATTGGAGAAAGAGAGAGAAAGAGGACAGGTGTAGTGGGCTTTAAAAGGGTCAGCCCAATGACTTTTTAAAGTACACCTGTCCGGGCCTTTTGGCTGTTTTCATGAGTTTAATATCTGATATGTGGGCCTTAAAATTTTGAGAAGCCCAATTAAGAATTGGTTCCAATGTTTTAAAGGTCCAAATGGGGGGTTTTTGGTTAAAATTTGCTGTCAATCTGATATCTGATACGTGGGCCTACAGGCCCAAATTGTCTTAAAATTTTGCGTAGCCCAATTAGGAATTGGGCTCGGATGTTTTAAAGCCCAGATGGGGTTTTAAATTTTGTGAAGTCCTAATGGGTCATTCCATTTGCCCTCTCAAATAGTAACTCTCTACGTCCAATTAAAATTTTAAAATTTTAATTTTTATTATATTTTAATGTAAATTTACTAATAAGTATAATATACATTAAATCTTAAAATATATTTTTTTTCCTCAGAGCATCTCCAACTCATTAGGTATATAATGTTTGTTAGTTGAAATATCTAGTATGACTCACTTTTTTCAGGCATATGATTAGGTATTTTAGTTCAATCCACATTCATTAGTTAAATATAACTAACATTCAAGGTTAAGCAAAATGTATTTAATCATTAAGATTATTTGCTTCTATCATTGTTGTTGATGTGACGTTCTATAAAGTTATTGTGTGTGTTTGGTTTGAGTTTTTTAAATTAAATTTTTTAAAAATCGAATTTTTTGTTTTTCGTATTTTTTTGTTTTTAGTGAATATTTTTAAAATTTTAAACATTTTTTTTACTTTTTCAGATGCACATTACTTAGATGTATCTAAAAAATAAAAAATTTGTGAAAAAGTATTTTAAAAAATTATTAAATACATAAAAATATGAAAAATATACTACATTCTTTTTTTTTTTTAATGTATTTTTGGTATTTAATGAATTTTTAAACAATTTTTTTTACAAAAATTATACTATTTTGTCCAATCAAAATCAGCTAAAGTACAACTCATGTGAGAAGTGAGTTGTACTTTTTATTTTGTATAAAATTAATTTTTTTATATTTTTTGATAAATAATAATATTTTTTAACTTTTTAAATAATTTTTTAATTTTTTAATTTTTTTAAAAGATGTCAAACCAGTATTAATTATTTTGGTACATCAAATGTCGGGGAGAAGATTTGGGATAGAGAAAGTGGAGATACACTTATACACCTGTGTGAGGTTCACATACTCACTCTCTATAGATGGAGGAATTATACTTTGGTTTAGGGGCAGTATCACGTAAATTTATGTTAACACAATATTATCTATTTGTTAGATCATTCACCAATCAATTGCTAGTGGAGCATCAATTGGCCTTGCAGTTGGACCATCCAATAACTTCTCCTCCATAAATGTGTGTTTTGGAAGTATAAATGTGCGTGTGACTACCTTTTTTTTCATTTTTTTTTTTGGTTTATAACAAAACGAGCTTATTAGGCCAGCCAAACGAAGCCTTAAATTTGTGTAATAACAAAATTGCAGGAGAAAAAAGAAGGGAATTTGACTTTGCATTTGTGGATGCTGACAAGGAAAACTGCATCAATTACCATGAGCCACTGTTGAAATTGGTGAAGATCGGAGGAATTATATGTTGTACAAATTATGTAATTAAATAAAATAAATAAAGTCATATTGAAAAATCATTTTGAATTTTAGAATAAGAACATGTTAGAATTTATAGAAATTTATAATAAAATAAAATTAGTAAAATGAAGCAAACCGAAACCTGCGTGATACTACAGTGTGCATGAACGGATCCAGGATTATAATTTTGGGAGGGCCAAAGTATGTTTAACCTCTAACAAATAAAATTTGAAGTTCAATACCAATTTCTACTAACACGAAAAAAATCAATAATGTTTACGATAAAATATTGAACTATATATTCCTTATCAACATAGTTGAGTACCAAAAGATGATTATACAATTGAGAATATTTTTTTGCCCATATTCACTTACAAAAAGTAGTAACTATTTCTACATGAATTTATTATTAAAATTAGGCATCTTCAATTGAACTCAACGCTCTTTCATAATATCAAAAGCATGGATGATAGAATTTACATCAAACCCTCGAGCAATGTCTTTTTCAATGTACGTAATCAAGTAACTAGCTAGAAAATCATCTTTTATCCTATTGTACAATTTAAACTTAATGAGTTTCATAGCTGAAAATGCACGTTCTGATGTAGCAGTTGAAACAGGTAAAGTCAACACAAGGCAGATCAATCTATCAATAAAAGGATAACTTGTCGACTTTTTTGTTTTTGCCAACATTTGACACAACTCAGAAATGGTTGACAGCTTATGGAAATATTAAGCTTATAGTTTTCCAACTGATATTTCAAATGCAATTTTTCTTACTCGGAGAAATCCATGGGATAAAATTTATTTGCAAGTTTGCAAATATCCTCAATTTTGAATGATCTATAACCATCCCTAGGATCCAAAGCTAAGCTAAGAACAAGTAATTCCATTACATCTTCCTTAAATCTATTGTTTAATTCTTGTAACTGAGAATCAACTGTAACCATAAAAATATCAACTCGAAAATGATGTTCCATGGTGAGTTGATCTCTTTCAGAATAAGACCGACCTTGGCCTCCTTTATAAGGACAACTCATATCAGGAATCTATATACCATGATCATTAGAAAATAATTTAATTTTCTCCAACAATGGAACCCATCCATCTTCTCTAAATTTTTTAATAAGTATCTTCGTTGTAGACACCAAATGCATTGCATTTAATATATCTTGAGATTTACTTTGCAAAGCTTGGCAAAAATCATCAGTAATCTCCATGATATCCCTCATAAGATGTAAGATGAAGACAAACTCAAAAGATGTAATGGAATCATAAACTCCATCTGCCTCAGCTCGTTGATTCGATTTGCTTCTATCATTAATTATGTTTCTTAGGACTGCACAAGTAGCACTGAACATGTTTATCAAACTACAAATTGGGGGGGCTACTCTATATAATTTTGAAATTATCTAAAAAAAATTTGGGGGTGCGAACTCCTATAATTTTAAATTATTTAAAAATTTCTAGTATAATATATGATATTTTTCAAATTTTTGGGGGTGCGGCCGCCCCTCTCCGCTCCCTCTAGATCCATATCCTTGACAGTGTGTCCTTAAAACAGATTAGCAGCCTCACCGTGGGTGCTGGAGGAACATCGACTTCTATCTCCCAAGATACGACGGTTTAGACCGGTTAACACAGAAGCACCTTTTTTTAGCTTTAGTGTAATAACCCGACCCTCATATCTGTTTCTGGTATACTTTCAGTCTTTTATTCCGTGCATTTAAATACTTACTGTGGAATTTTATGTGAAATTAAGTTTGAGCAAATGGATCTTATGATTAGAGATCTACATCTGTTTAGTAAGAAGAGCAACTGTCACAATTAAAATGTTCGGATCTGAAATTGAGAGCCTTAGAGGCTTGATAATCTGAAATTGATTCTATATTTGCGACTAGCATAATTTTTAAGTCATGATAAGCATTTTTGTGAAATTTCAATTTGGAATGATTAAATTGATTAAGTTTTGTCTTCATTCATTTTTAGATATATATGTATTCATGTACCTTGCATACTTGACTTAGGAGCCTTGACCTCAAGTATATCCTGAGAGGGTTAGGAAGGAATTAGAGAGGAAGAGGTGAAGTCCTTCAAGGAAGAATTGGGAGATTAAGAGAGTTTTAGAGATTTTAAGGCTCAAGGTATGTAAATTTTACTTTAATTAACCCCTCTTGGATATGGGTAAGAATTTCTTGGACACTCATGCAAGTAGGGTTTGTGTTGTTGTGGGTGTGTCACCTGTGGAATTGAATAGGTATTTTCTTCATGGAGTTGTTTGCGTTAATTTGAGCCCAAAAACAAAAAGGGAATTACATACTATTTTTGATCCTACATGCTTGCATCCAATTATGTGTGAGATGGGTATGTGTATGTATCTAGGTCTGGAAGGAAATGGGTTGTGATGATGAGAGAGAGTGGTGAAAATCTAATCTATATTCAAGTTATTATATGTTTGTACCTCTTGTCTGCAAGATTTTTTAACCATGTTTTAGCAATTAATGAATCTATTTTAAGCCTTGTAAATACTCACCAAAAATGGGATTGTGCTTGAATTTTAGACTGCTCTCACAGGGGAATCGCCGCACGTGCGGGAGTCATGGCCACACGTGCGGGGAATGGGGAAATTTTGGGACTTTTGCTACTGCTAAAAAGGCACGTGCGAGCTTTACTGCCGCACGTGCGGGAACCTTTGCCGCATGTACGGGGCTTACACCCGCACGTGCAGCCCAAGCTGGAAAAAATGGATTGCTCCGTTTTACGCGCTCGACCCTCTGATATTTTTGAAATTTGTATTTTATGCCTTCTGATGTTTGTAAAATTCATTCGAAGCGAAGTAAGTTAGGAAATGATTCAACAAAGAAAGAGGAACTAATCTGTGAGTTATGTATGTGTGCAGGACACACTTCGGGAGGAGCTAGCGCCTCGCCACAACACTGTGAGTAGTAGTACTGTAATAGTATACTGTACTTGTCGCTAATAAGTATGATTAGCACTCTGTTATCGCATATCAACTATGTTAACGTATATGAACAATCGAAAGGATGTGTGTACTTTCATATGACTCTGAGACTAATCTGTTCTGATGATATCTAGGCTATGGCCAATCTGTGAAATTTGTAGACCGATGGCCAATCTGTGAAATATGTAGGCCTATGGCCAAATCTGTGAAATCTGACAGGCCTAAGGCTGTTCTGTATATCTCTGGGCTCAAAGCCACTCTGTTTAACCTGGGCTCAAAGCCACTATGTTTAAAGACTGGGCCCAAGGCCGTTCTGGAAATAGTTACAGTATCCGATTAACTATATGTCTTTTGTATTATATACGCATTGATATGTATTATAATCCAAGTTAAGTATTGAATTGTTTACGTACTATTATTCACTGAGCTTGGCTCACTTTATATTTTATCTGATTCTGTAGGTAACTGTAGATGCGCCCTTGGGCTTCATGCTACTACAGTTCAGACTCAAATTGTCACGGTTCTTAATTTGATCTCACAATGTACAATGTGAGATTGATAAATCACCAAAGAGTCCAAATCCGATAAATCGTTTTGGAAAACTGATTTTTTGTAAAGAAGTGCCAAACATGGACTATTTTTCCAGATACAGAGTCGCCACCTAAATATTTTATTTTGGGAAAATTTAGGAAACCCTGACTCGTTGCCTAAGGCCATGTGTTCGTCATCACCAAAGTTGCCTGGGCTCAGGAACTTGGGTACGATTGGGGAAGGTCAGCTATGAGCACCCCCGCTCGCCCGATCAAAGATCGGCCACTACTAAACATGATATCTTGTTTTTGAAAACACATGTGTTCTTATTCCGGTTAATTACCTAATCTTACTATGTGATGCGCACAGCAAACAAGTATAGACTAGATCGCCTAATTTGGAACAAAGCATTGCATATCCGTTTGTTTGGAAAATGGTTTGAAGTTTGCTACTCGTAAGTAGGCTAAAAGGCGGATTTGATGAATTGTTCTAACTCAAGTAATCTAACCTTCACCCACAAGCATTCAGGTAGTTATAGCAAATAAGCAGTTAGCCTCATGGCAAGCATGCTTTCATGGCAATCAACAACACATGTGCACTATGCTAACGCATAAACACTCACAGTGTACTCCAAGCCAAAATAAAGAACTAGTTAGAAATCAATGCATGATCCTAGTTTATGTTAAGATGGCTAATGCAACACATGCAAAATGCAACTAGAAATAGGCTCGGCTATTCTAAGATGACATATGAGATGCGATAATTAATACATGTATTCAACTTGGAATTGAAATACGATGCAGTTAGTATGATGCGCCGAGCCCGATGCATGTAATGTAGATGAATGATGCAAACATGCGAGCATAGGGATGCTAGACAGATGAGCGGATGCAAACATGCAAAGCATAAGTATGCAAATTGAAACATGCCCTAAAACTAACCACTGAACGCAGGTAAGTAAAAGGGAGAAAGAAATGGAGGTTGGAAGACATGCATCACACGCACGCACGCTTATTACAAAATTCGCCCTCTCGAAGGAGGGTCCGAATAAATAATACATGCCAACTAACTAACTAACTAACTAACAAGCTAATTAATTATTACATAACCGAATGAATAACTAGCTACAACTAATTATTACAACGCTTAATTAATTAACAAATTAACTAATTAAATTGCAAATTAGAGCTAACTAACAAGTAAGCATTAAAATGAGATTGCTAGGCTGCCTCAGCTCTGCCTTGAAGAAGTTGGAGATGCATGCTCGGTTCTCGTCCCGAAAGGCTCTCCGGTTGCTCTTTAGAGGCTCTGTCTGCAAGGTGTCCTCAAGGAATTCTTGTTGGACCTTACCAAAAACATGCTGGGGAGTGGATCAGTGGCCTGCCGGCCATGGGGAACCACTACCGACCAAAAATGAAAGGGTGCCGGCCATCTGCAAGGCACTGCCGGCCACTGATGTGCTAGGACACCAAGCTGCAGTAAAGCACAAAACAGAGAAAATGAAGGGTCTCCCAAGGATATGTACGCACTATGCCACCCCATATCATCTCAAAACATCAAGGGAGAAGCATAGTCGGATCCACGACCATCAATCACGCATCCCGATGCATGATGGCCAAAGATCCAACTTGTGCAAATCAATATGAAATGAATGCGCAAATAAACACATAAAGCCTAAAACTCTATCATGGATCATCAAGAACGTCGGCGACCGAGAATTGAGACACGTTTCATCACTTGAAGTATGAAACGCCCCTCGTTCCTCGTGCTCGGATTAATACTTAATCCAAACAAAAATGCAATGCAAGGATGGCATACACAATGCTAACTTGAACATGCAATCATGCAATATGACTTAAGCATGCAAAATGTAGTGTAATAAACATGCAACAACATGTAATGGAACTAGCATGCAAAAACATGCAAAGATGGAGCAAGCATACAACAATATGCAAGACAAGCATGCAACAACATGTAAGGGATGAACTTAAACCAATATGGGCAGACCTCAACTATGCCCAAATCAGTGGCCATAAGTGATGAATTGATAGTATGAAAAGCATGAAAAGACAAGGCAAACATGCATGCCAATTGGCTCAAGAATTAAGGTATAAAGATGCAACTCTTAAGCACACTTAAAGAGTGACAAGCATGGATATGTGACAACAAAGTAAGCTCTAAAATCTCATGCAAATTGATGCCAAATCAACTAAACAACGCAAGCATAGCATGTTAGAAAGCTCAAAGCTCGAAACTAACAAAGGGACTTAAGCCATGGCCATGCAAGGCAAGCCCCAAAGGGCTAAGGGAACCTAAAACAGTCCCAAGGCAGGTCCAAACAAGACCAAAAACAAACTCGAAGCTAGCCAACACAAGCTAGAACACAAGGCCAAAAACAAGGAGCATGCAAGGCTACAAAAGAGGCAATGCACTACACCTATTGAAACCAAACATGGCATGACTTGGACAACATAAAACAGAGTTACATGATGGTATAACAAGACCAAAAATGCACTGATATGATGAGCCAAAGGCTTAGGCTTAATGGCATGCACAAAAGTTTATTCTTGAGGCATAAAGAGCCAAGGCTCCAAGGCATTACAAGCATGTCAAATGCAAGTGTATGACCACATTTCATGGACTGAAATAACACTTAGAATGATGGCAAAGCATGCAAACATCACATGTATGGCATGGTAGGGGCTTCAAAACCCAAAACTAGCCTAAGCATTTACACTATAGCTATACAAAGCATGAGTGATATGGCCATGGCAGCCCAAAACAGTCCAAGAACAGCCCAAACTAAGAACAAAATCATGCTGGAGCAAAGCCAAAATATGCTAGGATGATGAGTCAAATCAACATGCACATAAGGCTAGTAAGCAAGATTTGTTCTACAAGTATATGGAGCATGCAAAATATGACCAAACCAACAAAAGATAGAGACATGAAATGCCAAATGATAACCAAATACATGCTGAAATGGACTGAACATAAGCTAGGATGACATGCTAAAGCAAGAAGTGTATAAAGCTAGTTTATGAGATTTACACTACAAGTGTATTGCACATGGATGGAGTGACAAAACCAACCCAAAACAGATCTAAGGCATGGTAAAGCAGATCTAAGGCATGGTAAAACATCACCAAAAACCTACTGAAATGGACTCAACACAAGCTAGGCAAACATGCTACCTTGATGAGTAACAAATGGGATTACACTACACATACAAGATGCATGCAAAAGGTGACCAAACCAGCCATGGACAAAGCCAAGGCAGGTCCTAAAAGTCACAAAAAAGGGCCTGAACCAAGCCTCAAAAGTACAGAGAGGCATGCTCCTTTGGAAGGCCAAAAATGTAAGCAAACAAAAACCAGAAGAGAGGGGGCCACCCCCTCTGATTTGAGGCCTCAAAACTAGATGTCTACCACTGAAAATCCACTGGATTTTAGTGGTTAGAAGGCCAAACCAAGGCTAGTTCGGAGGCCTTAAGGCATGGCTCAAAACAAGGCCAAACAAGGCCAACAAGAGGGTTGAAGACCCTCAACAGCCAAAAGACCTTAAACAAACTTCAAAAGCACTTAAATACAAGACTTTTTTCAGTTGAAAGCAAGGCCTAAAACAACATGCAAGTATGGCCAAAATGAGGTACAATAAAGTGCTAAAAAGGGGAAGAAGCTCACCCTTGAAGATCAACTTCGAAACCAGTAACTTCAGGGGGTGAAACCTCACTTTCAGAGCTCAAGAAGTCCTCTCAAGAACCTCAATCCAAAGATGGTGGTGTATCTCTAAGTGTTGTAGTGTAAAAGTGCAAGGAAAATGAACTTCAAGGCACAAATCAACAACAATATAGAGAGAGAGAGAGAGAGAGAGAGAGAGATATTTCTTCTCCAAAATGCTTAACCTCTGATAAGGGGAGAGGCTCTCCCCTTATATAGAAGAAAAACAATGCAAAGCTTCTTCAAAAAGCTTGGCAAGAGCTTCATCCCTCCATACACGTGTATGGAGGGCAGATAAAAGGATTCCAGCTGGCTCAAAATATCTGGAGTGAAACCTGCTGAGACAGGGGTGCTACCGGCCATCATGGATGGTCGGCAGTGGCTCATTGATGGCCGGCAGGCTCAATCAATGGCCGGCAGGAGCAAAGTAGACGCCGGGAGGGCCAAAAGGTGGCTGGTAGTGCACCAAGAAACAGATTCTGAAAGGACCAAGTCATGGTCCAAGAATGGGGCAGAAAGGATACAGGGTCTGGAAAGCTCGAACTTGTGACATTCCGCCGCAAAAGTTGAATACCTGACGAGCAATCAAACTTGTGTCTGGATGTACCTGCAAGCACAACCAAGTCTTGAGGACAATCAAAAATGGGGTGTCTACAGTTACCCCTCTTTGACAGAACTCGAAAGTCACAAAGTGACGAGAGTGAGTGTCAAAGCCCAGAGACGACCCATTTTTAACAAGGCCGAAGACTCAAGTAGACAATCAATATAAGCATGCAGAGATGCGCCCGTAGGCTGGGGCATAATGCAAATGTTATGCAAGATGCAAGAGCATAACTTATGATTATGCAAAGGAAAACTGTAATGAAGCAGTTATGCAAAATAAATGCAACATTTTAAGCGAATGAATAACAGTCCTACATATTTCAACAGAAAGAATGTAAGAAAATTATGCAATTCTCACCACGTCTATCATGGAGTGCATACAATATCGTCTGGTTCGTCTGGTCGTGCCGACTCCAAATGAACCGTACATACAATATCGTGCCTGTAAGAGAAAGAAACTCAACAGGTACAATATTGTTAGAAACATGCATAACAATGCAAGTGAAAAGCGAGTGACAACGCAAGTAAAACATGCATGACAGCGCAAGTTAAAGGGAAGTGCGTGACAGCACAGGATAGAGGTGTGTGCGTGACAGCGCAAGTAAAGATAGTATGCGTAACAGCGCAAGATATAGAAAAGTGCGTAACAGTGCACTTAACCTGCGTAACAGCGCAAGTAAAACAAGTAAAACATGCGTAACAGCGCAAGTTAAAGATATGACATGCGAGACAACGCAGGTTAAAGAAATGCGAAACAACGCAAATAAAACATGCGAGACAACACAGGTTAAACAAGTAAAACATGTGTGACAGCGCAAGTAGAAAAAATATAACATGTGTAACAGCGCAGGTTAAAAGAAGAAGAGCATGCGTAACAGCGCAAGTAAAACAGATAAGTGCGTAACAGCACACATAACCTACGTAACAGCGCAAGTTAAAGAAATAAAACAAATAAACATGCGTAACAGCGTAGGTAAAACAAGTAAACATGCGTAACAGCATAGGTTAAAGAAATAAAACAAGTAAACATGCATAACAGCGCAGGTTAAAGAAATAAAACAAGTAAACTTGTGTAACAGGGCAAGTTAAAATAATAAGTGCGTAACAGCGTACATAACATGCGTAACAGCGCAAGTTAAAAAAATAAAACAAGTAAACATGCGTAACAGCGCAGGTAAAACAAGTAAACATGCGTAACAGCGCAGGTTAAAGAAATAAAACAAGTAAACATGTATAACAGCGTAGGTTAAAGAAATAAAACAAGTAAACCTGTGTAACAGCGCAAGTTAAAATAAGAAGTACGTAATAGCGCATATAACCTGCGTAACAGCGCAAGTTAAAATAAGAAGTGCGTAACAGCGCACATAACTTGCGTAACAACGCAAGTTAAAATAAGAAGTGATGCTAGATACAAAACAATGCAGATTTGATGAGATGCAAAACAATGCAGATTTGATGAATGCAAAACAATGCAGGTTTGATGAGATGCAAAACAATGCAGGTTTAAACTGGATGCAAGACAATGCAACTATAAAGACAATGCAAATATACTAGAATGGGTGTTTAATTTAATAAGCGAATGCTAGGTGACAACAACAACAAAAACAAACATGCTTAATGAAGACATCTTGAAAGGGGACTTCTGGTTTACTTCCCGGAAGGTTTGTGATGCGTCAAAAAGGATACACCTTGTGCGCGTTGATGGGCGACGACCACCGTACATTGAGACCAAGATTCCCGGGTTTTCATGGAGGCGTTTTGAATCAAATTTTGAGCATTCCTCGGGATTGTTGGAACCCAGGGACACATACCAAGATCAAATAGGCAGAGGAAGCTGGTGGAGGACTGCTGGCCATCAGGGAGAGCCGCCGGCCACTGCCGGCCATCGATAGAGTGGTGCCGGCCATCGATGTGCCCCTGCCAGCCATCGGTGGCAGATTCAGGCAAAATGGTCTTTTCGGCCATAGGCCTTTAAATAGACCCAAAATTACTCCATTTCCTCACAAACCCTTGCATAGAAAACATTTTCCTTGCCCTCTAGGTGTGCCTTCTCTCTAGATTCGCGCGTTCTATGCGTTTCCCAACACCCTAAACAATCTTGAATCGTTAAAACCTCTTGGTTTTCTTCGATTTGAACCAATCAGAAATTGAATCTGAGGTGCCTTTCATCATTTCCCCCATTCGAGGATCATTTCCCCCGGATTTCTTTCGAGGTTAGTTCACTCTTCGCGGGTTTTCAACTTTTTTTGAATTTTCTCTCTCTTAGGGTTTGGTTTGTTCAAAACTCCACCATTTTGCTCATTTTTGCTCGTTTTCACTCGTTTTTGCATCTATCTCAGATGGCTGACGATGTCCCACATGATGAGGGCTTCCCCGCACTTCCTCCAGTAGAGTTGCCGGCAGACTTTGCGGCTGAGCCAGAGGTTGAGCCTCAGCCTTTACCATTGAGCGTACGTCCCTTCGACCCCACGAGGTATCACCTGGAGACTCACATTATTCCGGTGGTGGGAGGCATCGATACTTTCACTGATTTTGATAAGGGCGCACCAGACAACCTTTTACTGAGAGAGCCGATGTCTAACTTGTCGGCCATTGCTGTGGAGGTACCAACTCTGCTTTTCTGCAGTGTTACTTTCAACTATTTGCATTTCTTGCACTGTTTCGATCTGATCGCATTACATGCTTTGATCTGACTGTATTTCATACATTATTGCTCTGCATTTAACTGTACTTCGCGCATCACTGCCCTATATGTACTGTATACGAGCGCACCTCAGGTGTCACTATTCCGAATCCAACTGTATCTTTGATACACCATTGATTCGCACGTAACTGTATTTTCAATACATCACTGATCTGATCTGAACTGCATTTTCAATACACTGCTAATCTGTCTTGAACTGTATTTACTGTTATAGGATGGATCCCGCTCCTTCAGGGGTTATGGCGCTACGACCGCTCGGGATTGGTACGATGTGCTTCCCTCGAGGGTCCGCCGGATCATCGACGGGACCGGCTTTGGCATATTTTGCTGCAGCTTGACGCGAGTTACAGCGAGTCGCCCTCTCCTAGGGGCTCTTGTGGAGAGGTGGTGGGACACCACCAACTCTTTCCACTTCTCCATTGCGGGAGAGATGACGATGACTCCTCTCGACTTCGCCATGATCACCGGCCTGGGCGTAGGAGGTGATCCGATTCTCCTCAATCCCGACATGGGAGAGTGGGTGGCTGCATAGGACACATTGCTTGGAGCACGTCCTCCAACACTTCGAGCAGGCATGGTTAGCTACTCTTGGTTCGAGGAGCATTACAGGAGGGGGGATCCTGATACTGATGAGGAGGCAGAGCAGTACGCCAGGGGCTTCCTCTTGTTCCTTTTCGGCAGCACCTTGTTTTCGAACAGGTGGAATACCATGGGTTTATACTTCTTGGGTGCATTGGTGGTGCTCCAGCGAGTCCGTTTCTACGACTGGGGCGCGGCCGGCCTCACCACTCTTTATGGATACATGAGCTCCACCTCTCGGATGTGTGGGAGGTTGATTGACGGCTACTGGCGAGCTTTGGAGGTACACAACCTGGTTTCCCCTTTTCATTGCTTTATTCAGCATTTGTACTTTTGCTTTGTTCGACACTTGTACCTTCTGTATTTTCTGTATCTGCTCTTGCACTGTATGCTTTCTGCTTTGCATTTTTTGTACACCATACATGCTGCACACACACAATCAAATATTTGCTCTAGGCCTGTAACCTTTATTCACTGTACTGTGTTATGTTTTCTGCAATAAGTTCATACACTGTATTGATCACATCTTTCTAACAACTGTGGGTATACGCATACTTCCCGGCACTTGCTCCAGAGCCTGTGGAGGAGACCCCTGCGACAGTCCCGTTTTCTGATGTATACGTCGGCCAGCTCCGTCGTAGGACCCGAGAGAGCTTCATGTTCTTCCGACAGTATTTCGACACGGTCATGGCGCGTGAGGTAAGTTTGCAATAAGATTATTTCAATTAATCCGATGCATCTTGATTAGTTATTTGACAATTGATCATCTTGTCAGTTTTCTTTTCTCAGATTACATGGCAGCCGTGGGATGCTATCCCGTCAGAACTTCGAGATCAGTACCACACTGCCCAGACCATGTCTCAGTTCCACATTCTCTTCGAGGGGCCCGATCTGTCATGCCTGGTTTTTGAGTGAGCGCTTTGTGCGTCTGACTTCGGGAGCGCCTGCTCCATTTGTGCCGATGGCACCTCCACCATCGATGAGGGAGACACACAGGTTGTCCGCCGACCAGGTGATTCAGTTCATGGTAGGACTAGAGACGGAGTACTTCCGCGCAGAGGGCAACTACGCGACCTTTATTCAGACGCATCTGATGCCACATTTTGGCTGGTGTCCGAGGAAGAGAGGGAGCGAGGGCTCCAGCCGCGAGAGGGAGAGGCGGAGCGACCAGGTCTCGTGGGAGGAGAGGTCCTGAGGGGAGGCAGGGGACTACATGGCCCGTACTGCCTGCTACTATGACATGCCGAGGGGCGGGCTGGAGAGACTTATCAGATTCCCTTCGTTCCTCCTCCAGTTGGTCATGAGCTTGTCGGAGTTTACGGCTCGACCCCGATATGTGCTATACCTTTCATTTGCACAGTCATTTCCTTTCATTGGATATCCCGCAGAATACTAATGACTTCAGCATTTTTGCAGGCTCCCATTGAGTACACTCATCAGTCTCTGGAGATGACGGCTTTGGTGATTGGGATGCTGTAGACGAGCATGGACTTGCTCAGTATTTACAGTATTCCGGTGAGTTCTTTCAAACTACACTTCATGCCACACAGTGTTTTCCTGACACGCCATCATTTGTACAATTGCACACTACACTGATCTGATACATTGCTCCCATACACTACTCACGGTACACATCCACTGCAAATCATTCACTGCTCACAGCACATTATTCTTTGCATCTGATACATCTTGATTACTAATGCATTTTGGTGGATTGTCCTTTTCCAGATTCCTTTCTTGATGCCCGGCCCATCCAGTGCCTCAACAGGAGCGGGGGCGGGTCCTTCAGCACCTTTCCGAGCAGCAGGGGGAGCAGGACGAGGGACTAGTTCACGGGGGCCTGCCCCAGATGATGATGAGTCTGACGAGGAGGTAGTGAGTCCGCGGTCAGGGTCGTCTCAGGATGGAGATGGAGCCGGGGATGGTTCGAGTTCAGAGTCGAGTGCCGACAGTGGCGATGTTCCAGAGTCCTCTCGGTCGAGGAAGACTTCTCAATTTTGAGGCGACCGGCGCCGATCCAGACAGTTTGCTGATTCAGACATTGCTCTTCTTTTGCTTTATTTTCCTTTTCACTAGTAGTTTTGCACACTGTACTGCGTCAGGCAGATTTACTTTTTAAAACTATGCTCTTTTGTAAAAAAAAATCTATGATGGAATGAAAACAGCATTTTGTTGAAAAAAGTGTTTCATTTGTACATTCTATGCATCGCATCGCATCGCATTGCATCATTTTACACAACAATGTAAATGAGTTTGAACTTTTGTTTTGAAAACCAAACACTCGAATTGCACTAATCAGGTAGTGAACCGACTAACAACAAAACAACTCAATAAGCAAATCAAAGTCTTAACAAGTTTACAACTCGATAAGCAAATTATGATAACTCGATAAATGAAAAGAAGATGATTACAACCTGACACAAAAAAAGAAACTAATACGTCTTAAACGAGACACGACAGAGTCCAACAGGACAAAACAAGACCTTAAAAGACCTAGGTAACAGGACTTCACTGTAGCAGACAAACTGGGTCTTCATCAAGAAGGCCAGTGAGCATGAGGGAGAGACTGCCGGCCACATAGGAAGGCCTGCCGGCCATCAGTGTGCCACTGCCGGCCACTGATGAGCCACTGCCGGCCACTGATGAGCCACTACCGGCCATCGATGGCAGACTCTCCGAAACGGCGACATCTGTCCTCCACTCACTGCCTTATCTTCTATATGAGTTCCAGCTCCGAGATTCTCTTCATTTTAGCTCAAATTTGCACCAAATGGAAGCATTCCTTGCCCAAAACCTCACAAACTGGATTGCGAACTTAGATGGCTCGGAAAAGCTTAATTTCCAGGGTTTTGGCATAAGTGCACTATTCACGATGAGTCACACCCTGCTGTGTTTTCCGTTTCTTCATGCCGCGGCAAGGTTTTGGAATAAGGTGACACACGTCTTTAGCTTTGGCGGGCAAGAGATGTGTCCCACTTTTGAAGACTTTCAAGCTTTGATGGAATCCGAGCACGATGAAGAAATCTTGCCACAATTCCGCTTCGGCTACGTCCAATCATTGGGGTGAATGTGTGGGCTCACTTTGCATGATGCTCGATCATTGGTTCATGATAGAGAGTTAGACATTCCGAGCTTGGTTTGTCGATTTTCTGATGTCGGTGACCGCAGCTACCATCATTGGCAGGGTTATCGACGACATGCACTTTGCTTGTGCATGTTATCTCATTTCTTGCTTGCCCCAGGCTCCGGTGGGTTTAGCACTCGTTTGATTGAAGTTGCTGAGGGCTTGAAGGAGGGCAAAAACTACATTGTCATGACTTTAGCTGAGACATTGATGGGCTTGGACGCTTTTTATCGCCGGGAGACGGCTAGATTAGCAGGGAGCCCACTACTGTTGCAGGTATATTTCCCACCCTTTCTTACATATTTTTCTCACATCACTCGGCCCTCAAACTCGGTTTTTCTCTCAAAACCCTTTTCTTACTTTTCTCTCAACGTACACCTCTCTATTCTTTAATCTCTCATTTTTCATCCCTCCCTAGATATGGTTGATGGACAAATTGAAGATCATGGACTT
Organism: Camellia granthamiana; assembly: GCA_036172215.1. Classification (NCBI taxonomy): domain Eukaryota; kingdom Viridiplantae; phylum Streptophyta; class Magnoliopsida; order Ericales; family Theaceae; genus Camellia; species Camellia granthamiana. The sequence goes on along the minus strand of CM069912.1, from coordinate 121,862,924 downwards.
CTGCCCCACATATTCAGCTCGCAGCTACTTCTTCCGACGAAGTCTAGTCGATGCCCCGGATGAGGGATGGTGGTTCAACTGGATGTGCAGTTTGTCTGCTACAGACATTGCTTGGTGCTGCCCTTGGCTCAATCTACCAGCGATGAGTTATAACATAACCCGTTAGCCTGGGATCCAGTTGGTTGGCCTGACACCCTGCGTGTTCTACTTTCCATTCCGATTCCGGCACCAGTTCGGACATGATTAGACTTGCCCAGAAGAGGGGATAGAGTACCCTACTACATTTTCGGTCCGAGGCACGCAGCTAGCTCGATATGCCACAGCCTGGAGGACAAGAGAGCATCTGGCTCCTGCTCCTGCTTTCAGCTGCACCCTTTCTAATGAGTGCCTAGATTGGCTCAATGAAGAGGCACAGGTAGGGCCTACTTTGGCGTCAGAGGCTTCCACAAGCTCTGGGAGGGGACGCAGGAACACCTGACTATGCCTTGGATTTATTTTACTTTATCAGTACTTTCAAGTTTTCTTTTGAATGTAATAAAAAGCAACTTCAATTTGTATTCAGGAGTAGGAGAACTCTGTATTGAAATCAATGAAATTGAAGGTTGTGGGTACTGAAAATTTTCCGTTTGGTCCAAAAATGGTCTAAGTTGTAAAAAGATTAATTTGAACAAAATCAACTTTTATTAAAACTTTTCCAAAACCGTTTTCGATATGGATCAAGACTGGACATGCCCGAGATCTATCATTGAGATGTACAACCCCGGATCCTAGCAACTGGAAAGTTGCCCCTAGTCTGAATAGCACTGCACTGGAGATCACAACCGAGCTCTTGAATGTTGAATGAAGAAAGATGACCAAACATGATCACATGGACAAAGTTGATCGGGGAAGTGTTTATGGCTGGACTTCGGAATGAAGTTGCCTATGTATCCCAAAGATGGGAATCAAGCCTTACGTAGTTCGACTTGGGTTCACTCGAGTATTAACTCTCTCCTTTTGCGGTCTAACTTTTGCTAAGGCCGCCCTTTGCGGGTTTTCAACCTTACGAGCTCAGTTTTTATAATTTCAAATTTTCACGCTCTAACTTTTTCCTAGGTTGCCCTTTTGGGTTTTCGACCTAGCGAGCCACTCAGGGGTAATATTTCTTCAACTTGTCCATGTTGATCGGTTGGGAGAACTCTAGGCCATCTAGGTCCATTAGAACGACAGCTCCACCTGACCAAATAGACTTGATGATGTAAGGGCCAGTCCAATTGGGTCTGAACTTGCCCCTAGGGTCGTGAATGGGAGCTTGGTTGTCTTTGTTTCAAATTCTTGGACTTAACCTTCTTGTTGAAAGCCCTGGCGATTCTGCGTTGATAACCCTGAACATGGTACAGTGCTTTCAGCCTTCTCTCATCAAACAGCATGAGTTCTTCAAACCTGCTCTGCTGCCAATCTGCCTCAGCTATCTGACACTCAACCAATACTCGCAATGACGGAACCTCAATTTCGATAGGCAAAACCGCTTCCATTCCGTAGACCAAGGAATACGGAGTTGCTCCAGTAGAAGTACGAATTGAAGTCCAGTAGCCCCACAAAGCAAATGGTAGCTTATCTGGCCAGTCCCGATAGGTTTCCACCATCTTCTGCAGAATATGTTTGATGTTCTTGTTGGCGACCTCAACTACTCCATTGGTCTGTGGCCGATATGTAGATAACTTGTGAAAAGCCACGTTGTACTTGTCCAACAAGTCAATCATTTCCTTCTTGAAGTGGGAACCATTATCTGAAATAATCTCATTTGGGACCCCGTAGCGACAGATGATGTTGTTTCTGATGAACTTTGCAACATGTAATGCCTTCAATACCGCATAAGATTGGGCCTCAACCCACTTTGTAAAATAGTCTATCGCTACCAGAATGAACTCATGCCCACTGGACCCTTTCGGAGTGACAACTCCGATCATGTCTATCCCCCAAACCGAAAATGGCCATGGCAAAGTCATGTTGTACAGCTTCGACAGCGGAATGTTCATGCGATTTGCATGGATTTGACATTTGTGGCGTTGCTGGACAAAACTAATACAATCCTCCTCCATAGTGGACCAATAGTAACCTTGTCTAAGAATTTTCTAGGCTAGCATCACCCCGTTCATGTGCACTCCGCACTCTCCTCCATGGATGGCCTCCATCAGGCGCCTCGATTCTTCAGCATCAACACACAGCTTATACATTCCCAGATGACCTCTCTTGTATAGTTTACCCCCGCAGATGATGAATTGAGCAGCCATTCTTCGTATTGCCCTCTTATCTTTAGCGTTTGCCTCTGGCGGATATGCTTCTTTCTCCAAGAAGTTCCAAACGTCGTAATACGAGGGGTTCTCATCTTGAACCTCTTCTATGACAGCAATCAATTCGTAGGTCGGCACAAATTTTTGGTCAATGATGATCGGACGCATCCGGACTCCAAAAGGGATGTCTATCATGGAAGATAGAGTTGCTAGTGAATCTGTGAACCTGTTGTTCTCTCTTAACAGATGAGCAAAGTTTAGCTTCTCAAACAGAGGGATCAACAAGTCCAAGGTCTGGTGGTATATTCTCATCTTTTCTTCTTTGACTTTCCAATCTCCTTTAGCCTGAGATACAACAAGGTTCGAGTCCCCGATGACATCCAACCGTTTTGCTTCTAGTTCTAGGACAGCTTCTAAACCAGCAATGCATGCCTCGTATTCTGCTTCATTGTTCGACACTTTGAAACGGAGTTTGAATGCTAGAGGGATGCGGGAATTGTTGGGCGCTATCAGCAGCACTCCTGTCCCATACCCGTATTGGTTTGACGCTCCGTCAAAGTACATCGTCTAAGTTTCGTCTTCGACATGCGAAATAGCCTCGTCTGGGAATAGGTACTCAACTGCTTCATCCCCTTTAACTAGGTGATCGGCAAGGAACTCTGCTACCACTCTCCCCTTTACTGACTTACGCGTCACGTACTTCAGATCGAATTCGGAAAGCAGAAGCAACCAACGGGCTAGCCTACCCGTAAGTGCCGATTTCTCGAAGAGATATTTGATGGGATCTAATCTTGAAACCAACATTACAGAGTGAGCTAACAGGTAGTGCCGCAGCTTCCTGGTAGCCCATACTAAGGTCAGACAAGCCTTCTCCAACGAAGTGTAGCGGGTCTCGTAATCCAGCATTTTCTTGCTTAGATAGTAGACGACTCTCTCCACTTTGTCCTCAGACTATTGTGCAAGCATGCAGCCCATTGTAGTTTCAGTCACTGAAAGATACAAAATCAACGGTTTCCCCGACTCTGGTGGTAACAACACAGGTGGGTTCTGTAAGTATTGCTTAATCTGTTCAAAAGCAGCTTGGCATCGGCCATCCCATTGGAACTTCGTTCCTTTCTTCAGGAGACCAAAGAGTGGTTCACAAGTCAAGGTTAATTTTGAGATAAACCGTCTTATGAATTGCACTTTACCCAGAAAGCCTCCCACCTCTTTTTTAGTCCTTGGTGGTGGCATTTCTAAGATGGCCTTGATTTTGGAAGGGTCAACTTCGATGCCCCTTTGTGTGATCAAGAACCCCAGCATTTTCCCTACTGTAACACCAAACGTATATTTCTGAGGATTCAGCCACAACCGAAATTCTCTGATCCTTTGGAAGAACTTTTGCAAGGCAGTGTAGTAGCCCTCCCTTTCCTTGGACTTGACAATCATGTCGTCCACGTACACCTCAACGTCTTTGTGGATCATGTCATGCAATATCGTGGTCGCAGCCCATTGATATGTAGCTCCAGCATTCTTCAGCCCAAATGGCATCACCCTATAACAACAGGTCCCCCACGGGGTGGTAAAGGCAGTCTTCTCCCGATCTTCGGGTGCCATTACAATCTAGTTGTAGCCTGAGAAGCCATCCATGAATGAGAGCAATGCATGCCCCACAGTAAAATCCACTAACTCGTCGATATGCGGCAGAGGAAAGTCGTCCTTCAGACTGGCTTTATTCAAATCCCTAAAATCCATACATACCTGAATTCTACCATCCTTCTTCGGCACAGGAACTATATTGGCCAACCAAGTTGGGTATTAGGATACCAGCAGGAACCCTGCATCAATTTGCTTGGTGACCTCTTCTTTGATCTTGATAGCCCAGTCAGGGTGAATACTTCTGAGTTTCTGCTTAACAGGTCGGGCTTCTGGCTCAAGAGGGATCTGGTGCTGTACAATCTCAGGATTGATTCCAGGCATTTCTTTGTAGGACCACACGAAAATATCTTTGAAATCTTTTAATAAAGCGACTAAGCGCTCGCGCTCCTCCGAAGACAACGTGGACCTGATTTGGACCAGCCGCGGGTCCTTCTCAGTACCAACATTAACTTGGGTGATTTCATCAACCAGCGATTTTACAAACCTCTCCTGCTCTTGTTCAAGCAAATATTTCAAAACCGAAGGAATTTCTTCCTCATCGTTTTCATCGAAATTTTGAAAGTCCTGATTAATACAATAAATCAAAGGCACAGAAAAGTACTCACAAGCCACAGCTATTCCATTCTCATTAATCACGTCATCCAGTCCATCTAATTCTTCTGTTACAATAGACTCAAAAGAGAAAGAAAAAGACGACCTAGACAAGACTGTGGCATCCGGGTTATCACCCCCAAGAATATCGGACTCAGACTCAGACGAGCTGGAACCTGATTCCGACTCTACAGACTCAGTGGAATCAGATTCTGGCTCACTACCTGACTCGGTGCTGCTTGATAAGAATCCCTCCTCGTACTGCCAGACGAGGGAGGGTGCGACGGATGCATCCAAAATGTTTGAAGGTGGGCTCGTAGCCATTTCATTCCTGATCATAGACACTAAGAGATCATCCCCCAAGCACTCATGTACGATCGGAGGATCTGATAGTAGATAGGCCAGTGCTACCCCCATTTCAAACTCGATGTTCTCGGAATCCACTTCCTTACACTGTTTAATCTCAGCTGATGGGTCTGTCTGCTCCTTGGCCTTATCATCCTCGGATAACTGCAAGTCGAAGAAGATCTCAAATCCCGGCATGCGCCTCTTTTCTGCGTTCAACCATGGCTTTGGGAAGCCGCAGAACGAAAAGTCTTTCCCCTCCCGGACAAAGCGTCCGTTCAGGGTACCCTGGATGGATTGGTGCATCAATTCGAAATGTTTCCTGGTCTGCTTGGCTCTGGCTCTTCTAGCCATTTCTTTGCCTTTCCTTACCCAGTCCTCTTTGGTAGGCAGATAGCCTAAGCCAAAGGTATGCGGGTTGTGCGGCACTTCGGCCGCTACTGCAATGCCTTTCCGGCCACTTCTTCTTAGTCCCATCCCGGGGATGTGTTGGAGTTTGTTCATGAGGTACAGTGACTGTGCGCTGACATACAATCCCTCATCAATAGCTAAGATGTTCTGAACGACCTGGGCCTCGGCTAAGGTGAACCCTGATAGGAACACATCCTCCGTGCCGTGCTCGATTTCCAAAACCGGCGTGGACACCTCTGGTGGTGGATGAATTGACGAATTCCCAAAAACAATAGCTACCCCTTTCCCGTGGGGATATTTCAACATCTGATGCAGGGTGGAAGAGACCGCCCTCACCTGGTGCAGCCACGGCCGCCCTAGGAGTAGATTGAAGGTTGTGGGAACGTCCAAGACATGAAAGTCAACATTGTGTTGTCCTGGACCAACCTGGGTTTGAATCTGCACAGTCCCCTTTACCTCTCTGCTTGTATTGTCATATGCCCTTATCACCTAGATGGTTGGCACAAAGTGTAACAACCCTCGTCACTGTTTACTGATTACCTACTGATTACTGTTTACTGAGACTGAACATGATTGATAATTGAATTGATTAAAGTACCGAACTGACTGACTGAGATCCGAAACTAAATCGATTGACTGTAACTGTTTAAATGCATAATCTATCTGTTTGACTGCCAAATTATCTGTTCATGTTTTATGTTTAAACTGCTAATTGAAGGCCTTATCGGCGGCCGAACCGTAAATTGATTAATGATTTGGAACCATTAGAATTTATATAATTTTATGGTATATTTATCAGAAATGTGATTAGGTATGATTAAATTAGATTAAATATTGTTATATTGCAAACTTTGACTTATTTACCAAACTAGCCCTTAGTGGGCCACTTAGTCTAATATATGTTAAGCCTTACTTGACAACACAACATTTCTTCTCCTATTTCTTGCACACAACCGACTCTAGAGAGAGAGAGTGAGGGACTAGAGTGAATTCACCTTGTATGCTTGGAATTTGAGGGAGATTTTGACTACACTTTGGTGAACTTGAAGAATTGAAGGGTAGATTGCTAAATTGAGCTTCTAATCTTGTGATTGAGGATCTAAGGTAGAGTAATTACCTTCTTGGTTATGAATTGAATTACTCTTTGCATGGTTTAGAGGATTATTAAAGATTGGAGCCAAGATATGGCTTATAATGTTGAATTGAAGCTCATCTCTTGCATGCATGCTTGTATTGAGGAATTTAAAGTTGTTTTCATGGCAAATGCTACATGCATGCTCACATTTATGTTTAAGCCCATGATTTCACCATGTTTTAAGAAGAATTGACTCATCAAAGACATGTAATAGCTTCATATGTTGAGTTGAGTTAGAATTCATGCATGCATGTGTTTATCCTTGCATTGTGAGGTTTGATTTCATGGAAATCTTGCATGCATGTTCATATTCATGATAAAGACCATGATTTCATCTTGTTCTTGAAGAAATGAGCTTAGTTGAGCTAACATTTGAGGCTTTGAATTGATTGAATTCATGGATATTGCATGTTCATCATGTTTATGAAAATTGTTTTGAAAAAGAGTTTAATTGAACTACCTTTGGGCTTTGATTTTATAAATTGAGCTTGGAATCATGTAATATTATGAGTTTACAAGAGTTTTCCAGAAATTCAACCCAAGAGGATCGATTTTGATGCTTTGAAAGTTGATTTTGATCTTGGAGTTCAAATCTGGAATTTCCAGGTTTTGGTCATCCGCTCGAGCGGAGGAAGTGCCGCTCGAGCGGGGAAATCGAGCTCCCAGCATCTCTCACTGCTTTACAGTCCGCTCGAGCGGGTCATTGTACGCTCGAGCGGAGGCTTGTGTCATATGCGCGAGCGGGGGAGTTGACGCTCGAGCGGGGACCTTTGTTGCATGTCCGCTCGAGCGGGGAACTGTTTTCCTGAAAATTCTGAAACTGTTTTCTGTGCACATCTTTGCATCCTCATCCCATTCTAGGCATTCTTAGGCCTAGTTTAAGACATCTTAATGAGGATATAGATGTAGAACACACCGAGGCAAATTAGGGATTAAGTTATTATCTTTCCCAACTGTATAGCTTAGTGTGTGTTCATCCTGTATACTGTGTAGGGTTGGCTTACCGAGGGGACGCTCTAGCTTACTGTAGCCCAGAACTCTGTGAGTAACAACTGTGTAAAGATATGTTCAAAAATGATTATCTTTTGAACTGTTTACTTTATTGAATTGTTTACCTTATTGAGCTGTCTACTTTATTGAACTGTTTGCTGAACCGTTCACTGAGCTGAAATGTTTACTAAATTGAACTGTTTACGAAACTGCTTACTGAACTGTTTACTGAACTGAACTGTTTACTGAATTGATACTGTTTACTGAACTGATACTGTTTACGAAATTGAACTGTCCACTGAACTGATACTGTGTACTGAATGAACGTATGTCTTATATTCTGAACTGTACTGTGGCATCCTTGGCACCTACTGTTTACTGTTACTGTGACAGAGAGATCTCTGTCGGTTCCCAAGTTTGGAACCACGACTGTTTACTGTTATGATGGCCATTCTGTATTTCTGATATGGAACAAAGTGCTGTACGGAACTAAGTGCTACACTGTGAGCCACCTCTAGAATCTACGGAACTAAGTGCTACAGTGTGAGCCACCCCTAGAGTCTGTGCGAAACACCCTTTGAATCCACAAGTACTGTACTGTTCTCTGAAATAGTACTGTTACTGTTACTGTTACTGTACTGCTACTGATGGCCATCATTTACTGTTTGGTCTGTTAAGACTCGGTCTTTTAAGACCTACTGTTTACTGTACTGTTATGCCAATGGATGTACCACATATCACTGCTTTAACTGAATGACTGTTATGACCTAAAATATGAGCCACAAACTGAATGACTGATAAACTGACTGAAATGACTGTTTTCAATACTGAAAGGACATTTATTCTTAACCCCTTTACGCATTGTGTTATTCACTGGGCTTTAGCTCACTGCTCATAAATATATGTAGGTGTACAGGCACCAGACCGCAGCTAGGAGCGTCAGGCAAGCTTTAATTCTGTCAAGCCAACCACTGTGCCTCACTGCGAGGTTCCGAGCCTATCAAGCTATGGCTTAGGGGCTTAGGGGTGTTTTATTTCCCCGTTTGTCTCTGTAACTGTTTTGTTTACTGTATAGACTGATAGCACCGTACCGTACTGTTTAATAGGGATTAAGTCCCAGTTTTGACTGATTGTATATTTTGTGCATACTATTCTGTGCTGAAAGTATAAAGGTATCAGAGCATACAGACTGTCAGCTCATTGGACATTGTTTATTTACTGTATTGGCTTCCGCCATGCCCCTGTACTCTGTATTACTGTCCAGCAGGCCTTTGGTAGTCTCGGATTACTGGCCGGTTACGGTGCTAAACCCATAGGGGCGGGTTTGGGTCGTGACACAAAGTCTGCGGGCTTCAACCCGATTGCATATGCTGTCCTTAACGGGCACACGTTGATGGCGGATCCTGTGTCGACAAAAACCACCGATATCCATTTGTTCCTACACTCCATAGAGATGTAGAGTGGTTTATTGTGATCCGAGCCCTCAGGCGGTAGTTCCTTGTCAGAAAAGGTCAACATCAGGGAAACTCCTCCCGGAAAGACCAGCCCTACTAGCTGTTCAGGTGTGATATCTATTGAGAGTTTGGCCTTGTCCATTGCCGAAAGGACAGCCTGTTTATGAACTCGTGAAGCCATAAGCAGTCCCCAGATGGAGATGTCTGCCTATATCTTCTTCAGCTGTTTCAGCACAGCCTCTTCTTCGAGTAACTTTTCTTTTTGTTTCTTCACCTCATTGTCCTTCTCGGACGCTTCTGGTTGATCTAAGTGCGGGGGCTTAAAATACCGCCCGCTTCTAGTCATGTGGTCTACTTCACCCACATATCAGGTATTATCTGGCTGGTTATTCCCCCAGTCCTCATCTGTGTGGGCAAGACATAGGTCGTCATCTTTCCACCACATGCCATCGGCGGCTGACAGATACCTGTCCGGCTCCGTTACAACTATTTCTGTGTCCACAACACCTTCCGTTCCCGTGCTCACAACACATTCTGTCCCCTCAGGGGCTTTGGCTTTCTTGATTATTTCAGAATCTTCGGTCCTTTCTCGCTCGAACTGTTTCAGTGCGGCTTGCTGTTCGATGTCCTCTATACTCGAAATGCTTTGGTCCTGTGCAAAATTATTATCACCGGTGCTCTCCGGCGGTGCATTCTGATTCCCGGCCCTCTCGGCCACTGTTGATGTCTCCGTCCCTAGTGGACTCCGCTCTAACTGAGTTTGTTCCATAACATCTGGTTGGTCGTCAAGCCATCCAGTAGTTTCTGCTGACCTATCAAGCCAATTGACTGTCACGTCCCTTGAATCTTGTTCTTCAAAGAATTACAGATTTACAAGGCCTTTTTCCAGATCTGCTAGGTCATCTAGCCCTTGATTCGGTCCATCCTCTCGCATTACACAAATCTCTGCCCCTACTGGCAATTCCACATTCGGCCTAGCCTGGCCTACTGATGTAATGTAACCGCTCGAGTTGTACTTGCAACTCGCAGATCCCTCAGGTTCTGACTGCTCATCCTCGTCTGTTTTCACAGTTGACCCAGTTCTATCTCCGATAGTTACCACCACCGTTTCTGGTTGGGTTTGGGAGATGTCCAACACGCACAAGTCAGTGCTGTCAGGAATGAACACCTCCGGCTTGGGTAGGTGAGAAGGGGTGATATATATGCTGGGTCATATGACACAACCCCAGTTTGGATGAAATTGATGCGCTTGGGAGGTGGAGCTTGGTTATGTGGTAGGAGAGGGTTGGTTATGACATTTGGTTTTTTCGGGGGCATGATCACCCTATTGTTGATGAGATCCTGAATCTCATGCCGTAATCGAAAGCACTGGTCGGTGTCATGACCATGCTGCTGGTGATAGGCGCAATACTTGGCCGGGTTATGGGAGGCAGGTAGTCTGTCTGGTAGCGGCCGCGGCTCTAGGGGCTTTAAGTGCCCTTTTCTGATCCAAACCCCCAGAGCTTTGGATGGGGGCATGTATAGTGGGGTGAAGGTTTTTTGGCTTCGGGGGGAATTCTTGGTTGTTTGCGAGCTATTTCCAGACGCACTGATGAATGGTGTAGCTGCAAGGGTTCTTGGAGTATTGGTGGTGGTAACCATACTCACATCTGAAGATCTGCCAGCTGCAGCACTGCTTGTGCCTGCATTTGAACTGCGGTTGAATGCCCTCTTGGGCTGCTCTCGGTCTTGGTCAATCAGACCCTGTTTCATAGCATCCTTGATCTGCACCCCTATCTCGTGCAGGTCTGCAAAGGTGGGGAGGGGGAGAACTATCATTTTCTGCATAAGCTTGGGCTGGAGGTTGCGCATAACCATCCGTATTTGATCTTTGTCAACTGGCCTGATGGTCATCATCGAGGCCTTGGCCCTCCACCGGGTTACAAAATCGGAGAAACTCTCCTTCGGCTCCTGCCTGGTTGTCTCAAGATCACGGGTCGTAATCTCGATCTGTGTATTGTATGAGTATTGAGCTATGAAGGCCTCGGCCATCTCCTCCCAACTCCTCTTGACGGAATCTTCCAATTTTGCATACCAAATGGTCGCTGCACCTGACAAGGTCCGGCCAAACGAAAGCTTTTGTAATCTAGAGAGGCCCATCAGCCTTAGAATGTCTGAAAACAGCCGCAAATGCACCATAGGGTCCCCTGACCCGTCAAAGCGGTCAATATGTGGCATCTTAAAACGGTCCGGCAGCGTCACGGCCGAGTCGGTGTACCCATCCTCAATATCCGAGATGGAATGAGCCCCTTGAGACTTCTTGAACAATTTCTCCAGCTTACTCACCTTTAGTGCTGTGGGGTCCGTCTCGAACTCAAAGGGAGAATCTGGCAGGTTGGTGGGTGTTTTGGACAGCTGGGGTAAAAGTGGGGGCGGAGTCGGCCTGATTGGAATGTTCGTGTCATCCTGGACGTTAGTTGTCTCCCCGAGTATAGGAACTCTTGGTGGGGGTGGAACCTGGTGTAAAGCAGATACTCTAGTTTGCTGCTGTAGCCTTGTGATTAATTCTGCCTGTTGGGTCACGATCGCGGCCTGCTGTTTGGCAGATTCTGCTTGATGGGCAGCGTCCTGCTGCATAGTTTTCATGTTTTCTTGGAGGTGACGCACCATCTCCTCTAAGCTTGCCATATTGTACGGATCTATCTGAATAACCGGTATGTCTGTCCCTGCAATAGAAACTGAGACCTTAGTCTGACTGTTCACTAATGGGGTAGACCACTGATCTGGCGACCGCTGTGCTGATACACTACACCTTTGTGACCTCCGTCTAGCAACCGGGGGTAAAGAAAGGAACACTGCTTGTCTGTCTACCAGATCCCTGGATCGGTTAAGTCTGCGACCTCTAACCCAGAGTGCTCGGGGAATATCTACCTGGTCGGATGCAATTGTGCTAAACTACCTTGCAAAAAGATAAATAAAGCATAATAAGGAAATAATGAACAGAAAAACGGACAGCATAACAGCTTAAATAAATACAACACACAGTTGGCACACACAAGCTGAAAGAACTGTCCTCAACCACTGATCACTTGTTCCCGAAATTACTGCTTCAAAACTGAATCTGATACCCGTGGATATAACTGATTCTCAAAATACTGATACGGATGCCCGCAGGCCTGATACCCAGACTTGCAAACTGACATATGCGTTCCCTGTAGAGGCCAACTCTAAAAGCACATAGCAAGAAAATGAGAGCCAAAACACCCCTATATTGGGGTAGGGTTTCCCTGTCCTATTTTGTCAGGAGCTAGGGTTTCACTACGCACGCAGCGGTTTCAAACAACCTAAAATCGGGTAAGCAACCTGTCCTAATTTGGAATAGTCACTATGGATTCCGAATATGCACTAGGTCGAATGGTCAAAAAGGGTGCCCCGGTAAAAATCAGGGTTTGTGTTCCCGTCGTGGCAGAGCCCGCAACCGGTCAACCTTATGGCACGTTTCTCGAAGCAAGCCTCTGGCAAACTGTTCAGGAATAGCATACGGCAAACACGGTGTCCTAGGCGCACCAATGCAAATGCAATGCAAAGAGACACATAAGTGTAGTCAAAACAAGATATCATGAGTTCGAGTCAAGTTCTCTAACTCCCCAGCAGAGTCGCCAGAAACTGTAGACGCGCCCTCGGGCTTCATGCTACTACAGTTTGGACTGAAATTGTCACGGTTCTTAATCTGATCTCACAATGTGCAATGTGAGATTGATAAATCACGAAAGAGTCTAAATCTAGTAAATCGTTTTGGAAAACTGATTTTTTGTAAAGAAGTGCCAAACATGGACTGTTTTGCCAGATACAGAGTCGCCACCTAAATATTTTATTTTGGGAAAATTTAGGAAACCCTGACTCGTTGCCTAAGACCACGTGTCCGTCATCACCAAAGTTGTCTCGGCTCGGGAACTTGGGTACGATTGGGGAAGGTCAGCTATGAGCACCCCCGCTCGCCTGATCAAAGATCGGCCACTACTAAACATGATATCTTGTTTTTGAAAACACATGTGTTCTTATTCCGGTCAATTAGCTAATCTTACTATGTGATGCGCACAGCAAACAAGTATAGACTAGATCGCCTAATTTGGAACAAAGCATTGCATATCCGTTTGTTTGGAAAATGGTTGGAAGTTTGCTACTCGTAAGTAGGCTAAAATACGGATTTGATGAATTGTTCCAATCAAGTAATCCAACCTTCACCCACAGGCATTCAGGCAGTTATAGTAAATAAGCAGTTAGTCTTATGGCAAGCATGCTTTCATGGCAATCAATAACACACGTGCAGTATGCTAAAGCATAAACACTCACAGTGTACTCCAAGTCAAAATAAAGAACTAGTTAGAAATCAATGCATGATCCTAGTTCATGTTAAGATGGCTAATGCAACACATGCAAAATGCAACTAGAAATAGGCTCGACTATTCTAAGATGACATATGAGATGCGATAATTAATACATGTATTCAACTTGGAATTGAAATACGATGCAGTTAGTATGATACGTCAAGCCCGGTGCATGCAATGTAGATGAATGATGCAAACATGTGAGCATAAGGATGCTAGACAGATGAGTGGATGCAAACATGCAAAGCATAAGTATGCTAATTGAAACATGCTCTAAAACTAACCACTGAAAGCAGGTAAGTAAAAGGGAGAAAGAAATGGAGGTTGGAAGACATGCATCACACGCACGCACGCTTATTACAAAATTCACCCTCTCGAAGGAGGGTCTGAATAAATAATACATGCCAACTAACTAACTAACTAACTAACTAACAAGCTAATATATTATTACATAACCGAATGAATAACTAGCTACAACTAATTATTACAACGCTTAATTAATTAACAAATTAACTAATTAAATTACAAATTAAAGCTAACTAACAAGTAAGCATTAAAATGAGATTGCTAGGCCGCCTCAGCTCTGCCTTGAAGAAGTTGGAGATGCATGCTCGGTTCCCGTCCCGAAAGGCTCTCCGGTTGCTCTTTAGAGGCTCTGTCTGCAGGGTGTCCTCAAGGAATTCTTACTGGACTTTACCAAAAACATGCTGGGGAGTGGATCAGTGGCCTGCCGGCCATGGGGAACCACTGCCAACCAAAAATGAAGGGGTGCCGGCCATCTGCAAGGCACTGCCGGCCATCTACAAGGCACTGCCGGCCACTAATGTGCTGGGACACCAAGCTGCAGTAGAGCACAAAACAGAGAAAATAGAGGGTCTTCCAAGGATATGTACGCACTATGCCACCTCATATCATCTCAAAACATCAAGGGAAAAGCATAGTCAAATCCACGACCATCAATCACGCATCCCGATGCATGATGGCCAAAGATCCAACTTGTGCAAATCAATATGAAATGAATGCGCAAATAAACACATAAAGCCTAAAACTCTATCATGGATCATCAAGAGCGTCGGCGACCGAGAATTGAGACACGTTTCATCACTTGAAGTATGAAACGCCCCTTGTTCCTCGTGCTCGGATTAATACTTAATCCAAACAACAATGCAATGCAAGGATGGCATACACAATGCTAACTTGAACATGTAATCATGCAATATGACTTAAGCATGCAAAATGTAGTGTAATAAACATGCAACAACATGTAATGGAACTAGCATGCGAAAACATGCAAAGATGGAGCAAGCATACAACAATATGCAAGACAAGCATGCAACAACATGCAAGGGAAGGACTTAAACCAATATGGGCAGACCTTAACTATGCCCAAATCAGTGGCCATAAGTGATGAATTGATAGTATGAAAAGCATGAAAAGGCAAGGCAAACATGCATGCCAATTGGCTCAAGAATTAAGGCATAAAGATGCAACTCTTAAGCACACTTAAAGAGTGACAAGCATGGATATGTGACAACAAAGTAAGCTCTGAAATCTCATGTAAATTGATGCCAAATCAACTAAACAACGCAAGCATAGCATGTTAGAAAGCTCAAAGCTCGAAACTAACAAAAGGACTTAAGCCATGGCCATGTAAGGCAAGCCCCAAAGGGCTAAGGGAACCTAAAATGGTCCCAAGGCAGGTCCAAACAAGACCAAAAACAAACTCGAAGCTAGCCAACACAAGCTAGAACACAAGGCCAAAAACAAGGAGCATGCAAGGCTACAAAAGAGGCAATGCACTACACCTATTGAAACCAAACATGGCATGACTTGGACAACATAAAACAGAGTTACATCATGGTATAACAAGACCAAAAATGCACTGATATGATGAGCCAAAGGCTTAGGCTTAATGGCATGCACAAAAGTTTATTCTTGAGGCATAAAGAGCCAAGGCTCCAAGGCATTAAAAGCATGTCAAATGCAAGTGTATGACCACATTTCATGGACTGAAATAACACTTAGAACGATGGCAAAGCATGCAAACATCACATGTATGACATGGTAGGGCCTTCAAAACCCAAAACTAGCCTAAGCATTTACACTATAGCTATACAAAGCATGAGTGATATGGCCATGGCAGCCCAAAAAAGTCCAAGAACAGCCCAAAATAAGAACAAAATCCTGCTGGAGCAAAGCCAAAATATGCTAGGATAATGAGTCAAATCAACATGCACATAAGGCTAGTAAGCAAGATTTGTTCTACAAGTATATGGAGCATGCAAAATATGACCAAACCAGCAAAAGATAGAGTCATGACATGCCAAATGATGACCAAATACATGCTGAAATGGACTGAACATAAGCTAGGATGACATGCTAAAGCAAGAAGCATATAAAGCTAGTTTATGAGATTTACACTACAAGTGCATTGCACATGCATGGAGTGACAAAACCAACCCAAAAAAGATCTAAGGCATGGTAAAACATCACCAAAAACCTACTGAAATGGACTCAACACAAGCTAGGCAAACATGCTACCTTGATGAGCTACAAATGGGATTACACTACACATACAAGATGCATGCAAAAGGTGACCAAACCAGCCATGGATAGAGCCAAGGCAGGTCTTAAAAGTCACAAAAAAGGGCCTGAACCAAGCCTCAAAAGTACAGAGAGGCATGCTCCTTTGGAAGGCCAAAAATGCATGCAAACAAAAACCAGAAGAGAGGGGGCCACCCCCTCTGATTTGAGGCCTCAAAACCAGATGCCCACCACTGAAAATCCACTGGATTTTAGTGGTTAGAAGGCCAAACCAAGGCTAGCTCGGAGGCCTTAAGGCATGGCTCAAAACAAGGCCAAACAAGGCCAACAAGAGGGTTGAAGACCCTCAACAGCCAAAAGACCTTAAACAAACTTCAAAAGCACTTAAATACAAGACTTTTTTCAGTTTAAAGAAAGGCCTAAAACAATATGCAAGTATGGCTAAAATGAGGTACAAGAAAGTGCTAAAAAGGGGAAGAAGCTCACCCTTGAAGATCAACTTCGAAACCAGCAACTTCAGGGGGTGAAACCTCATTTTCAGAGCTCAAGAAGTCCTCCCAAGAACCTCAATCCAAAGATGGTGGTGTATCTCTAAGTGTTGTAGTGTAAAAGTGCAAGGAAAATGAACTTCAAGGCACAAATCAACAACAATACAGAGAGAGAGAGAGAGAGAAAGAGAGAGAGATATTTCTTCTCCAAAATGCTCAACCTCTGATAAGGGGAGAGGCTCTCCCCTTATATAGAAGAAAAACAATGCAAAGCTTCTTCAAGAAGCTTGGCAAGTGCTTCATCCCTCTATACACGTGTATGGAGGGCAGATAAAAGGATTCCAGCTGGCTCAAAATATCTGGAGTGAAACCTGCTGAGACAGGGGTGCTGCCGGCCATCAGGGATGGCCAACAGTGGCTCATTGATGGTCGGCAGGCTCAATCAATGGCCGGCAAGAACAAAGTGGAGGCCGGCAGGGCCAAAAGGTGGCCGACAGTGCACCAACAAACAGATTCTGAAAGCACCAAGTCATGGTCCAAGAATGGGGCAAAAAGGATACAGGGTTTGGAAAGTTCGAACCTGTGACGTTCCACCGCAAAAGTCGAATACCCGACGAGCAATCGAACTTATGTCCGGATGTACCTGCAAGCACAACCGAGTCTTGAGGACGGTCAAAAATGGGGTGTCTACAGTAACCAACCTGGAGGTCAACCTTAACCCTGATACCGACTCTCTTTTATCAACCTAAGTATGACCAAGCACTTGGATGAAGCCTGTACATTGTCGTGGAGTTTTGCTAAACTTTTAGCTTGTATTCCGATTGCCGGTTAAGGTTGAAATGTATATTATGTTTTGTTATATGCCCAACCTTGGGGTTGGATCTGTATATGCATATGTATATAACTAACTCTCCAGTGCATGTTCCTTGCACGTTTATTTACTTGATGTACTGTTTGTGATCCTGGCATGATAGTAGTAGCTCAATGGATATGGTTTTATGTTATTCTATGATATTAGACGCTTTCGTTCAGGCCCCATATGTTATGTATATCAGGTTAAGTGTCTGTTTCTGAGTAGGTCATGCCCAAACTTTTAGCGGCGGGTTTGGGGCGTGACATTTAGCGAACCGACAATGGTAGCACTCTTTCAACACAGGAAAAAAATTGTAAGAGGAGACTGACTTGACTATAATATGAGAGAAAAAATTTCTGTACCAAAACCAAGGAAGATGGGTCTCCTTTTATACACCATGGGGGAGAGAAGATGAGCCTCTAGCCATGAAGAATAGCAACCAATGCCCATTACTCCTGCAAAAATTGATGGGACAATAATATCTGAGATATATATTATGTATACATAAGTGTGTCTGCAGCAGACTTGGCCAAAAAAGATTAGGTTTGTGGACCACCAATCTGACCTAACCCAAACCTAACCCATTCCAGCAAGCCTCAAGTCCAAATCCAAGCCCAAGATCCAAGATCCATGGATCACGGTCCCAGCAGTCGGCGCGCGTATGGCAATTTTTCCATAACCAACTTGGACTATAGCCTTGGCACAAGCCTATCCTTGAAGCATTTATAACTCCATTCCTTCAGAAAATTTGAATGTCCCAAAGGATGCCATTATCAAACTCTTAAGGTTTAAATACCCATCAAAACTTTCCTCTACAGTCAATGTGGGATTAGTAGCTATACACAATTCCCAATACCTCATTCATGAGACCAACTTTGTGAGACAATTTCTTATTCAATTCTTGATTTTTTTGGTCATTCTTTTTGTAGTACTAATGGTTGTGCACATGCTTTGCACATGGTAATTTTTCTTATATTTATGTTTATGTTTTTTTGTTTTTTTGTTTTGGTTTGTAAGTTTTATATTAGTTTTACTTTTTGAACCATTTTGTTGTTTTTGTTAATATTTAATGTTTATGTTTGAAAGTATGGATATTGTTTGGTTGAAATTTTGATAAGTTGGATTAGGAGTGTACTCGGACTCCATGTCCTTCATATGTGGATTTTTTTTTGTCAATTCATCGAGTAAATAATGTATGAATTCCTACGTATGAGGGGCATTTATATTTTAGTTTAAGTATGAAAATTTAGAAAGTAGGTTGAAACAATTACATAAAATAATTGCAAGCTATATCAAATGGTTGGACCTATTACTATTAAATATATAATTCACTAGGTTGTTTCACTTTTGTTATGTGTATGTATCTAGAAATCATTTTGTAATTAAAAGATGAACAAATAAAACACCCAACTAACATTGTAATATTGTTATTATTTAAGGTGAAGAAATAAAACATTCAACTAATATTGTAATATTTTTATTACAATTTTGAAATAAATTAAGTAAAGGAAATATAAAAATATTTTACAAAATTCACTCTTTCTCTAGTTTGATCCTCTTTGAGGAATTTTGGAAATTTGTTGTAGTTGTATTTTCCATTTCATATTAATCTTCATCATTTTGTACTTCTTTTGCTACAATCTTTCCAGAATAATAATGTTCTCCAAGTCTTGGTTTTCCTAATAGGAGGCAAATTGATTGTTTGGCAAATGTAGTTGCAAATTTATAATTACTGGGTATATTTCATTTAGATCAAATTCAAATATCCTCCATATGGCTTCTTGTGCTGATACCCACTGAACATCTTGGAATTGTTGTATTTCATCAATAATGATATCTCCATCATTCTGACTAATGTTGACAGCAATCTTGTCGTGGCTCTTATAAATGTATTTATAAAGATGCTTAACTGCTTTCACCCCTGAGCTAATCTCAATATTAATATGACAGTTATATCGACTCAAAAGATAAGGATTATAAGGTACCACCTATCTATTATCCAAAATAGCATTTCGCACATTAACAGTAAATTTCTTCACTCCTTTTATAAATTGGATAACTGTCTTTGCCTTGCATTGTTTTTGGTGAAAAAGAGCAAGGATAACGATTTTTGCATTTACCTTCACACATACAAGGATTTTTTGATTTAAAACTCCACAAGGCCCATGATTCATATGTTTAGCAACCTTTTCATATAAATTAGGAAACTTGTCTGGATCTGAAATTTCAGCACAAACAATTTTGTCATAATCATTTGGATTTGTAATCTTGCAATCTGCCGTGAAGATGATTAACATGTGTGCATGGGGTAGGCCTCTTTTTTGAAACTCAATAATTCCAAAAATATACTTCTTAAATAGTTGTTGTTGCAGGTCTTGTAACTTTGCTCGAAAAACTCTTGCAGTTAAATCAGATCTATCTTGTGCTACCTGTCATTCCTTTAATAAATCCCTAATCTCTTTCCAATCAGGATTACAAGTCATTCTGATAAAAAGATCTGGTTTTCCAAACCGCTGTACTAATGAGATAACATCTAAATACCTCCTGCACATATCTCTTGGGCCTCCTTAAAAGGATGCAGGTAATACTATTCTTTTTCCCACTTTGCTTCCCCTGTTCTCACCAGATAATACACTATCTACAATCCCTTGGTAAAGTTCGGCCCTTATTTTTGATTGTTTTTTTTTATAAAGGTCCAACCTTATATTCTCAAGTTTTATATACATGTTAACAATAAATTGCTACAATAGTCGCCCAGATAATAGGATGATTGAGTGGTCGTTATCTTGTACTTGTAGTTTATAATAGTAGTATTGTCATGACGCGAACCCGCCTCTATGGGTTAAGATCATAACCGGCCAGTAATCAAGGGATTACCTGCGGCCTTAAACCAGACAAAACATATTTCATCAGAGTTAAGGGGCCAAACGGAAGCAAACTTACAAATTGTCCATAGAGTCGTGCTTACATGACACATCAAATAATACATATCTGTATTCATTAACAACACACACCAAAAAGGAAATCACCTTGAAGTGTTATACACACATAGGATCATTCAAACCTTAGTTAGCCTAGTCAAAACTTATATACAAAGGTAGTCCAGCATTTCGCCAACATAACGAGATTATAACAAAAGATCAAAGAGGCAAAAGTAAGTCTCATGCGTGAGACGTTTAGGGCTGACTCTCCAAAAGTTGACCTTCCTCACAGACTTTACCAGGGCTGGGTTTGGAAATCTCTTTGCTCACCTACATACACATGAATGAGTGTGAGCGAAAGCCCAGTGAAAAATATCAAATAAAGAAGGTACACAAATGAGATTCACATATATCAAACGGCCTTGGGCCCATATAGAATTCCATTTAGTGCATTATTTTGGTACATTAGGCGATTCAAGCCCGAACGTATCAAACGGCCTTTGGCCCACTTCGTTCCTTAACGAACGGCCTCGAGCCCAATTCATTCATGTATATCAAACGGTCTTTGGCCCAATCAATTGCATCCAACAGCCTTTGGCCCATTCATTCATTCATTCCTGTCAAACGGCCTTCGGCCCATTTATTCATTCATGTTAAACGGCCTTTGGCCCAATGAATTGTATCCAACGACCTTTGGCCCATTCATTCATTTATTCATGTTAAACGGCCTTTGGCCCATTTATTCATTCATGTCAAACGGCCTTTGGCCCAATCAATTGTATCCAACGGCCTTTGGTCCATTCATTCATTCATTTATGTCAAACGGCCTTCGGCCCAATCAATTGGCATAACACTATTAGTCCCCAATTCAATTTAACAAACTTATAAGACTTATATGGAAGTTGGCAATTGGACAAATAACATACTTCAATTATCTTTATTAAGATATTACTCACAATGATCTGCCGATGGATTTGCCCTCGTGCTTGACCCTACACATTTCATGAACATAATGGGTCATAAACAATTCAATTCGTTCTTAATTCATACATCCCTCTTAGGCTTCTTTCTCATCCTTTTAACTCATTTATGATGCCCAATGCATGCCTAAGAGTGCTTAGAAATGAAAGAGAACGGAAAATGAAAAATAAAACCACTTTTCAAAATTCCTGAAAAAGGGCTTCCCGCTCGAGTGTGGCTTTTGCCGCCCGAGCAGACCCCATGGTCTGCAAAAGTGCTGGTTGTCTCAATTTTACGCTCGAGCATGAATTCCGACGCTTGAGCTGAAAGTCACACTACATGGCTCCCCGCTCGAGCGTGAATGTCCCCGCTCGAGCGAAAATCAATGTCTACAAAAATTCTGGGGACTCGCATTTCACGCTCGAGCGGCGATTCCCCTGCTCGAGCGGACATGCCAAATTCTGGGTTTTCCAGAACTGTTCTTGAGGCTCAAATTCAATATTCAAAGGCTTTAAACTCGAATTAAGGTACCAAAAACATGGGAAATGATCACATAATATGAGAGCACAAGAGATTTGAGACCAATCATTCAAAACCATGATCAAATTCCCAAATTAATCAACATTTCTCTTGTTATGATCAAAACCCATGCATTCAAACTTCATGTAATCTTCATATTCCCATTAATCGAACATGCATGTAAATTTTGACTTCCAATTCCATTCCAAATGGTACAAATAACATCTATAATAATGAAACTCATGGAAAATATGCATGCATGTGAGATTTGGTGCCCCATTCCTCTTGTTCAACATGATTCATGCTTGAATATACAAAATTATAGCAATTATGCACATGCATGTTCATACAAGCTTTAAATTCAACAAATCCAATTCAAATTATGTTCTTGATCACCATCAAACCTTGAATTCACAAAATTACAAACTTAAGCTCACAAATCTTTGCTCAATTACTCACCTAGGAGCTTCAATCCTCACAATTGTAGCCAAATCTTGAGCTTAGCCTTCCAATTTCACAAACTTTGGGCCAAACACACAATTCTCCTTCTTTCTCTCTCTAGAGTCGGCCTCTCCCTCTCTTTCTAGAGTGTGACTTCAATTTGAGTTCAACCAAATGAATATAAGAGTATATTGGCCCCTTTATATAAGCTCCCTTAATCACATTGCATTAACACTAATTAATTGAGCACTATATCATCAATTTAATCAATTTATTCTGATTCGAATCAATGTTCAATTAAATTTTACCATAGGCTCTAAAAATTACGCCAATCACAACGACGTAGTCAATTTCGGTTTTTGTGGCCAATAAGGCCTTCAATTCAAATTCTAAAGTAGAAAATCAAACAGATTTTCCTATGGTGAATAGATAGAAATTCAAAACCACATATTCATATAAATGACACTCAAAATCATACCAAGCATATAATCACATCATAATTAAGATTAATTAACATAATATGGAGCAGGGTTATCATAAGTATTGCCAACACGATACTGTAGCTCGACTTTTTCGCGCCCCCTTTCGGAAGATGAATAAGCCT
The DNA here is from genome assembly GCA_036172215.1 of Camellia granthamiana. Taxonomy (NCBI): domain Eukaryota; kingdom Viridiplantae; phylum Streptophyta; class Magnoliopsida; order Ericales; family Theaceae; genus Camellia; species Camellia granthamiana. Next base: position 121,840,390 of record CM069912.1, on the reverse strand, counting down.
TTACAATATCGGAGTCTACCTGTGGTTCTGAAATTGATTTCACAAGCATAATGTGAAATAGTGAAAACACAAAAAGAGTCAAAATCCGACAATTCTTTTTGGAAAATCGATATTTGAATCAAATGCCAAAAATGGACAACTTTGCCAGATTTACAAAGTCGCTACCTGAATATTTTGTTTTAAAAAATTTAGGAAACTCATGACTCGTGCCGAAGGCCACTTATCCGTCATCACCAAGATTGTCTCGGTTTGGGACCTTAGGTACGAAAGGGGAAAGTCATGAATGCATTTGAGCACCCCCCACTCGCCTGATCGAAGATCGGCCTTTACTAATCATGATACAATTCTTATTTACATTATATGCTCTTTTTCTGATTATTAGGCTAACTTTACTATATGATGCATACAAGTATAGACTAATTTTTCAAATATTGAAATACTTGATTCATGTTTGTTTTGAAAAACAAAAGTGCTTTGAATATGTACCACTCAAAAAAGTGATCGCATATGAACATTATTCAAATTATTCCAATTTAAGCAAATAGTCTTCATCCATAGGCATTCAAGCAGTTTATCAGTTAAGCATTTAGCCTCATAGCAAGCATGCTAGACATAGCAACAATCACACTTATGCAACGTGCTAAAGCATAAAAACTTATCTCGTACTCCAAGCCAAAAGAGAAACTAGTTAGAAAAATGCATGATCCTAACTATGCAATATGACTAATGCAACACATACGATATGCAATTAAATAGGCTCGGCTACTAATATGGCATATGAATCAATTTAATAGTATACAGTTTAACATGTATTCGAAGAAGTATGTAAACAAGCCATTTAAAATGATGAACCAAGCCTCGGTGCATGCAAGACAAGTGGATGCAAACATGAATAATGCTAAATAAAACATGATGTCCCTAATCTAACCATCATAAGCGATTAAATAAAAGGGAGAAAGATGCGGGGTTGGAAGATATACACATTATTACAAAATTGCGCCCTTACACAGGAGGGTTCGAATGTCTGAGTGTCCAAATTAACTATTTATTACAAATCCAAATGAATAAATAATTAAAAGGGCTGTCTAATTTATTATAACAACAATACATATGCAATGCTCGCGTATTGCTTCTCAGAAGCCACTTTGTCTGTCTTGGCTTATTGGGAACTGTTCTATTTCATCCTCAGTCACTATTGCAATCACTACTGCTAACCAAAAGTGTACGGTTTGCCATATATTAAGGTCTGGCTGACTCGCAATCAATTTGAGCTCAAATAAATCCGACAATGTTTATTCATGCCTGAGGTGAAAACAGTGCAGACAGAGTGTTCCGAATTTTGTTTGTCCCTTTTACACTTCTCTCTCATTGGAAAGCCTCGAGAGAAGGGTGGAATTGTTTCTAAATCATTAATGAACAAGTTGATTGCTTGATGATTTTGAGTACAATTTGGACAAAAATTAATAAATGAATGGAACCACCCCTCATTCCTATTATAGATTGAAGTCAAAGAGGGAGGTGGAGACGCTTCAAAGTCTATCAAAAACATCATCATGAATTGATGTTTAGGCAAGCCTTGACACAATAGACTCGGCATAACGTCCGGCCGAATCCAAGCAATATACTTTATTTTCTTTATGTGGGTTCATTCATTTTAGCAATTTTTGTTAGTCCTTTCCATTCTTTAATTCATTAAGTCTAAGGTGACGATTATGTCCACTAAATGAGAAGTACGCCAAATAGGAAGTAATTCATAATATGAAAGAAAGATTATACCGTTGGCGATGAACCTTTGTAGAGATTAATGAATCTCTGTAGAGATTAAGCCATTAAGCATAGATCTCTAGCTCATATTTTGAATAACCATCAACCATGTGAAATCACTCTCAATTTAAAGAAATGGATGATATGTGACGCTTCAAGATTCGTCTAAAATATCATGAATTGGTGTTTAGACAAGCCTTGACACAATAAACTTGGCATAACGTCCGGCCAAGCCTAAGCAATATGATTCATTTTCTTATGTATGTTGATTGCTTTTAAATCAATTTTCTTAGTCATTTCCATTTTTTAGTCCATTTGTCCGAAGTGATTATTAAGTCCTCTAAAAGGAGAAAAGTGTCAAACGGGAAGTTGTTCTTGGCATGAGAGAGATGTAATGCCCTGGTAATGAATCTCCAAAAAGATTAAACCATTTAACACAGAAGGTCTCTTTCTCATGCTAAAAACAATATTTATGGGACTTCAATTCACCATTTTCAGTTAGATTACAACAATATGCAATATAACAATAAATCAAAGCAAAAGAGCAAAATAAGTAAGAAATGCAAGAAAATGAAAGGTTTGTGAAATTCACCTTCCAAGGAAAGGATGAACTCCTTAGTTTACAAACTTCCTCTTGATCACCCTCAAGTGTAGGAAGTGTGTTCTCAAATCCTCAATAGTTATGGAAGCTTGGAAGTGTTTTGGCTCAAGTTTGAAATGTAGACAAAATTACTCTTCTTTCTCTTCTAACTCTCTTAATTCTCCTTCATCAAAAACCTCTCTTTTTTTGCTGAGCCTTTCCCTCTTTATATAAGCCAAAACATATAATATAATAATATATGCCTAATCTTTATATTATATACATATAATATAATAATAATATAAACATAATCTAATAACGTATATATATACATACATGCCTGATGTTTGATGTCGGCAGCCGAGGGCTGACCGACATCAAACGGTTTTTTATTATTTTATTTTATAATATATATAATATAATATATAAAATATATAATTTATACCAAAATACTAAACATGTAAATAATAATATAACTATATATAAAATACTGAACATATAATATAATAATATAATTTTTTATTATTTTATTTTATATATATAAAATATATAATTTATACCAATTTATATAAAAACACCAAAAATATGAACAAACACATAAAATTATACAAAATTACAAAAATACTAAACTAATGAAATATTTAGTATTTTAAAACAATTTGGCCATAATGGTGAAGGTTGGGATTAAAGTTCAAATTCAATCTCTCTTACTGAGGATTCTGTGAGAAACACATTCTACTTGTCATCATCGGATAATGAAAAGAAAGCGCCCAAGTCTTAGAGCCGGTCAAAATGGGGTGTCTACAGATACATTCTTTTTGCCACAACCATCAACATCTACACCAAACATTAAATTTATAATAAGAAAAAAGGAGACATTATAATAGTATACATGAAAAATATATAATGAAATCACAACTAAATAGGCACAAAGAATTCAAACAATCCAGAACATGCACCTTTTCTTGTCTATTCATTGCAAACTGTTTATACAAATGTAAGAGATATAAAAATCAAATAACCATTTAGTGTATAAAAAAGTAATTAATATTAAATGGTTACCTGAATATTTTAGTATCTTTAATGAGAAAAGTATTTACATATTAGCAAAATTTTGGGTGTAAAGACGGTTGTTTTTCATGACAATCTCATCATAGATGTAGAGTGAATTGAAATGTTCAAATATTTTTTTACAATCTCATCAAATATCTCATTTTTATTTCGATTCTTGGACTGTTCAAAACAATAATGGTAGGTTTCATGAAAGAACTATGAAAAATATATAATTGTTCAACGAAACACAAGCTTGGCCATACCTTGCTATTCCATGACTTATCATTTCTATTAATTTTCTTACTAGTCCTTCAACGTCCAGGTCATAAATAATAAAAATCCAAAAAAATGAAAAACAAAAAATGATAAAATATAAAATAATAAAAATAAAAAAACGATTTCATTATTAGAAAAAAAAATAAGTACCTTCTTGTTCTTGTCTAAAAATGTCTTCATCTGATGTAAATGAATGCATATTTGATTTTGTTGCATGTTAATGACACAATTATCTACTCCAGCTCTATTTCTTTTAAGGATATTTTGATGCCATCCAACCTCTCCTCTAGGAAATAATAATGGGTATTGCAATGGATCGTAACAACCATGATAGTGTCGCAGTCTATGTTTATGCCCCGAATTTGAGTGAACTATAATATCATGTTCATGAGGTACGTTTGGGTTATTTCCTTCAATCCAAATTGCAGCTACCTGATCAGCTGACGGTAAGTTGTAAACCCTTTGATCCAATTTCACATCTGTACTTATATGGATTTGAAAAGTATCTGATGGAACATGTTCTAGTGTACACAAAAACTGAGCATAAGGATTTTCTGAAAGTATCTCAATTAGTTTACCAACAACGACCTTACAAAGTGGTGCATCGTTTTGTTTACTCAATCTATTCTGAAGTTCATTGTTTATATCATAGAAGTACAACTGGAAATAACAAGGATCCTTACTAGATGCAATCAAAGATGGAAAATCATGGTATATTTGACCTTGTGCATGAAATGTATAAACACCTCGTCTAGAATTTGCTAATTCCTTGTCTAATTTCACGCCAAATGATGTGAATGCAAAAATGCTATTATATGCTCGAATATGTCTACGAAATTCAATAGCCTCTATAGTTTGAGAAGTGAACAAGGTCCTTAGACATTCTGGAACTTTGGGGCTTACAAGCACTACTTCTCCTTTATAGCAACAAAAGCTCGGAGGTTCATATTCAAACCTTTTAGCCTTACAAAAAGTACAAGATGTCATTTTACGTAATTCATGCAATTCATGTGTCAGAGAGCAAACAATTTGCGATGATGCATCACCTATTTTTCATATATATTAAACAAATTATAGGCATTAGAATCAAGTCTATATATATAGTAAAAGATGTGAAAAATAATTATTAATTTTGTGTGTTTACCATTTGTTGGAGTTGTCTTGTCATGAACTTTCAAAGAGTAAGTTGTGTTGTCAACTGTGTTTGGACCTTTGTGTTTTCTTTTCCTATTATTTGAAATATTTTCAATATATTGTTTTCATTGTTCACGTGTAAATCTGGCATATCGATTGTTTTGTCGAGCATGGCGTTCAAAAATTACATCTGTGATAAATCCTTTGATTAGTAGCTGTAACAAACCATGAACATCTTTTTTATTTGTTCATCGAAAGTGACATACAAGTTCATACCATTGATATTGTCCATCTCTTTTTGTTGGTGGAGGAGCATTTTCTTTCCCTATTCTAACTGATAATCTAGAGAAAAAAAAAATTACAATTTAATATTGACACAACTCTTTGACATTAGGTGATATTTAAATATTTTGAGTTTACATTATAAATTTGGATAAGAATTTAAAAAAGAGAAGGAAAAATGTAAAAATAATGCGAATATAATTTGAGTTAATTTTTTTCCAATAATATTCTATCTAATTCTATGATACATCTAAATATTTTAATTTAATATTAATAATAAATTTTTTTGTAAATAAATTATTGAGTCAATTAACAATTTTTAATGATATGAGAAATATTTTTCAACGAACAATTTTGATAATTTTATTGTTGCATAGGAGAGCAGTTAGATTTTTTTTTTTTTTTGACGAATAGTATAATTGATTATGAGTGATAAGTTCAATGGCATTTTGGATTCTACGAAGTTGATCTGATTTTGCTATGAAACCCACCCACCAAAAATTCAAAATTCAAAATCAAAAAGACAAAAGAAACAAAAAAATATTGACAAAGTGATAGTATCATTAGATATGAGTCATGAGTCCAAAACATTCAAGGTGTCTGATAGTAGATTGTGATGTTTCAAGGTGTTTGGTTATTTTAAGGTGTTTAATGTTTGAAGGTGTTTGAATTTCGAAATTGTCTGTGATTGATTGTATGCAATATTAATAATTAATTTTTTTTATAATTAAATTTTTTGTGAAAAAATTGTTAAGTCAATTCACGATTTTTAATGATATGAAAAATATTTTTCAAAGATCAATTTTGATAATTTTATTGTTGCATAGGAGAGTAGTTAGATTTTTATTTTTTTTTTGGGTTTGTTTACTTAAAGGGCAAATTACACAAATAGTCCATATAATTTGGGACTCGTGTCACTTTGGTCGCTGACTTTTCAATTGTGACACATTTAACCCAAAATTTTAAATTTTGTTCCAAATAAGGACAATTAAAGATACCATTGTTTAATTTCAAGGGCAAAATCATCAATTTAATAAAATATAAACTAATTTGACAAAAATAAATGTCAAAAAAATGTTTTTAATTTTTAAAAAATTATTTTTATCCACCAATGATAAAATTATGTAAAATTGATAAAAATTACATGATTAATTTTTTAAAATTAATTTTACATGATCATCTCCAAACACATAATAAAAATTAATTTGGTAAAAAAAAAATGTCTAAAAGATTTATTAATTTTACATAATTTTATTTTTAGTGGGTAGAAATAATTTTTAAAAATTCAAAAATATTTGTTTGACATTTATTTTTGTCAAATTAGTTTATATTTTATCAAATTGACGATTTAACCCTTGAAAAATCTAATGATATCTTCAATTGTCTTTATTTGGAACAAGATTCAAAATTCAGAGTCAAATGTGTCACAATTGAAAAGTCAGGGACCAAAGTGATACAAGTCCCAAACTATAGGGACCATTAGTGCAATTCACCCTTACTTAAATTACAAGATTTAACAAAGAGTAGTAATAATGAGAACTTTAAGTGTTTTTAACCTTAAAAGCTGAAATTTTTACAAATAAAAATCTTATTACAATCAGATAAGAGTTAATCAACTAATATATTATCAAGTGATAGACAAGAAAACAAGAGAGATAATTTATCAAAGAATAATAGGTTTTACACCCATAGGAAAATCATAAGAATATTAGGAATGAATATATCTTTAAAATTAAAGTATGAACGCAATGAAAGTACTCTGCACCATTATTTTGATGTTACAATGTTCCAAAAATTCCATTGAAGAACTCGTTAGAAATAATTTTGTATTCAACTATTTCAAAGATTACTCTATTAACCAAAACTTAGGTGACAACAAATATAGTATGATTCAACAAAGCCCATGAGTCTCTAGATACACTAAAGAAAAAAAAAAGATTGACAAAGTGATAGTATAATTGGATACCTTCATAGTCTTGATACATAGAAAACACACAAAATTCGAAACATCGAAATGTTTTACGAAGTTGCTGGTAAATTTAAAACCTATGATCAACATCATTAGACAACACCCAAATTCCATGAGCCTCTAGATAGTATAATTGGATATGAGTCATAAGTCCAAAACATTCAAGATATTTGATAGTAGATTGTGATGTTTTAAGGTGTTTGGTTATTTTAAGGTGTTTGATGTTTGAAAGTATTTGAATTTCAAAAGATGTCTATGTTGTTTGTGATTTTGTTTATATTTAATTTAATAAGTTTGAGAAATAATAAGTAACAAGTTTGAGAATTAATAAGTTTGAGAGGGTATTTTTAGCATACACAAAAAGTAGAAAAACATGACAATTCTTCATACTTTTTAATAAGTAGATAAGGACCTTGCTACAAATAATCTAAAACTATTTAATCCTACCTCAACCAATGGTTGGGGCCTACTTTAATTTCACATTAAAGTTACCAAAAATTCATTTTTTTTCCCCAACAATTCCCTACATGAATAAAAATTGACTGAATAAAGAAAACAGGCAATGTTTACAACAAAGACTCGGAGAGAGAGCACATAGATTAACCCTACATCAGAAAAGGTAGCTATTGGCCTTGAACCTTTCGTAGTAAAAGCTTATCGGAGTTACTGGCTGATCAGTGAACGTGATGTCTTGAACTGTTCTGTCGTTTGTGTAAACCGAGACAATAGACCTCACACAGGACTTAGTCCAACCATTGTTCTTGTTCTCACTTGTGTGTCCGGTACGGCCCTAAAACACTAGCCTAGTTCAGTGAGTGTATTTAAAGAATTTGGCCTTACCAATTCTTAAAGAAGTGACCCCATTTCGCACTCACATAGGTGACCTATATAAGATATCTCATTATACCACGGTTGATTATTTATATCACTTAGGTCATCAAAAGCATTAGCTTAACCTTCCACCCCTACAGGGTATTACTGTACAAAGGAATGAGCAAGAAGATTTACCTCTTCAGTGACTCACCTATTACACGAAATTAGGTTATCCCTTTGAACCTAGATCTTGGGATCTCCAGTCAACTAGGTTGGGTTTTCCGTTCCGGTAACATTACTAAAGGCCTTAACCCTATTCCTCTTGACAACGTTTCTACTCACTCTCAAGTTAACCCTTTGGTTAGCAGATCCGGAATGTTGTCCTTAAACTTTATATAGTCTAGAGAGGCAACTCCATTAGAGAGTAGTCATATAGAATTATGTCTACGCCGGATATGTCTAGACTTTTCATTATACATATTACTCTATGCCCCTCCAATTGCTGATTGGCTGTTACAATGAATACAAATAGCAGGCACAAGCCTCGGCCAACGTAGAATATCCTCAATGAACTGGCGAAGACATTTAGCTTCTTCAGTTGCTTTATCCAAAGCAATAAATTCAGACTTCATAGTTGATCTCAATATACACGCTTGCTTTGAAGATTTCCAAGACACGACTACCCCTCCGAAAGTAAACACATAACCACTAGTGGACTTGGAGTCCTTTATATCAGATATCCAATTAGCGTCACTATACCCTTCTAGTACCACTGGGTATCTGGTATAATGTAGCCCATAATCCTGGCTGTAGCATAGATAACCTAACACCAGCATAATGTCCCTCCAATGAGTGGCATTCAGATCACTCGTGTATCTATTAAGCTTGCTAACAAAGTAGGCTATATCTGGCCTTGTACAACTCATCAGATACATCAAATTTTCAATGACTCGAGAATATTCCAGCTAAGAGACACTCTCACCATTATTCTTGGTCAAATGTAGACTCACGACTACCAGTGTCCTAAATATACTTGTATCTGATTTACCAAATTTCTCAAGTACCTTCTCAACATAGTAAGACTGAGAAAGTACAATACCATTAGATGTTCTAGTAATCTTAATACCCAGAATGACATTTGCAAGGCTCATATCTTTAATGTCAAACTTGGAGTTTAACAATCTCTTAGTAGTTCTAATCATCTCATCATTACTATAAACAATGAGTATGTCATCAACTTATAGATACAAAATGACATACGTTCTGTCAGTGTCTTTGACATATACGAATTTGTCACACTCATTGATTTTGAACCCATTTGACAACATAGCATTGTCAAACTTCTCATGCCATTGCTTAGGAGCTTGCTTCAAACCATACAATGATTTGACAAGCTTATAAACTTTCTTATTTTGTCCTGGAGCTGAAAACCCCTCGGGTTGCTCCATGTAGATTTATTCATTTAAATCTCCATTTAAGAAAGTTGTTTTGACATCCATCTGATGTATCTCCAAACCACGTAAGGTTACTATTGTAGTCACCATACGAATGGATGTAATCCTTGTCACAGGTGAATACGTATCAAATTAATCCAGGCCTTCTCGCTGTCTGTATCCTTTGATAACTAGCCTAGCTTTATACTTATCAATTGATCTATCTGTTTTTATCTTTCTTCTAAAGATCCACTTGCTTCCCAAGGTCTTACTGCCTGGGGTTAGATTAACCAACTCCCAAGTATGGTTCTGTAAGATTGAGTCAATCTCATTCTTAATTGCTTCTTTTCAGAAAGGACTTTCAGATAAAGTCATAGCTTTATAGAAAGTTTGAGGTTCTCTCTCTAACATATAAGTCAAGAAGTTCGGACCAAAGGACTTTGCGGTCCTTGCCCTTTTACCCCTTCTTGGCTCATCTACTTCCTCAACTTGATCATCGACTTGATCATTTACTTGATCATCTATGTGATCATTGTCACCTTCAACCTCTTTCATGGAACATAGAACCCCTTCTTGGATGTGACAAGGAAATACATTTTCAAAGAAAGATGTATTTATGGATTTCATGATAGTATTCTTGTGTATATCTAGAATAGCAGACTTAAACATAAGAAATCGATTTGCATTGCTATATTATGCATAACCGTTGAATACAAAGTCAATAGATTTTTAGGCTTATCTTAACTCTCTTGGGTTTAGGTATTACCACATTTTGCATGGCACCCCACATTTGTAGAATTTATACAAAGGCTTTTGGCTTTTTTCCAAACATTCATACAAAGTCTTTAAACAATTCCTTATGTCACAATGATTATGAAACTCTCAAAATCATATTACAGTAAATACATTCCCAGAATGTCATCAATCGAATTAGGCCCCCAAACATATTTAGTCCAACCTATCACTCTGAAGCCAAAAGTCTTATTAGGAAACACAAATCCAGTGTTCAATAGTCTACTATTCGGAACTTCATAACATGGCCAGTAGTTTTATTACTAGGAATCACTAATTTCTCAACATACAGTCAGTAGACTTTCTACTACTAGGAATCACAATGTTTTAACATGTGATCAATATTCACTTTACTAATAGGAATCATAATATCCTGACATAGGATTAATAGACTCTTTCATTATTAGGAATCATCATGTCTTGACATATGATCAGTAGCCTCTCCATTACTAGGAACCATCATGTCTTGATATATGATCAGTAATCTGTTCACTACTAGAAACCACAATCTCATAACTGTGTAGCCAGTGTTCTAACACCTCTTAGGAACTACCAGTTTTCTATCTCTGTGATCAGTAATCTTGTACTCACTAGGAGCCACCAATTTAAGAATATATTTAGAATTTAAAAATTAAAAAATATATTCACCACTATAACGGGTTGTCTCATCTTTACTTTCAAGCAAAGTCATATAGCGATCATATATACTGTAATTGACATAAGGATAACACACTAATCACCTCTGATTAATTCAGAGATATTATCATACAATCTTATGATTTCCTTTAATCACACTTGATCTCTCTAAATCTTCGTTTAAGAACCTCGCAAGGCTTAAGGTTGGTAGGTGAAACAACATTTATGTTATCACCTCTTGAAGCCATTTCTAAAAAATCACAATAGAATTTCACTATTCTGTTTTTTCAGACACTAAACTTAACACTAGAAAATTCAAAGTTTGAAATTTAATTCAAAACTGATCTCACCACTTACCTTAGAATCGAACATGGTCAGGAAAGTTTCCAGGAAAACTGGAGGGGTCACACTAGTCCTACTTAAGACCTAGTTAACCTTAGACAAAACTTTCAAGATTATGTTGACTCCTAATTCATGTGAAACAAATTTAGAATTAAGTTTTCTAGGGGATAAACTAGGTTAAAACAAACCAATTCAGAAGCAAATAAAATTTGCTACCAAAATTACACCACTCATAAAAGTTAACTGGTACTCCCAGAACTGAGCCCATTATTTCTGAATAAAATCAAAAATATTTTAGCTAATGCTAAAATTTGATTTCTTTCCTCAAAATCAAAACACTTTGGAAATAATCAGATTATAAACCAAAACATTTTCTCCAAACTTGGTTTTCCAACACTTTATAAATAAAATGATTAAACCCAAAGACTTCCTTAAACCCCAAAGGTTTGAAACCAAACCCATCTTAGTTGTCATTTTTGAACAAATAAGAACTATTCTTTAGCTAAGGCTAAATACTTTGGTTTCTATTACAGAAAACCAAACCAAGTTCCAAACTTACAAGTAATTTAAAAATTGCTAAACAAAAATTACAAGCAATGTAAAAAATTGCTACAACAATGATTAAGCAAAAAAAATACTTCTAACACTACAAGCAAATAAAACTTGCTTTTACACAATCGGTAAAAACTAACTAAACCCAAGCAAAAAATTGTTTCACTAAACAAATGTAAACCAATCCAAATAGGATTATTTTTTTTTCCCTCTAAACTCCTTTCCTCGTTTAGGTATTTCTGTTCAATCAAAAAAGTTAGTAGTCCAAATTTTTATTACAATCCCAAATTTTATGAATTTGGATTTGTATTCATCTTTTCATTCCCTTGGGCATAGGTATGCCTGTAAAGTAACTTAGTAGAAAAACACAACAAAATACAAAACAAATAATCTAAAGAAATGGTAAAGCAATAAAGTTATTTCAAATTTCTAGCACTATATTGAATAGCAAAATTAAGTAGCAATTAAAGTGCTATATCAATTACACAAATAAAACTAAACTTCCAAAATTCAATTTACAAGTTAATTGGCACAATAAATACGTAAATAAATATGGACAAGTTACAAAACCTTGATAACTCCAAATACTTAAATTGACCAATTTAATAGACTAAAGTTATATGAAATTATTACACAATAACCATGTAAATAATTTGAACAATTAGCTTGCACATAATTCTTAGAAATAAAATTATGCACATCATTCTAGAAACTAATCAGCATATAACTAAAATCTAGAAAATTTAGAATATGCAAATTATAGGAAATAATAAACATGTGAATTAAACTAAAATGTAGTAAAAATTGAACATATTGATTATACTAGAAACTATAAACTAATTAAGAGCATGTAATTTTAGGAAGCAAGTGATATGTAAATAATTCTGAAAAACTAGAAGCAATTTAACATGCAAATTATATTGTAAAACTAGAAGCATGTAAATTATGATAAAGATTTAAAAAATACAAGGCATGAAAATTTATTTATTTATTTAAATTAATTAAACAGTAGATCATAAATCAATTAATTAATTATTCCATAAATTGAATTACAGTAGACAACTTATCCATGTGAATAACAGTGCCTCCTATATGCTATAGGAATAAACAAAGCAATAGCATACTAAAAAAAATTAATAAGTAGAATATCTCATGAGCAATATTCAAATGGGAAAAACTTAATTCGGTGCTACAGGTGCTCCAGAAAACCAAAACAATAGCATGCATACCAAATGAATTTACAGCTCCCTTTTGTAGCTCGAATTTTCCGTGGCTCGAGCGGCCCGGAATCCCAAAACGACGTCGTTTGGGGATTTTTTTTTTTTGCCCCTTTTCTTCATAACTCAGAAGAAGAAGAAAGAAGAAGAAAAAGAAGAAGAAGAAGAAGAAGAAAGAAACAAGAAGAAGAAAGAAGAGGATCTGGAGATCATCAACACGACATCATCATCATCATCATCATCAACAACCAACACATTTGGAAAATACTTGACTAGTTTAGAACCCCCACACACATACAGAAGAAATTCAAACCCACACACACACATACAGAAGAAGAAGAAGAAGAAGAAACACACAAATCAAACCCCCCCCCCACACACACACATCTGGAAAATCAAACCCACACACATACATAAACACAAATCAAACCCACACACTCACACACAGAGCAGCAACGGAAGCACCCGCACACACAGAACCAACACGAGCCTCGTCGACGACAGCACCAACCTCGTCGGCACACACAGAAATCGGTGATATGGGTCGTCGTTCGTCGTCCTCCGACGGAGGCGAGAGTGAAGAAATAGAGAGGAGAAAGAGGCGAGAGTGAATGAGAGGGATGAGGTAAGAGAGGCGAGAGGGATGAGGCGAGAGTGAGAGCATCGGGGAGAGGAATGAGACGAGAGTGAGAGAGAGGCTTGAGTGAGAGTGCTGATTTTGTTTGGAGAGGGAAGAGAGTGAGAGGAGAGAGAAATTTTTAGTTTCGAGCCATTCGAGCCCAGTATAATTCAAGCTACGGATGATTTTTGATGAATTTAATATCCTAATCTTGACTTGCAACTGAGTCAGCACATATGGTCCTACACACAAAACTCAAAACCTGGGCATTTTTTTTTTTTTTTCCATTTCGCATACCGAGAGCAGTATACATACTGGGGAAAAACAAAACTAATTGAGGTTATACATGAATCTATTGATTCAATTACATGGAATATATATATATATAATATGTTTTAAGTTTGTTGTATAAATTATGTAATTAAATAAAACAAATAGATTCATATTGAACAACCACTTTGAATTTCAGAACAAGAACATGATAGAATTTACAGAAATTCCTAATAAAATAAAACTAGCAAAAAAAAGCAAACCGAAACCTGTGTGATACTACAGTGTTCTTAAAACAGATTAGCCGCCTCACTGTGGGTGCTGGAGGAACGTCGACTTCTGTCTCCCAAGATACAACAATTTAGACCAGCTAACGCAAAAGCACCTTCTGTTAGCTTTGGCGAACTGACAATGGTAGCACTCTCTTAACACAGGAAGAAAATTGTAGGAGGAGATTAACTTGACTATAATATGAGAGAGAAATTTCTATACCAAAACCAAGGGGGATAGGTCTTCTTTTATACACCATGGAGTAGAGAGGAGGAGCCACTAGCCATGAAGGCTAGCAACCAATGCTTATGAAGGCTAGCAACCAATGCCTATTACTTCTACAAAAACTGCTAGAGTAATGGACCAAAACTGATGGGACAATAATATCTGAGATATATATTTTGTATACATAAGTGTGTATATCTGCAGCAGACTTGGCCTAAAAAGATTAGGTTGGTGGATTACCAATCTGGCCCAACCACGACCCACAGATCACGAACTCGGACTCGGCCCGATCTGGGAGGGTAGCGTGCATGTGGCAATTTTTCCATGAACAACTTTGACCATAGCCTTAGCCCAAGCCTAAGATCAACGACCTACAGATCATGGACTCGGCCCAATCCGGGTAGGCGGTTTGCACCACCGATCACGGACCGGTTCGGGCAGGCGGGCGGTAGGCACGTGTGACAATTTTTTCATAACTAACTTGGACCATAGTCTTGGCCCAAGCCTAAGATCTACGACCCATGACCCACGGATCATGGACTCGAACCGATCCAAGGGGGCCGGTTGGCGCGCACATGTGTGTGGCAACTTTTTCATAATCAATTTGGACAATAGTCTTGGTTCAAGCTTAAGAACCACGACCCACGAATCACGGACTCGGACCTGACCTAGTCCGGACGGGCAGCGGCGCGCGTGTGGCGATTTTTCCATAACTAACTTGGACTATGGCCTTGGCCCAAGCCCATCCTTAAAACATCTATAATTTCATTCCTTCGGAAAATTTGGATACCCCAAAGGGTTCATGCCCTTATCAAAATCTTGAGGTTTAAATACCCATCAAAGCTTTCATTTACAATCAATGTGGGATTGGTTCCAATACCTCATTTATGAGACCAACTTTATGAGATAATTTCTCATTCAATTCTTAATGATTTTTTGTTATTCTTTTTGTGGTATAAAGACCTTGTTACAAAGAATCTAAAACTATTTAATTCCACCTCAATCAATGGTTGAGACCTACTTTACTTTCATATTAAAGTTATCAAAAACTCATTTTTTCCCAACATTATAGCCTATGACAACACCCTATGGGGTGGCACTGTAGCCCCTTCATCTAATGACTCTAATCATCATCATGAAGAAGGGAATGACAATAAAAGAGATGCTATGAGAAAGCTTAACACTTTCTTAGCTTCCAATTCTCGTATCGACATTTCTCTCATTTCAATTGCCGATGGTCTTACTTTCTGTCGACACCTCTCTTAGGAGAAGTTATTCGATAGTTCCGAGTATAGTCACTACTTGAAGAGTGTTGTGATTGATAAAGAGGTTGAGATCCACAATTTTGTATTGGATTATAGAGATCACGGCCATAGATGAGCTAAATTTTAACACATTTTAAAATTTTGTAAGTTTTTCAAGTTAAGTTTAAATAATTTACCACTTAATTTGACTTGGCTCATTTTAAGCCCTACTTTTGTTAAGTTGTTAAGACTGAATGGATGATAGTTTAAGCCTTACTTTCATAAGGTAAATGCGTTATCATCTAAGATTTTACTTAAACAAGTTTTTCATGTCATTTTTTTTAATAAGAGTTTTCAAAATCTATACTAAGGACATGTTTAATTATGTTTTTGGGGAAATAACAAATTAGTGAATTTGTTAAAAAAAACAACCAGATTAAACTTAATAAACTTTAATGATTAAAGTCATAAATTTTTCGATGATTCTATAATTAGAAAAGTAGGGTTGATTTGTAATTTTTCCTTTTTTTTTTTTTTTGCCATGTGTTTTTCTTCCCCCAACATTTTTCTTGAAAAAATAAGGAAAAAGATTGAGATTTTGAAAAGAAATTACACAATTTGACATGTTATAAGTCATATTTGAGTAAATTGCAAGTTCCAATTCCATTTCTATGTGTAAATTGTGAGTTTAAATTGTGATTTCTGGCATTCTATTTAGAAAATGTGATTCACAAGCCTATATATATATGGGTTTTGTTATGGCGTGCAACTTACGCTTTACACTTACGCTTTTTCTGTTTGTAGTCCTGCTTTGTTTTGGTGTGCCACTTATACTTTTTGTGTAAGTGGCACATGGTGTGCAACCCTCGATGATTGCACACTTAAGAATTCTCCTATATATATATGTGAGGATATATAAAATCCACGTGGTGCCAATCAAAGCGCTAGGGCACCTATACATAGGTGCAGCGTGGGTGACATCCCTGAACACAAAGGTGGTTGAGCTTTTTGGTTCACTTTCAAGTTTCAGGAGTGAATGACATTAAGAAAAATGTTTTGTGGCCCTAAAAATAGTGGCCCTAATGGCCCTAATTTCCTTTTCTGGAAATTTTTTTTTTTTTTTTTTTTTTCTTTTTGCCTTGTTTTTTTTTTTCTTGCCTTATATGGAAATTTAGGGACATTCGGGCTCCTAAATTTCGAACTACCAACCGGTAGCGATGACATTAATTTGGAGAGAACGTGAATGTGATGTCTGACCACTACTATGCCTGTTTAGTAGGGCTTATTTACAATTTATTTTAATTTTTAGTTTAATTTAAATTATTTTAATGTGTTTGGTTCAATTTAATAATACAGATTATAATTTTTTATAAATCAAAAATTAACTTATTCTTTGAGTGGGAGAGGAGAAGCTTAATTTATAAGTAAAAAATCAGCTTATATTCATAACTATAAACTATAATTTGTTAAGTTGTAATCTATAATCACTTTCTCACAGCTCTACCAAACGGGACCTATGATTCAAATTCTCATAACAAATTAAAATATGAATGTAATTTTTTATTACCAATTTAAGCTGGAATTACTTTTCCCTCTTTTTATGGGAATTTCACATAAGGATTGTGTGAGTTATTTAAAAGGTAAAAAAAACGAAGTCAATTTATAATATTTAAAATTTTATTATAGATTTTTTATTTTTTATTTTTATAGTTAAACTAAACACTTTAATTTAATTGTTATGTGAATTTTATTCTTACCTGTTTTTGATATTGAGATTCTTTAATTTAATTTTATTTCTATTATTTAAACATAGTTTAATATTTTTTTTCCTTAGATTTCATCACTTCTAATTAGGATTGTACAAAATACTATTCAATCCATCAAAACCGCACCGTTCCACCTGTTAACAGCGGATTAAATTTTAAAATATATAATCCGTCTTCAAAATCGTTCCACTCCACCATAGTTAATACATATATATTTTTTAACCTCTAATGAAATATCAAGTAACAATGAGTGTGAAATAGATTTAACGTGTAAAATTTGTTATAAATCAATAGTTATATATATGGAAAATATTATGTAAAATTAGTTTATGTTATATATAAAAAATTGTATATAATTAATATTATATATTATGTAAATACTTGATAATTGGTTAAAAATATTCTTTAATCTGCCAATCCGCTTAAAATCGCCCAAACCGCGATCCGCTAATCTGTCAATCCACTATTCGATTTATACTTTTACTCACAAACCCCCCGAACCGTACCGAGCACAACCCTACTTCTAGTATTGTAAAATAAATTATGTTTATTTATATTAATGTAGTGAGCTTAATTTGCTTAAGATTTTTTGAGGTCATAAAATAACACTTTTGTCATATTCAGCATTTTTCTTTTAAAAAAAATTAGGCATTCAATAATAAAAATACTTTGAAGTATTTTAATACACTTTAAACAACATATTAAGAGCTTGCTTGGAAAGAAATGGTTTTGGAATAACTTTTTATGAAAAGATGGATAATAAATAAAATGAAGGAGAAAGAATTTTTAATTTTTTTAACTTTTTAATTTTTTAACTAAACTTTTAAATTTTCAAACGTGACCTAAGTGGTCTAATAATTGAGCTCGGAATTTGTATTTGATTTATGAACTTAAATAAAAATTTAAAAAGAAAAAAATATAAATAAAATGTGCATAAACTATAACATATCATACACTACTTAAATATTTTTTTTAAAATTTCTATTTAAATTCACGAATTAAAAACACACCCCTTAGCAAAGGAATTTACGTCTCAAGTCATCTTGATGAGCGTGGGTAATAGGAATAAGAGTAATGTTAGAGATCTCAAAAATTTTATCAAAAATTCTACTAAATATTTCATGTGGGTGTGAGACTCACATAAGGTGGGTCCCATGTAAATCCTACACCCATGTGAGACTTTTAGTAGAAATTTTGTTGAATCTTTAACATTTTTGTAGAAATAAAGCTATACATATTTATTGGTACATTAATTCGTATATCTATACTATATATTAAGCAAAAGGGGGTTTTTACCCCCCAACGTCTGTGGGAGCTTCAATATCCCAATCTGAATTTTCTAAATTTTTTATTTTAAAAAAAAAACAGCATTTATTGATTTTGTCAAAATCCCCATGATCAGCATTTATTAACTTTTTTCAATCCATATGTCTTTCCACATGCCTGCATTTATTAATTTGAGCAAAATCTCCTGATCAGCATTTAAAATCCCCTCATACAAATAATTATAGATACAATCCGTGTACAGTTATTGCAGTACCCTTTTCAACTTCTCTCATACACTATGGTTAGTAATAAGATTGTTAAATTATTTTTATAAAAAATCTTAAAAACCATAATTTATATATTAAAAAAAATCTAAAACAAATATAAATATCTATAATTATTCCGTGCGTAGCACGGGTGATAGGCTAGTTAACAAATAATGTGATATAATTTTATTAATTTTGAGCATTTATATTTTATATAGGGTTGAATTTATAATATTATAATATATATTAATATATTAATTAATATACCAATTAATATGCGTAGCAAAAAGGGGACAAAAACGTTTGACTGGCCTGTTTACATAAGTCTATTCTATTGTTATGTTTTGTAGTCAATAGTAGTAATAAGTTATCTTTCCCAATAATTTTAAAAGTGAGTGGTCTGGTCGGAGGCTCGGCGGCAATCGGCACTTCCATGTGGATGTATGTGGGAGTGGAGTGTGAGACCAATGGACTGTCGTGGACTTCTTGTCTCCATGCACCCATACATCCCCCGTGGCGATTTCTTTCGAAACCTCCAATATTCAACATGTGTTCAAAATTTCAATAAGTTAAAAAATATTCTTTAACTTTTAAAGAATTATTTATTTAATTTATTTTTGTTATTTCGTAAGAGAATTTTATTTTATTTTTATTTTTTATTTTTGGTGTCTAACCATTATCTAAGAGTTGATTCAAAAGCTATGACTAGTGAAATAATTATTGATTAAATTGTGACATTTTTGATCAACTACTAAATGAAAAAAAAATACTAGAGAGGATATTCTCTTTTTTTAGATTGATTTAGATTCAGGATAAGCTTCTCTGCATATATTATCTCTGTATACTTTTTTTATATCTTTTCTATGGATTACAATTCGGATCCACACTAATGATCTGGACAGCCTATTTTGTAGGTCTTGTAATAAATGTCATTCATACAAAAAATAACTTAATTGGATAATCATAAATATAGAAACAAATCACATTTTGTTTTATAAAATAGATGGTTCAAATTTAATTATAATTACCGTTCATTTTATAAAATAAAATATAATTTATTTTTATATTTATAATTGTCTAATGAAATTAATTTTTTTACGTAGATAACCTTTATTTTGGAGTTTGCGAGATAGACCGTTTGAATCATCAATGTGAGTCCAGATTTAAATTTACAAGAAGAATATGGAGAGATAAGATATGGAAGGGGAGCTTATCCCTCTAGAACTAGCTATTTATACCTAATAAATTAAGATAAAAATTATGCTAAATAATTTGACAGAAACTCTAATAATAATAAAAAGATAAAAGTTACGTGTCACTCTGTCCCTATCTATTTTAATTATTTGACTCTTGTGTCCAACGTCTGTTATCATATTTATTTTAAAAAAATATTCAATTTATAAATTATATATTAAAATAAGTGAGATGCATATAAATTGTATTGAAAGTCCAATGAATTGTCATTAATATATTACTTCGGTTAAATCTTGAATGCACTTTTTAATCTTCTTCTTCTTCATTTTATTTTATTTTTTTGAGGATTTTTTTGTTTAGTCTTCTTGTTCTATGGACATTCAATAATTTTAAAGGTTGCAATTCTAAATAGTAGAAAGCAAGAAAACTAATTTTACACTTAGGAAAATAGAAGTAGTTCATGGACTAAATTTGTGCAAGTGAATCTTTTACCTTTATGAATTTAAACTTTTTTTTGTCCATATTCCATATTTTAATATGCCCCTTTTAAAAAATAAATCATTAAGAGTGATTTGAGGAAAATGATTAAAACGGGCATCTTATATTATTGGAAATATGATTTTTTTCCATCTCATCTATATTTTAAAATCTCAAGTTTTAAAAATTCTATTGAGTTCTTGCATTCGATATGAAAAAATGTAGATAAAAAGATGAAAGAAGGAAAAACGAAATTAGAGAAAAACTATGAATGGATGTTTGAGCATTTTTTTTATTTTAGTAATTTTTTTTATCAAATTTATTTATTCTGTTTGGTTTGAAATTTTTAAAAATAATTTTTTGAGTTTTCAATTTATTTTTTTAACATATTAATCATTTTTTTTAACCTTTTAGATCTAACTAATTTAGATACACTAAAAAAGTATAAAATTTATACAAATTTTTTTAAAAATTCAATGAATATAGCAAAATATAAAAACGTATTGAACTTTTATATTTTTCGTACTTTTTAACTGTATTTATATTAAATGAACCTAAAGATTAAGAAAAAATTGATCAACATATTTAAAAATTCACTAGAAATAAAAAACAATATAGATTGAAAATTTAAAAAACTATTTTTGAAAAATCTAAACTAAACAAAGTCATATTTTGTTTTTTTAAAAAAATTATAGATTGAAAAATCCTAGACATTTAACATGATAAAATTGTAGAAATTTCAAAAAGGGTACATTAGAATTTCCCTTCCAAAAAAAAAAAAAAATTTAAACAATTTTGGACTTTTTTCTTTCCAAAAAAATATATATATATATATATAAAAAAGTCATTTGCCAAAAGCATTTTGGGTACTTCTCCGCAATTTAAAAACACTTGTGCCCCGTTTGTTTTCAGAGATAGAATAGAGGGGATTCATAGTGAAGGGATTAATAGTGAGGGTGTGTTTGTTTTGAAGGATTAGGGGGTGGGATTGGACTATTAGTCCCACCAGGCTAATAGTCTATTGTTTGTTTTATTTTTTTTGCTCCGGACTAATAGTCCGGGGGGACTATTAGTCCCACAAATATGGGACTATCCTATCCCATGGGGAGAGGTGGGATAGAAACCATGAGATTGGTATCCCATGAGATTATTTTGTAAAATGTCCATTTTACCCTCCATGCTATTACTTAGTAAACAATTAGAAAATGATAAAATAGTCTTTTGAACATTTATAAATTATTTTTTTAGTGTTGTTAATTAAAATTATATATTAAATAAAAAATTTAAATAAAAAATTAAATTTAATTAAAAATAATAAATTATAAATTATGGCCTTATAAATTAAATTTTTTTAGTATTGTTAAAAAATTAAATTTACATATTAAATTAAATTATTTTTTAGTGTTGTTAATTTAAAATTATATATTAAATAAAAAATATAAATTATAAATTAAATTTATTTAAAAATAATAAATTATAAATTATGGCCTTATAAATTAAATTTTTTTGTGTTGTTGAAAATTTAATTTATATATTAAATAAAATTATTTTTTATTGTCGTTAGTTTAAAATTATATATTAAATAAAAAATATAAATTATAAATTTAATTTAATTGAAAATAATGAATTAAAATAATTAAAATATTGTCAAAAAATAAAATAAAATAAATTTTTATTTAATCTAATTAAAAATAATTAAAATATTAAAGTTATGTTTAATATTACTATTACTTAGTAAATAATTGAAAAGGATAAAATTGTTATTTAAGCATTTATCCTTCTTCATAATATTCCAAACAAATATTGGATAACTAAAAATAGTCCAATCCTGACATCTAATCCTATGACTAAACAAACATAGGATACAAATTTAATTCAACCAAATAGTCCTGGGACAATGTATCCCAGGACTAATAGTTCGATGGATTACAAT
This sequence comes from Camellia granthamiana, assembly GCA_036172215.1. Taxonomy (NCBI): domain Eukaryota; kingdom Viridiplantae; phylum Streptophyta; class Magnoliopsida; order Ericales; family Theaceae; genus Camellia; species Camellia granthamiana. Next base: position 121,818,017 of record CM069912.1, on the reverse strand, counting down.
CCCCCTTATCCAGTCCGTCCAAACAAACGCACCCGAGGGGATTGATAGTGAGGGGATTAAATAAAATTGTATTTGTTTTGATGATAGTTGTTAGTGTAGGAATTGTTAAAATATTTTTATATAAAATAATAAAAAATATAAAAAAAATTAAACATTAATATTTAAAAAAAATTCCCAATATATAAAAAATAAAAAATCAATAAAGATTGACTCCCTTTTCCCCACCCTCTTTTGACACCCTTTTTGGTCACTTTTTTTTTTTTTTTTTTTTCTCCTCCTCCAATCACCACTCGCCACGTGTGTGGGGTGATGGGAGTTGAAGTTTGAGGAGCTCTAAATTACTGCTGATAAAAAATTCTAATCTCCTTACTATTTTTCTAATACCACCTCTACCTCCTGCATCCCAATCTCCCTTCCAACGTCCATCTATAAGCTGTCCTCCATCCTAATCCCCTCTCCAACTCTACAAATAGACACAATAGTACATGACCCTCTCTCCCTCCTAATCCCTTCCCATCCATTACAATCCAAAACAAACGGGGCCTATAACCTCACCTACAGGCTACAACAACAATAGCCGCGAACAACACGACGAACCCCTCTCTCTCTCTCTCTCTCTGTGTGTTGTTTGTGTGTGCGTAAACAGTGTATATTGCGAAGCAATCAAAGTCGAATCGACTACAGACGAAAGCTAAACGTGCGGTGGCAATGAGCGTAGACAGGACCCAGGGAAGCTGCGTTACAATCCGTACTCCTTCTCCACTATCCTCACTCTCCAGATGCGTTTACTCTTCTTCAGGTCCTCAATTTTCTCTCTTAATCTTCATATTCATGTATATACTTACTGGCTACGAGTGTGTATAAATGTTGATAAATCTCGCGATCTGCGAGGTTGATGTTTTGATTGATTCGAAATCTGCACGAATGTCAAAAATGTTTTTTCGTTTTTGAGATGATCGATTTTATGTTTTGATACCGGTTACAGTATGTTCTGTTGTGGTTGATTCGATTCGGCATTCGTGAATTCACTTCGAAGCTTCAACTCTCTCTATATATACACGCAAATATATGTACGTGTGATTTTTGCTTCGAGGCTTGTTTTCAATCCAAAGGTTTCAGAGATTAGGTTGATTTTTCACTGCAATCAAACGGTTTCAAAATTTTACTTGAATTTATGTGTTTTTTTTTTTTTTTATAAATTTTAAATTAATTTATTATTATTATTATTATGGAAAAATTATTTATAAGTCCTATTAGGGAGACTTATGCTATATATGATCCTACTAAAAAACTTATGTTTCCATAAATCATGTGAAAAGTTTGTTGACACATTTACCCACAATATTAGTTGTTAATATCATAAATAATAGTAAGATCATATATAGGAAATTGAATGTTACGTGACATCTACATAAACGTAACGTGACACTTGTACATAACGTGACATGTACATAAACGTAACGTGATACCTATGATCTATAGATCATATCTACACAAATGTAACGTGACACCTATGATCTATGGCAACATTCAATTTATATAAAACGTAACGTGACACCAACATAAATCAGCAACATTTTCGCATTCAATTTAAAAAAATAAAAACTCATTAAGTTTGCGAAACGTAATGTGACACGTTACGTTACGTTTATGTAGGTGTCACGTTACGTATATGTGTCACGTTACGTTTATATAGGTGTCACGTTACGTTACGTTTATGTAAGTGTCACGTCACGTTACGTTTATGTAAGTGTCACGTCACGTTACATTTATGTACGATCTTGTGGAATACATTCCTACCTAAATAAGACTTGAGACTCTATAAAAAATTACACGGGATTTAGCCTAGCATAAGTGTTTGAAAAAAGACTTATAAATAAGTCTCTCTATTGTTATTGATTAAAAATCGAATAAATTCGTTACCTTTTGTGCTTTTGCTCGGTTTTACTTTATCTGAGCAATTTTGGATCGCTTCATATTTAGCTAGTCTTTTTTTCTTTTTTTAAATTATGAAAAACTAGAATAAATTTGTTATGTTTTGTGCTTTTGCTAGGTTTTACTTTATCTGAGCAATATTGGATTGCCTTCATATTTAGCTAGTTTTTTTTTTATTTTTTTTATTATAAAAAAATAGAATAAATTTGTTACGTTTTGTGCTTTTTCTAGGTTTTAATTTATCTGAGCAATTTTGGATTGCCTTCATATTTAGCTAGTCTAGGTGTTTGTCATGATCTCTTTAACAAAAAGCTTTATTACTGTTTCTATTTAATTTAATGCAGATGCAACTGAAGTTATTTTCTCTAAATTAAAATTGGAAAAAAGGACAGTTTTGAGAGCAAGATGAGGAGTGTTTTCAGTTGAGTTCATGATTCCACCAAATTCAAAGCGTTTTTTTGGTGGCTACAATTTACTTATGTGTTAGTATCTCTATATCAGAAAGTCATTTTTAGGTAATTTGATATGGTTGCGTTGAAATCCCACCTAATAAAGCTTGACTTAGATGTCCTTACAATAGAAAGCCTTTTTTTAGCCTTTGTTTTTGTAATTGTGAGAATTCAATTCCTACAGCTACTATCTTTACCGTACGGTATTGTGTTATAATTCTATCATGATCATTTAAGCTAACTATTAGTAAATACAATACAATTATTATGACATGTACATATGTACAGAAAAATGTTATTCTCCTAACCTGTGGGAGGACAATAGTGGTTGGACTACATATCCCAACCTAACTCACACAGCAGGAGCGTGAAAACGGCGAATCTTAAAAAAACTTTGACAGTAGGAGCAGCTCCAGAGCGTAATAACAAAACAAAAAATACAACCAACAAAACTTGCAATTCATGAAAAAGCAGAAATTACATAAAAATTAAACAATATTTTTAGCTACTAAATTATGAAGGCAAGAATATGTTAATAAAAGGAAAGTGTGTCTTTCATTTATTTCTTAAATTTATAACGGAACATGTCAAACAATTTTTAGTAGCTGTAATTTATTAGAAGGCAAATGAGAAATATTAAATTTGTAGATCACAAAAATTGAATCTGTGGATTTGGAAAAATGAGAGCTAGAATTCATGAAGGTTTCACTCTTAGAGCATCAATTCTGTGACTTGGATCCCAACATAAATTCATCCTTGAGAACTTCAATTGAGTCGAAATTGGTTATTTCACTTTTTCCTAAAAGAACTAGACTTTTCTGCAAAACAAGTAGTTGCACTAAAGTAGCTTCGTATCCTTTTAACTTTTTCTTTTCCCCCCTTTTTTACAGAATTACTTTCTTGCATGACACTTCAAACGGACAAGTCAATGATTATTTGTCTCGCCACCAAATTAATCTTGCCTGCCATGATGTCATTTTGATGAAAGGTGTACCAGGCCCTTCATCACCATTTTTTGCTAGTGGTCCTCACCACTTTTGATGTGCCAGACCAGAAAATGGATTAACGCTTTTTCCACTAAAATCTGCTTCACCCATTGTATAATGATGCATTCTGTGGGCTATATTCATTTTTTCCTGAGTGTTGCACAAAAGGTCATGAAATTGATCAAGTAATGATAATTACTTATTAGGTAGTCAGCTGATTTAGAATCCTAGGCTAAAGGCAGAAGTCAACTTGTTGGTTGCAGATGATGCAACTTTTGGGTCACCAACTCTGATGGGGAAAGGCCTCACTTGTGTTTGCTTCACGAGCAGGGGAACTTATGAAAGAATTTGCATCAATTTGACACCCCTACAGGTGAGCATCAACGATCTCTAACGATTAAAGTGTGGAAAGAGGAAAGGCCCATGGAAATTTTCCTATTGGTTTCCTACCATTAATTGGCTCTTTATTTGTGTATTGAAGAACTTACTATCTTTGTACTATAGGATAAAAAATATGATATGGAAACCTTTATTTTTTTCTTTTTAATCACATAAGCATGTGGTGTGGGTTTTAACCACTTAGAGCTTGTAGCTCTAAGTAGGTCATCTAAAAGAAGAATTATTTAGATTTACTGATTTATCTATACTATTATATATGTGAGCACTGGACTTGGTGTCCAAGTGTTTGGTGATTTCTCCTTCTGTCACGTCTCTTTTATTTTCTAATTAAAAAAAAAAAAAAAAATTGATAAACAAGACTCGAACCTTAGACCTTGAATTTGTCAAATAAGACTCTTAGTATTTGACTAGCACACAACATTTAATAAATATTTTATTTTATATTAATTTATTTGAATTGTATGCACATTGTGTGTGCCATCCGCTAGTGTCATTATATGATTCTGTTCGTGTCTTTCTTGTCTAATCACATAAAGCATGTGGCATTGCGTTTAAACCATGTAAGCTTGTAGCTGTAAGCAGTTATCTCAATTAAGAACTATACCAGATTTAGTGGTTTCAGTCATTGTCTAATCTGATTCTCTTACTTTCTTGCTTTCTTTGTTTTTTTTGTTTTTTTGTTTTTTATTTTTTTTTGTTTTTGTATTTTTTGAAAGAAATCATTTCAAGGCATTCCTATTTGCATCTCTTCAAAAATTCTAATGTTAAAATTTGTAAAACACCGTCTTGAAAAGAATTTATTTGTGATGTCAGGGATTTAGGCCTTTCTGCATAAATTTGTCCTCTTAATTCTGTTAATGTTTGCCATATCTGATAAAATATATGCAGGAAGAGAGACTCAGAAGGTTGAAGCATTGGATGAAGGTTAACTTTGATGCTTCCAGAGTAGAACATCAGGTGTGTTTTCCACTGCCAAATTAGTTTATAACCTTGTATTTAGTACTAGACTCATCGTGGAGTGACCACAACATGGATCATCAAAAGCAGAGATTTATTATTTGACCATATCCAGACAGAAAATAGGACACTGTTATAGAAGAAAGGCTGGGGCTCAAACATTGTAAATTTTAACCTTCCAATGTTCTTTTCGAATTTCGCTTTGTTTGACCTACTTTCAAGATTTACACGATCACAGGAAGGTTTGAAAGCTCTATGGTCTGCCACATACCCTGGTCAGGAGCTCCATGGCTTAGTATCAGATCAATGGAAAGAAATGGGTTGGCAGCGCAAAGATCCATCAACTGATTTCAGGTTGCCCTTTTGCTTTGCATGTTTTGTTATGCTGTTTTATCATCAACATTTTTGTTTTCATTGTTTGATGTGAACAGTTTTTATATGTTGAACAGAGGTGCGGGATTCATTTCGTTGGAGAACTTATTGTTTTTTGCCAAGACATTTTCAGTAAGATCCGAGTTTGGCGGGACAGACTTTTTCTTAATGACAAAACTACCCATTTGAGATCTTTTGCAACTATGCAACATACTTTGAAAAACATATTATGCTTTGTTTAAGTTTTCGTTTTCGTTTAATTTGCTGCAGACATCTTTCCAGTGTCTATTAAAAAGGAAAGGAGGCAAGCACGCTGCGTGGGCGTATCCATTTGCTGTTGCTGGTGTAAATATCACATTCATGATCATGCAAATGCTTGATCTAGATGCCAGTAAGGAGAAAAATATTTCTTATTCCGAGTGTAAAATATTTGATCAAGTCACACACACACAAAATGCAAGAAGATTCTTGTAACCCTTTAGACTCCTCTATGGGTCTTGAGGTGACTGAGATGAATCCAAACATCGCCTTTTCTTTTCGCATGTTTTTTTGGGTGCTCTGCTAATTCAAGTGATTGCAATACTTGCAGCAAAACGCAGGACATTTGTCAGAACCGTTTTCTTGCAGATGTTGTCAGGTAAGAGGCTGCAACTGAATCCTAACCACTGTTTCAAATCATAAAATTAATTTTGGAAGATCTTTATCTGCTACTGATCAAACATGTTAAGAGACAGTTTGAGGCTTGTTTTGGCGTAAAACATTGGGCCTGTTCGGTTGTGTTTTCATTTTGTAATTTTTCATTTAACTTTTTGCCTTCCTTTTTCTTTTTCTTTTTTTCAAAAAAAAAAAAAAAAATGATGAATAGTTTGAAAACAGTCAACCTTTTCATATTATTTTCATTTTATGTGCTAGAACATATTTCAAAAATCGAAAAAAACATTTTGATGTTTCCCAAAAAATTAGTTGTTTTTCGAAAAGCTTGCCCAACCCAGAAGTTCAAACATACTCTCAGCGGATTTAATATTGTGTTTTGAAATTAATTAGAATTTTCTTTATGCATTTTCAGAAAATGAGTGGGCATTTGACTTGCTTTATTGTGTGGCTTTTGTGGTTATGGACAAGCAATGGCTGGAAAAAAATGCCACATACATGCAGTTCAATGTGAGTAACCTCTGTTTTGTGTGTGCGTGTTGTTTGTTTTCTCTTTTTCCTGATGGGTACTAGTTAGAATTGAGTAAATCATGAAATATTATTTTCCATAGGATGTTTTGAAATCGACTTGGGCTCCGCTTGAGAAGGAACTTCTAATGGACGATGTCCTACGGATCGAAGACATGCCCACTTATACCCTGCTCTTTTAAACTGTGGCCAATCCAAAGCATTGCAGGCCGGGGATGTCTCAAATTGAATATATCTTTATTATACGAGCTCTTACCGTCTTCCACATGACACAACCGTCCAATTGGTTTATTCTTTCATACACCTCTTTCGACTCCTTTCTCTGCAACAGTTTTTTAATCTTTTAACAATGGTGAGTACTGGGAAAGTACGAGGACATTTGATAAGGTAATCTTTTTGTCTTTCTTCATCTGTATATGAGAAACTTTGATGAGATGAAGAGTCTTTTTCTTTCGCTTTTGCTTTTGATTCTCAGATCAATTCAATGTTGGAAAAACTTGGATGTAACTGGGATCAGAGGATTGAAAAATCGTTATACAAATCTGTTTCAGATTTGTCCATTTAAGAGAAACCATTAGTTTGGTTTTCCAACTCAAAAATTGTTGGTTTTTTTTTTTTTTTTTTTTTTTTTTTTTTTGTAGCGACTTTTTTTTTTCCCCTTCATATTTTAATCATTTTTTTTTGGTTTAAAAATGTATCTAAAACATAAATTATTTGTAAAAAAAATCACTTAAAGACCAGACAATTAAAAACCAGCACATTTTTATGTTTTTCTGTAGTGATTTTTTCCCCTGTTTTTTTATAAGGAAAAAATGCACTAATAGCTGTTAAAGGATTTGTGTCATTTTGGTCTTTTAAGTTTTAAATTTATTATTTTTGTTCTAAATGTTTTCAATTTGAGTCAAATTAGTTCAATTCTAACCGGTTGTTTTAATTGTTAATAGAATCATTATAAATTTCAATTATGATTCTTGACATATATGTTTTCTGTCATTTGACTCTTGATTAAAGTATCGATTTTGTCAATTTAGATCCTTAATATTGTAAGTTTATGTTGTTGGGATCTGGGATCCCGCCCAAGACCTTATAGAAATCATAGCAAGCAGAAAAACACACCCACACAGAAGGAGACATCATATTTAACGTGGTTCGGCCTTAAAGCCTACGTCCACGGGAGAGTAACCGGTTATCACTATACCAATGGAGAGATTACAGAAAGATTACAATAGAGGAGGAGCTCACACCCTCCTCACTCACACACTCATCCCGTCTCCCTCTCTCACACCGAGAGAGACGGTCTCTCCGCCTCACATCTCTCGCACTCTTTGGTTACTAGTCTCCTGGTTTGCTCACATCTCTCCCTTTCTCACCCTCCATTTATACACATAATGGTAGGTGGGAGAGCCTTCGTTCTTGACTTGGGCAGCCTCCATTCTTGACTTGGTTGGTAGCCTCCATGGTTGACCAAGGTGTGTTCTCATGGAGAAGACAATCACCCCCTTCACATGGGGTGATATCCACAAATCACCCCCTCAACTCATGTGAGGTGATCCACTGCACACACTGCTGCTAATTTTGTCACGCCCAAATTCAACATAGTCTGACTGATAGAACAAGCACAATCAGAAATCAAATAAAAAGAATTACAAAAAATAAAAAAAAAGTGACTCCAGAAATAAATGATAGTCCTAATAAAACAAGTTATAATGCTAAAAGATTCGAATCACCAAATTGGCAAATATTAAAAAGAAGAAATACTCGATTAATCCGTAAATTACATTATTTTATAAAATTTTTCACTGAAAGGATATACGCAGATATCCTTCTATCTATTATTAATATTCCCAGAATTAATATACAACTTTTTGTTGAATCAACAAAAAAAATGATTGATAAATCCATTTACAATAATAAAAAAAATAAAAAAAGAATTAATAAAACAAATCAAAATAAAATTCATTTTATTTCGACTATAAAAAAGTCACTTTATAATATTAGTAATAAGAATTCACAGAATTTTTTTGACTTATCTCCAACTCGTGAACTTAGCCGATACAAAGCTATATGATAGCACCCAATTTTTCAGATTTGGCGGTTCGATCTATGATTTATCATTCATGGACGTTGATCTCTTCACTGAGACGTCTGCACCCCCTGAAGCTAGAGATAACACACCAGAGATACAAGAGGAAGAGGGAATCCTACATCCTCAACTCAACTCAACTCACACCACTCTCTGATTTGGAGAGAGCCTCTGCTCCTATCTCCCACAGATCTCTTCCACGCTTCTGTCTCGGATGCCTTCACTTGCTATGCTTGAACTTGCATAATCAAGATATCTTGACACCCCCTGATTGGATGTCCTGCACCCCCTGCTGAGATGCCCTTGACTATCATGCCTTATCTCGCAGGACAAGTTATTGGAGCAATAGAAAACTCGTTGTTCATCAATGTCCTCGGTCTTCTTTGCTCGGAGCTTTTCCTCTGAACTATCAGCCTTTGCCCTCTGCACTTTTGAACAACCTCCTAGCGTTTCTACATACGCTTGTTGTCTGTGCCTTTGCAATCCCTGATTTGCTGTCCAGTAGATTGATGGTTGACAGTAGCTCCATTTGTCAAAGCATCGTCAGCTATGCACTTCCTTGCATAGTGCTCGCACCCATGGCTTCTAGTCTCCCTGCGTTGAGCTTTGCTTGAGAGATTCGCATCAACTCTATCCTCTGCTGCCATGGAACTAAAGAAACCACCATAGAGAAAAAAAACTTGCCACTCCTTGGCGGACACTCTTGCGTCTTATCTGTCTTAATTTCTATCTGGAAGTTCCTGTGAACTTTCAACAACCCGCTGCTACACACTCTTCTTGCGCCTCTGTACGACACTCTAGCGTACCCTTGCACTGTTGCACGTCTGCATTTGTGCTTCTGCGCTGAGTATGCTCCTCTACAACTATTGTTCTACACGTCCACATACCATCAGTACCTACTCGTATACAGTAGCTCCAACAGCCACAGCATTTCCCTGAGCCTGTACTTGTTGCCAAATCATCTATCTGTTGAAGTGGACTTTTGATTGAACCAGATCTTCCGATCACATCAACAACCAGGAAAGTTCCCAGGAAAGACTGGTGGGGTCACAACTGGTCCCACTTAAGAACCAATCTCCTTAGACAGTGTCTTTTTGACAGAACTTTCCTAGACATTGTTGATCTTGAGATAATCATGTGCAATTCTCTTGATCGCCCTTGACCAATCCTGATCTTTTTCAATTTGTCATTTGATCAAGCCTGATCTCCTTTGGTCTTCAATGATCTATCTCAATCTGTATCTGGTTGTCCAATCTGGTTAGAATATGTCCATTCTAATCTCTTCAGTAAATCCGCAGCGTTCCACAATATTCGACAACCTTCCTTTGACTATTGAAGATGACAAACTCCCATGTTTTGACCATCTTTCAAAACCATTCAGAATTTCACTATTCTGACCTCGCGGTTGCGTCCGGAACGGTTCGTTTAGCTAGGACCAACCTTCGCTGCACTTCCGGGGACCTCATTGAAAAATGTCCCTGAAAGTTGGGCCACACCACAATTTTCTGAAAATTCTGGGCCAAATTGCAATTTTCAGAAGTTCAGGAAATATTCCGTGTACCAACAGAATATTCTGTCCGCTGTACCTGATGCCGTCTGCCACTTTAATCTGCCTTCTTTTTACAGAAACTCCGATTCCAAAATCTGATCGTACGGATGTGTCTGGAATACTCCATATAGTTGGAAAGCACTATTGGATCGTCAAAAACGGACTCCGAATGGCTTAGATCTAGCCAAAACATTTTGTACGCCTCAGATCTGCGGCTACACCTTAGCCGCGTTGCACCGGATAACTCTCTGCCCCCTCTGTTGACTGGTCAACGGCAGGCTGACGTAGTTAACACGTGGCTGACCCGTGTCTGACTGGACGCTGACGTGGCGCTGACTGGTCGCTGACGTGGTGATGACGCGTCGCTGACGTGTCTCGTCTTCTTCATGCAGGTGTGCATGGGCGCGTGGATGCGCGCGGTGTGACGCGCCGTTTGCTTGCACGGCGCGTGACAGCTCGTGCTGCGACTGGGCCTCACGCGCATTATTCAGGTGGCGTGTGAGGGCGCGTCCGGGCTCCTCTAGGGCTCTACTTTGCATTTCTGGACTCCTCTCGTCGAGACCTAGCTCCTGGTATGCTCAAAACCTGATTTCGAGCAATTTCATTTCTGGGCAGTTTCGAAAAACGCACTGTTTTTGTTCCGAAACGCACCGACGAGGCTTTGATATCAATTGTTGGGATCTGGGATCCCGCCCAAGACCTTATAGAAATCATAGCAAGCAGAAAAACATACCGACACAGAAGGAGACACAATATTTAACGTGGTTCGGCCTTAAAGCCTACGTCCACGGGAGAGTAACCGGTTATCACTATACCAATAGAGAGATTACAGAAAGATTACAATAGAGGAGGAGCTTACACTCTCCTCACTCACACACTCATCCTGTCTCCCTCTCTCACACCGAGAGAGATGGTCTCTCCGCCTCACATCTCGCACTCTTTGGTTACTAGTCTCTCGGTTTGCTCACATCTCTCCCTTTCTCACCCTCTCCATTTATACACATAATGGTAGGTGGGAGAGCCTTCGTTCTTGACTTGGGCAGCCTCCATTCTTGACTTGGTTGGTAGCCTCCATGGTTGACCAAGGTGTGTTCTCGTGGAGAAGACAATCACCCCCTTCACATGGGGTGATATCCACATATGTTTCATTTTTTTTATTCAAAATTCAGAATTAAATTGACAAAATTAAAAATTTTAAATACCAAAATATCAGATCATGCGTATTTTAAAAACATGTGTTTCATATTTTTGTTTTCAAAACTTTTGGGCATACCAAACATGTATTTTCTTTTTTCCTTTTTTTCGTTTTCCAATATATATATCTATATAATAAGGGAGAAAGGTTTTTGAAAATATATAAAATGTATCAGAGATACATTTTGTATCAATGGCTGAGATGATTCCTATATACTATCTAACGGTTGAGATCATTTTTATCCCCGCCCAAACACTCTCTGCTCTCTCTCTCTCTCTCTCCCACGTCTGCCCAAACACCTTCTCTTCAACTCCCACATCTGCCCAAACACCTTCTCTTCAACCCCCACGCTCTCTCCTCAACTCCGTCTATGGTGGATCTCTCTCTCACGTTCGAAATTCTTTCTCTTCTGAAGCTCGCGACCAGAGGTAGCAGATTAGAGAAACTGAAGATAATATTCCACCAGCGACGGTGGTCTCAACAGGGAAGAAATACCCTCGCCATTGATCAACATCAAGCTCCGCGACTGTCTACCTTCCCTCGGCTCCCACCCTCCAAACATCAGCATCGACACCCACCCTCCATCGGCTCCCACCCTCCCAACATCAGAGGTATTTTGTTTCTTCAGTTCTTCAATTCTTTGAGGCTTCAGTTTTAGGGCAAATTTTTGAATCAGTCTATATATATGAACTGGTTTCCAATTTTCTGGTTGTGGTTTCCAATTTTCCCTTTCTCTGCAACAGAGACGGTGGTCTCGCCATTGATCAACATCAAGCTCCGTGACTGTCCACCCTCCCTTAGCTCCCACCTTCCCTCGGCTCCCACCCTCCCAATATGAGAGGTATTTTATTTCTTCAGTTCTTCAGTTCTTTGAGGCTTCAGTTTTAGGGCCAATTTTTGAGTCAGTCTATATATATATGAACTGGTTTCCAATTTTCTGGATGTGGTTTCCAATTTTCCATTTCTCTGTCTTCAATCAATTCTTTGTCTGGTTATGTTTTAGGTTGAATATCCTTCGGCTCCCTCTTGGTTGTTGTGTTTTTCCCTTTTTTTCTGAGAAATGGAAGTAGTTGTTTGGATTTGTTGTTTACGGTGGTGGCGTATCATATTGGTTTGGAATTTTTGTCCAATTCTCCATGGTTTTGTAGTTTAGGTGGATGTTCATTGACATCTGTTATTTTTGCAGTGGCATTTCATTGACATCTGTGAGTCCTTCATATTGGTTTGGAATTTTATTCTCATTTTAGGAAATTATATAAGCATCAAAATTATATGAGTCCTTCATATTGGTTTGGTTTGTAAACTGTGTTCACATACTAATTTTTGGTTTGGAATTGGTTTGCTTCCGCTACTATGAAACATTATTTGGCCATTTTCGCCTTATCTTCTACACTTAAATTAGGGCTTTTTTTTTCTTAGAGAGATTTCTTTTTCTTCTTTTTCTTTTTTCCTAAAGAGATTTCTTTTCTTATTTTTCTTTTTTCCTTCAATTTGTGTAGTGGATTACAAATATTTACTTTTAGATTTGTGGATTATGCTGATTAAGTTATACAACTATTTCTCTTTTGGTCTACAAAACATGCTGATGCACACAGATTTCTCCACCATGACCACAGTAGCAGATTTGCCTCTTCCTTTTCGCAGACACCCACACTCCTCACAACCATCTCTGCTCCTCCCTCCTTAGCGACCCTTTGTCGACATCTTGATCGCAACAACTGTAGCAACCCCACTCCCCATCTCAACCATTGCACAGCTACCATCTTAGCCTCATGCAACATTGTGAAGGGTAAACACATTTATTTATATACATGCTTCAGTTTGATCAAGATTTTTAACTGCATTCGCATGATTTTACTTAATCTAACTATTGTTCTCATATAGCAGAAAGCCCTAATTTTTCACACCCGTGAAGTTTATGAACATTTGAGCTCCATATACTTTGTAAATTGTTTCTATGTAGAAAAACTAAAAACTGCTTTGAGAAGCATGACATGGAGGCTGAACTCCAAATTGAGATTGCCAAAGATAATTTCCCTCCATAGCAGTATTATGTAGGCAAGAAAACATTGTAAAATTTCATTATCTTATGCAAGTGATATACGCAGAAGTTATAAGTTGATGTGAGTCATGATCGATAAAGCATCATACTCCTATTCTTTTATTTATTTATTTTTTATTTTTTTAATTTTATGGAATCTGAACAGTGTTGTGGAATTAAAAGGTCTAGCAAAAGTTTGAAAAAATAAATTATAAGAAATCAATAAGGCACTAACCGATTCCCAGGGAAGACTAAAGTTTTTCCTAATTTAAGCGAGATTTTTTTTTCTTCTTTTTCTTTTTTCCTTCAGTTTGTGTATTGGATTTCAAATATTTACTTTTAGATTTGTGGATTATGCTGATTAGGTTATACAACTATTTCTCTTTTCGTCTACAAAACATGCTAATGTGTTTTTATCTTTATTAGTTAAACATGCTGAAAGTCCAATTTTGTCATGGTTTGATTCTAGGCATGTAATTCTTTATCTTTGTGTGGATGTTATGTTATTTTATTGAGTAGAGTAATACATGGTCTTCTTTGTTTTATTTTTTTGTTAAAAGTAAATAAAATAAATAAAATTGACTGACTGAACGGGATTGAGCTTAGGTGTTAATATTATATCGTATGGAGTCAAGACACTCTTTCCATTGATGTAGCAGAACTAGGATTTATTGAATTGTTAAGCTCTTTCGACCTTCATATTTGTTGTTTTGAAATTCTTTCCATGTCCTTCATATATTGCTTTTTAGAATGTTAGTTTTGATGCTCATTTTCTTTCGAAAAATTCACATTGATTGAAGTTTGTAATTTTTTTATTTACCTGTGTGAACTCTTCCAGATTGAGACATGAGTTATAGTTATAAAGGTAAATTCATAATTTAATTATTGAGCTTCATTGGAGGTTTTATTTAATATGATTTGAATTTTCTGGCTAGGGGATCATGTATATTGTTGGATCTGAATCAAAATATTATATATATATATTTGTCTATCATTTATATTTATTTTGTATTTTTTAACCTTTATGAACAATGTTTCCAGCTGGTTTGTTTTCTTGATGAATATTAAACACAAGGTTAACTTTAATTGCTTTTTGAATTTAACTATGTGTCGGTTTACAATCTTAAAAAATTCTTATCCATTCTAACGCTGTTTAATCATGTTGCAATTAATAATGTAACTTTTCTTTTCTATGAAATACATGTCTCACATTCCTTTTTTTGGGTTTCCATTGAACAATACCCTCAATGAGTTAGAAGAGTGTAGGAATAACCTAAACTCTTACATTAGGAAAAAATACACAGATACTCTCCAGGTTTTGCTTTAAAGTTAATAATTTTGGTGTAAACTATTTTAATTTGTTGGGGTTTGATGGGTTTTGATTTCTGAAATTTGAAATGGATTTGATGGGTTTTATTCGCAGAAATCCCCAGAAATTCGAAGTCGTTTCGCTTGAGACATCATCCCCAGGAACAAGTTTTCCGGTTTCGGCGCTTTTTGACACATCCCCGTGAGTTTACTATCTCTATCTCTCCTAGAAATGTTTATAGATATATGAATCTATAAACATATGAATTTGTGAGCAGAAATGGTATGCTCTCTGTGTTTCTCTCTTATTTTGCTTTCTATGGATATCTATGAAAAACCATGAAATTATTGTTGTATTTTTCTTATCAAAATCAGACCAAATTGAATAAAAGTTTCTACCATGAATACTTTTATCCCATGAATACTTAAACTTCCATCAGATTTTAGATTTTAGATTTTAGATTTAGATTTTTCAAACTTTCCATTGTTTTTTCAATGTGTTGGGTTAGTTTTAGGTTTCTTTATCAGTTCAAATATTTAAAATTTCATCAGATTTTTAAACTTTCATCCCATAAATATGTCGAGTATTCCACCATAAATCAGCCCATAAATCAGTAGTTTCATCATATTTTTATCAACTCATAAATCAGTAGTTTGTACCAAAAAAGTTTGATGGGTTTTGATTTCTGAAATTTGAAATGGATTTGATGGGTTTTATTCGCAGAAATCCGCAGAAATTCGAAGTCGTTTCGTTTGAGACATCATCCCCAGAAACAAGTTTTCCGGCTTCGGCACTTTCCGGCACATCCCCGTGAGTTTACTCTCTCTAGCTCTCCTAGAAATGTTTATAGATATATGAATCTATAAACATATGAATTTGTGAGCAAAAATGGTATGCTCTCTGTGTGTCTCTCTCTTATTTTGCTTTCTATGGATATCTATGAAAAGCCATAAAATTATTGTTGTATTTTTCTTATCAAAATCAGACCAAATGGAATAAAAGTTTCTGCCATGAATACTTTCATCCCATGAATACTTAAACTTCTATCAGATTTTAGATTTTAGATTTTTCAAACTTTCCATTGTTTTTTCAATGTGTTGGGTTAGTTTTAGGTTTCTTTATCAGTTCAAATATTTAAAATTTCATTAGATTTTTAAACTTTCATCCCATAAATATGTCGAAATTCCGCCATAAATTGGCTCATAAATCAGTAGTTTCATCATATTTTTATCAACCCATAAATCAATAGTTTGTACCAAAAAAATTCTGTCCTATTTGGTTGGAAAGAAAGTGGGGGAAATTGGTTGTGCATTTGATGATGGTTGTGTTTCATTGTATTTTCAATGTGTTGGGTTAGTTTTATTTGGGTTAGTTTTATTTAGGTTTTCTATGCCATTTGTGGAATACTTGATAGTTTTACTTGGGTTTTTTCCTTGCTGCACTTGGTGCAGAAACTTTTATCTGATAAAGTTTCTGCCATGAACACTTTCATCCCATGAATACTTAAACTTCCATCAGATTTTTAAACATCCATCAGATTTTAGATTTTAGATTTTTCAAACTTTCCATTGCTTTTCAATGTGTTGGGTTAGTTTTAGGTTTCTTTATCAGTTCAAATATTTAAACTTTCATCCCATAAATATGTCGAGTATTCCACCATAAATCAGCCCATAAATCTGTAGTTTCATCATATTTTTATATGCCCATGAATTAGTAGTTTGTACCCAAAAAAATTCTGTCCTGTTTGGTTGGTAAGAAAGTGGGGGAAATAGTAAAGAAAGTGAAATTTGGGCTCAATTTTTTTTTTTTTTTTTTGCTTTCTGAGAATGAAAAGATCAGTTTAAATATTTAAAATTTCATCCCATAAATATTTTAAACTTTCATCATAAATCAGATTTTTAAGGCAACTAACTATCAAGTATTCCACAAATGGCATCAAATTTTTATCAACCCATAAATCAGTAGTTTGTTCCAAAAAAATCCTGTCCTGTTTGGTTAGTGAGAAAGTGTGGGAAATAGTAAAGAAAATGAAATTTGGGTTTCCTTTGGCTAATAATTGGTTGCTATGTTTAGTTGCTCTGAAAGTTGGTATTGTGTTTACTTTGAGTCTTATGGGTAGCTTTTTGATAATGAAAAGATGTGGACTCATCAAGGCAACTAACTATTAGAGTGTTAATGATCTTAATTGAATTGGGTTGTTGGACTATTTGTCGATTTGTTCAATTTTTAGGTATTTTTCTTAATTGACTTGGGTTATTTGTTCGATTTGTTCTTAATTGACTTGGGTTATTTTTAGGATATCAATGTAAAGTTTCTTGTTTTGTATGATACTTGCTTTTCGTTTAATATACTGCATTGTAACTTTTCTTGGAAAAAAAGAAGAAGAACTCTTTCATAAAACGATAAACAATTAAAACACGCACACTTTTCCTTGAGAATGTTGGATTTCAATCCATAGGGGCACTATGGGAAGGGTGTCTCAATCCTTCAATTTACATCACTACTCAAATTGCTATGGTAAATAGAAACAAAACATGCTTAAGTAGTTAAGAGTTGAGGTGGCAACTTAGTGTGTCAAACTTAAAAAGTTGCAAACTAAAGCCTAGATGGTGAGGTAAGAATATGAACACATTACAAAATTACGAGAATGAGAAAATTTTTGAAGACAAGTTTGATTCAAAGATGTAATAATGTATTGAAGTGCTCTATCATTTGCTATACATATTTTAACTCAAGCTCTGCATTTTATATGCATGAAGTATTGGTGCATGCATATCTGTAATTCAAAAGCCTTGTCTATATTTATTTTTCTACCTATTTTTAAAAACATAAAAAAATCTTACAATACACGGTTCAAAAAAATGAAAAAACGATACACCTATATCAGCAAAAGCAGCCTCCAAACTATCTCCTTTGGCGCCACCAGTCTGGCACTTTCAATCTCCGGCTTCTATGTACAGCAAGTTTGGCCGCTGGAATCTTGTGCTTTACCTGTCTCCATAGCATATTCACAGCATCTTCCTTCTTCGGGGGATACTGGAATTCAAAGTGATGGAAGACATTTTTGAGCCACCTCCACATGTCGAGCCATCTCTCTTTAGGAAATTCCCGGAGCTCTGTAACCATGTAACCGGGAACCAACGCCTGCTTGACAGAGAAAAAAACAGAGAACTCTTGATGTCATTTTAGTTTATGATATCCTCTCTTTGTAATTTTGATTTTTAGCTTTGTAAAAAGGAGGCTTTGGTTCCCGGTTACATGGTTACAAAGCTCCGGGAATTTCCTAAAGAGAGATGGCTCGACATGTGGAGGCGGCTCAAAATTGTCTCCCATCACTTTGAATTCCAGTATCCCCGAAAAAGGAAGATGCTGTGAATATGCTATGGAGATAGGTAAAGCACAAGGTTCCCGCGGCCAAACTTGCTGTACATAGGAGCCGGAGATTGAAAGTGCCAGACTGGTAGCGCCGAAGGAGATAGTTTGGAGGCTGCTTTTGCTGACATAGGTGTATCGTTTTTTCATTTTTTTGAACCATGTATTGTAAGATTTTTTAATGTTTTTAAAAATAGGTAGAAAAATAAATATAGGCAAGGCTTTTTGAATTACAGATATGCATGCACCAATACTTCATGCATATAAAATGCAGAGCTTGAGTTAAAATATGTATAGCAAATGATAGAGCACTTCAATACATTATTATATCTTTGAATCAAATTTGTCTTCAAAATTTTTCTCATTGTCGTTATTGTGTAATGTGTCCATATTCTTATCTCACCATATAGGCTTTAGTTTGCAACTTTTTAAGTTCCCAAAGTTGCCACCTCAACTCTTTAACTACTTAAGCATGCTTTGTTTCTATTTACCATAGCAATTTGAGTAGTGATGTACATTGAAGGATTGAGACACCCTTCCCATAGTGCTGTGGATTAAAATCCAATATTCTCAAGGAAAGGTGTGTGTGTGTTTTAATTTTTTATCATTTTATGAAAGAGTTTTTTTTTTTTTTTTCAAGAAAAGTTACAATGCAGTTGTATTAAAAGAAAGCAAGTATCATACACAACAAGAAACTTTACACAAACTACAAACTGAAAGAGTCATGTTGTGGTGTTTGAAACAACCTCCACCTGCTAGAATTTCAGGAAAAAGGTAAATGAAGAGTATTTGAAGCTAGGGTTTGAGATACAACTACAAGAGTGAATTTTTCCATTTAGTTCAACATCTTAGTTCACTTCACTGTCTTATGTAGAGACATTATTCCATTGACAATTAAACATTGGCACATTCATTAATAAAAGAATTACATGGAAAATAAAAAAATACAATACAAGCCTCTAGTGATAAAAAAAATTCGAAGTGTAGAAGAATTGCAAGTAATTTTGTATTATCTATTTGTCTTTGACATGAATTTGGATCCAATGCCATGAAGTGTTGAGTATCCCTCTCAGGTTCCATATGACTGCCACATTTTCAGGCTGGACATTTGCGGCTGTGTCAACCAGCCCCATCATTGTAAGGAAAGATAAATCATGCATCAATGAACTATTGCGAAACATTGTAAACACAAACAAGAAATCACTTCACATAGGACCATCAGGTTCGATTGCATTTACTGTCAGAAGGTTCTAGCATTTGCAAGGTTTGGCTTTGACACATCTGTGGTGGATACTATACCTTATATGTGGGTTGTGTGAAAAAAGTATAGCTAGCAATTACTTGCAGCTTTGGCAACAATCTCTGTATTGTGGAGGACATCACCTTCAGCTTCAAAAAGCACCCATGCCCATTTGTCACAGTGTATATCATCATCAGCAATAGCATTATATGGAATTCCACTCTTTTGGTGTCTGGATGCTTCCACCCATGCCTTGCTGCCATCGAATGATACATCGAGTCTTTCAATGCCGCGCCCACCTCCAGACACTGCATATCCATGAACTTTGACCTGCATCATGACGATGATGAAGACAAGGATGAGTATCATATTGTCGACAAAGCAAATCATATTGTGGAACTGGCAATTGGGTGATCAAAGTGAAAATTTTCAATCATACATAATATTTGTGCCCGATGGAAACCGTGTTTGAAATATGTTACAAACCTTTCCGTGCTGCACTGTATTATCATCCTCCAGTGAACAAATCGCACTCTGCAAATTAGTCAAGGATGTTACAAAAGTTCAGCAAGGAACTAATTATTTCAAATCTACCAAGGCTTGTAGGCAACCTTTCAATGGATTTGAAATATTAAATTCAAATTCTCCCTAATCTCACACCTCAACCTTGACTCTTAACGTGCATATTTAAAGTTTTTAAGTCGAATCTTACCATGGGTAGAGGAGCACGGGGAAGTTTTATCAATTTTGAGTTGGTCTATCTTTTTTTATTCAACACAGGATTTAAAATACCCAAGTACTTGAAATCTGTCAATTTCAAATCGTTTCTCAAATCCAACCCATTTCCAAACACAGTGCATCTATTATGCTCATAATGGTTCCGTTTGTGAACGCTATGTAATTTCCAATGTCAAATACAGAGAACAAACCTGGACTGGAAAATCCATTTGAGGCTTTCGAGTGGACCAGTCAATATTTTCCCAGTTAACTGAAGGAGGAAACATCTTGTAGTCCCTTTGCATGAAAAAACCCTGTTTATTGTCGTTATACATTAGTGTAAGATATAATTTAATTTACAAGTGAAAGGTCATAATTATGGGAGAACTCTAATTTTTACATTTTTCAGAACCAACCTGACATTCTTCTCCGATTATGTTGATTGAATCCAACCATTTTACAGAGCGGGCACCTATAACACCGGGGACAACCACACGAAGTGGATATCCATGATCTCTATTTAGAAGCTTGGGTATGGTAAACCAGTCAAATTTTGATAAGAACAAAGAACATGGAGGAAGATTAGTTGAGAACAAGCGGATTCAAGAAACTTAGAAGATATTACAGTTCATTTCTTCCATGAATTTGCTATCCAAATCCAATGCTTGAATTCCATGCTGCCAAACGCAACGCAAGCAACAATGCATTAAAATTTCCTACCTGTCCGTTCATCTCGTATGCAAGTAGAACATCAGCTTCAGAATTTGTTGATTGAATTAATGGAATTGATGCCTTATATGGACCTCCTTTCTCCTCCTAATAGTCCAAATTACTTGGAATTGAATTAATCCACCAAACAGTGTAATTTCTTTATAATTAAGATTAAATGAATTTAAGAAATTTTCACCTTGCACATATCAACGCTTACAAATTCTACATGCTTTCCACCCAAAGGAGAGGTTTTCGTCAATTTAGGTATTCCCACAAGTTCAAGAACATCAGCGAGTTTGGCTCCACCCCAAATGGCTTAAGGAAATATGTGCAGAAGATAAAATATCAACAGAGAGAGAGAGAGAGAGAGAGAGAGAGAGAACAAGAATGAATATAGTTTTGCAAAATGTTTTGGAAAACACAGAAGCAGTGAAAATGTACAAAAGAGAATGAATAGAAGCAAACCATTTTCAATGGCAGAGATATCCCAGCCAACACCTTTCACTGCTCTTACTTTGCTCATTGCAGTCCTTCTATTACCTGCACACTGCATAACTTCAAATGAAAAAGAAGCAACAAATAGTTCAAATTGGGTAGCCACACAACAATTCGGTTTAGCCCAATGGCCAAAACACGTGTATGCTAGAAGTCAAAATAGTTCTGCTACGAGCACATAAACTAATCATAGAATTGAACACATAATGCATATTATGTAAAATCTAATCCATCCATATACATTCTGTGTCCATTTATGTGTTCTTTGACTTATATTGTAGGTAGTAGGTGTATGTAAACTTACTTGTAAGGTGGCTGTCACCAGTGGCGGAGCCAGAAAATTGAGTTAGAGGGGACACTATTAATTATAATTTTTTATTTAAAAAAATCATGATAAACATTAAGATAATAATAATTTTATGAGCTAAATTTAAGCATAAAAAATTACATATTCATTATTAACATGAACAAATTAAAATTCTATAATAGTGTAGAATAGCTCGATGTGGGATGGTGATGTAAGTTTGTAATTTTAGCACAAAAAATTATGGATCAAAATTCTTAATTTTAGAAAATAAAAACACATCGTTTATAGCACAAATTATTATAAAATCTATTTAATTTTTATTTGATAGAAAAATATTAAAGAGATGACATTGGTTATAAATGATGTGTTTTGAATGAAAATTATTAAATAGTCTTAGAATATCATATAGCATTGCCTACGTGATACTCAAAGTATGAGAAATCACAAATCACACTAAGCAGTCTGTCAACTGCTTGAAAATAATGAGTTCATTATATCCAGTTTATAAGATTTTTTGCTATACTATTGGTTTAAACTATTATATAAATAATATCACACAGTGCTCTTAAAGTATCAAATAATTACTTGTTATGAACAATACAATAAATTCTCAACCAAAAAACATGTTAAGAAAAAAAAATACATTTTATATGACAAAAAAAAAAAAAAATTCAAAACTGAGGGGGGGCACGTGATCCCCCTCGTCCTTCTTTGCCTCCGCCAATGGCTGTCACATTGTATTTTGGTAGCTTCCTGTAATATAAACCAGTAGATAAATTCCAATTTCAAATAAATTCACGAGGACATCCATGGCATGATATGAAGATCACTATAATTTCAATGAAAAAAATATGAATTTTCTTGAAGGAAATGGAAAGTTAAATTGATATTAACATGTGCTCTGATACATCAATCTTTTCTCAAAGCCAAGAACATTGTGTTTATGAGAGTAGTAAATACTTACTTGATATCAGCCATAGAGAGTTCTATTGGCTTTTCCACCAGACCACCTATACATACTCTGTAGCTGCTCTGCCAAACAGTTCGTGAAAACATTGGATGGTTTCAATATTTTTTTTATTTTTATTTTTAAATATGAAAAGAAAAAAAAAAAAAAAAAAAAGGAATTGACTTTCAGTGAGAAAAATTCAAAATAATTGTACAAATATGAAAAAGTAAGTGGGATAATGTGTTCTATTCTAGTGTAGGTAAGGCCAAAATTGTCAGTTGCCCCATAACACATACCCATCGGGGTCATTCTACTTTCATACAAAATTTTCTATCAGTAGACATATTTAGTGAATAATTTTTTTTATTATAACTATATCATTAAGCAAAATGATTAATTTGTAAACAAAGTATTTTAGTTATTTTTTAACTTTTTACGAAAAGATGTACAGAAAAATAGAGAGAGTGATGTGACAACTTACAATGATTTTTTGGCTAAAATTGAAAGTTGTGAAAGCAGGTCACATTTTGCAATTATTTTGAATTATTTTCACTAAAATGCAATTTTTTCAAAAATAAAAACAAAAACAAAAACGAAGGAAGTGAAAACAGAATTATACCTTTCAATGTCATCAACAATGGGGACTGGACCATGGTTTCACTTGTAGAAGAAATCCACCGGAGTTACATAAGAGGAAATCAAGGACAAACGAGGTGGCTCAGCATTGAAAGGTTCCTATATATACGTATAATAGCAAACAAGAGTGAGTGAGTAAGTGAGCTTTACAAATCCCAAAATCCAACAAGTGAGGAATGCGAATTCCACAAAGTTAATTTCAATCTTCATTGGGGGTATTTGACGGGATTATGGAAGCAGTTTATTGCTTATTTTAATACAGAAGTTTGTGTCAAACTGTTTGATACAACTTCTGTTTGTAACTTATTAGACGTAAATAATTTGAATAAACAGAAAAAAACTGATTTTTCAGAATTTGAGAGAGAGTGCTTTTAGATTTTGTTTTCTGATTATCAACATTTAGTTTAAAATAATCTCCACCAAACACCCCAATGTGTCTTTGGAAAAAGCTTTTTCAAAATGAAAGAACAGAAACTTGTCTTGGAATTGATTAGCAGGATTGGATGACGAGGTGGTTCTTTCGAGTAATCGCAAGGGGCTCTTAGTCCTGGCATTCTCACCTTCGATCTTCCCTGCAAGAATTGTAGAGAGAGAGAGAAGCAAAACGGTGCGAATGAGAAATGCAGGGTTGCTTTACGTGTGGCTAATGGTGGAGGAGAGTGAATATATTCATTGAAGGAGAGCCACAACACAACCTCAATTTGGTTGGTACATAACATTTGATCCCTTTCTGCCACGTGGCATTTCTTGTTAGGAATCCTTCCAACAAAGTGGAGAAGTTATTTGGTGGTCGGGCACGGCGACATGGTGTCCCAGGTCTGAGAAGAAGAAAAAAAATGGTGTTCTAGGTGAGTTGTAATTGGTGAAAGATGTAGAATTTACGATTTTATATTGGGGGATTAAAAATAATAAAAGACATGATGAATTGTGATTGATTCTAGATAGAGTCACACGGTGTCCTTGAACCACAATGTAATTTTTCAACAAACTGCCTCCCTTTCTCTAATGTAATATTTTGTAGTCCGAATTATCATGTAAGATTATTTTACATGTCTTAAGTTAATTATGAAACAAAAAATTTATAAGTGAAATATATTAATTCACTTTTACTAGGGAGTTAAGAAATAGAAAATCTTACTTTGTGTATGTTGTAATTTCTTATTTGACTAGAGAACTTCGATAATTTGTCATTAATAAGAGATTTAATGTTGTCAAGTTACACTTCCTTAAACAAGACAAAAGATAAAGGATTGTATTGTATTGTATTGTATTGTATTGTATTGTATTTTTTTTTTTTTTTTTTTTTTTTTTTGTGAATTTGACTAATCATGATTAATTGAAATCAAATTTAACATGGTGGCCCAAACATTACAATAATTTTCCATCTCAAACACAACGCACTTTTTATTTTTTAGAAAGAAATATGGAAAGCTTTACAATAATTATGAAGAATATAGGAAGTGAGAAGTTTCAAAAGCACAACGATAAAATTGAAATCGAAGCATGACACCTAGTAAGTTAGGAGGCCAATCCATTGGTCGTCACATTCACACAACACATAGTTAAGCATATGAATAGAATAGAATGATTCTGGTCAATATATTTTATTTTTAGACACTTTTCAAATTATTAACATTTATGATTTGAATGGGATATTGATGAATATAAATATGAATGTACACGTGTGTTCATGAGCTTCTTCTATGAAGAATGCCCAGGTGTTTTTAAAAGTAAAAAAACCTCCATGTTTAGACGCATCATCACTTTTATAACAAACAAGCTTTTATTTTTGGGTTATACATTTTCGTCTTTTTTCAAAGCCAAAAAAACACAAAAACAAACACATTGTGAGAAGGCTTCTCATCTCAGCCATGGGAGACCCATATGTAAAGAGCGGCCTCCTAACTGAACTATCGCGAAGGTTAGTTTCTTATGCTTTTCATTTTTTCCTATTGGGCGGGCGTGTAGCCCAGTGGGTTTTCCCACGGGATTTGAGTCTGGGATGTGTGGGTTAGGCGCACGTCTCAGGTTCGAATCTTACGGGGTGCATCTCTCGCAGCAGTTTGAAAGGGGTACACGGATTCCCCCAGTCTACTTACCCCGTAGGATTAGTCCTGGCTTCCCGAAAAATCAGAGGGTTGGGGATACCTGCGTTATCAAAAAAAAATATATATAGTTTAATTATAATTATTTTTATATTTTCAATGTTTTAATTCACTTATTTTCCAACTCTATATATTTATTTATTTTAATGCACATAGAAATCCTCCTCACCCATTAGTATTTGTACGTCAAGGATCTCTTGCACTTAAATTTGTGTCTCTCTATCTCAACGCTCTCTCTCAATTTCATGATTGTGTATTGAAATTTCTACAACATCATGCAATTAGTGCAAAGCATTTCGTGCCATGTTTGTAGGTGAAGGATGTTTGGACTTTAATTTTTGTCTCTATGTTCCAACGCTCTCTCCATTGCATGATTATCTGAGATTTCTACCACATCATGTGATTGAGAGTGTGTTGATGTAGAGTATTGTGTAAGGGTGCAACTTGGGCGGGCTCAACCCGAGTAACCCGAGCCTAGTCTGAATTTTTTTAGGGCTTAGACAAAATATTTTCAAATTCGGTATGGGCTTGGACAAAAATTCAGAAGTCCGAATTAAATTTGGGCTGGATTGGGCAAAGACGTCAAACAATCCGAGTAATCCAAAACCCGAATTATAAATATATAGATATATAAAAATATTAAATATACATATAAATTATTAGTCATTACATGATATTAAAGTAATTTATATTATTTAATTATATTGAATATATATTATATATACAAATAACATAAAATCTTACTTTTTTTTCTTTTTATTTTCACTCATAAATTGTAAGGACTATTATAGTGGCATCTCTCTTACATTACATAAATTATTTGTTTTGATGGTATTAATGATTTTCTATATAAAAAAAAAAATTGTAAATAGAGTCAAATTTTAATAATTTAATAATGTAGCTGGAAAAAAAAAAAAAAAAAAAAAAAAAAAAAAAAAAAAAAAAAAAAACTGAAATACATTTACAATTCGGGCAACTCGGTTAATTTGGGTTTAACTCGGGTCGGACTTGGGTAGACAACTTCGGGTTGCCATTCGGGCTTGGGCGGGCTTGGACAGGTCTCAGCACAACTTGGGTTGGACTTGGACAACTTTCCAACCCGACCGAACCTGCCCAAGTTGCACCCCTAATATTGTGTGCTGTGTTTATATGCCCAGATACAAGTCCAACTGATTTGCAATAATATATATGATAATACTTTGCGTCCCGTTGGATGGACTGGACCGATCCAAGCTCCTCAAGCCCACTGGATTACCTGCAAGCAAGTCCAATCGGGGAACGGGGTAGTCCCCCGGCGAACCCTCCGGCGTGTGAATTAGTAAGGGCGAACTGATAATACTTAGGGAGAGTGAGAGAGATATAGAAAACTTAACCTTCTTCCTGTCTTTCAACCTCGCTTATATCCTTTGGTAATCATTTCGTTGTCTTAGCCGTTCTGACCTCCCCGCCGAAAGCTTGCGTCGTGGTTCGTCTCGTTCAGGGTGAGGGGGCGCCCCTCCGGCTGAGGGGTGTTGTCGCAATAAATGCGGTGATGGGTTGCATTAATGGTGATGTGTTGTGGCCATAACTTTGCAGATCTTTGTCTGCTGATATGGCCTGTTCTGCACCCGCCACGTGTCCGAACATCATTGGTCTTTCCTGCTCAGTTGGTCTCCAGCTGTGCCGGGTCTTACTGACCGGGTTGTGTAATGGGGTCTAAATGGTGGGCTTGGGTTTACTCGTGGTGGGCCGTGGTTCTGGTGGGCCTATCCCTGTCAGTAGTCCCCCATTTCCGAGTGCAGCTTTAGTCCAACGAAGGGAATAATAATGGTGGAGATGAATCCGACCTGTAGGGGGAACCGACCGTGAGAGACCGAGTGGATGAGGCCGACCGCAAGGGTGACCGAGTGGATGAGGCCGACCGCAAGGGTGACCGAGTGGAAGAGGCCGACCGCAAGGGTGACCGAGTGGATGAGGCCGACCGCAAGGGTGACCGAGTGGATGGGGCCGACCGCAAGGGTGACCGAGTGGATGAGGCCGACCGCAAGGGTGACCGAGGTGGATGAGGCCGACCGCAAGGGTGACCGAGTGGAAGAGGCCGACCGCAAGGGTGACCGAGTGTGTGCGGGGCACGGGGCTCAAGGGGCGGCGTGTCACGTGGCGATTTGAAGTGGAAAAGACAAGGTGAGGGCAGAAGTCGGCGTATCTGGGCCATACACGTGGCAGGATTTCGGGGGGAGGGGAAACGTCAAGCGTTGGATCAGGAGTGAAGCGTCAGGGCATTATTATGGGCATTGATGAGACATTTTTGGCGGATGATTTGAAAAGTTTTCAAACTGGCGAAAATTAATTTAGATCCTTGGAATACGGGCAAACCGTGGGCTTTTGGTATTGTTCGCTTTACTTACTTGTTTTCAAGAACCCAAAACATTCCAAGTGTTACACCGTTTGTTGCTCGCGATACACCGTTGGAGCATTTCTTCAACTTCTTAGGGCCTGCCTCAGAAGCGATCCGCAGACACACTGTAGGGATGGCGCAAGAAGAAGACGTGAATGTGAGAGTGGATCCTCTGGGAGACGATGATGCAGAGGAATTAGCTGCGCAATACAGAACGGAGAGGGTGGGGGAACCAGCGAGACGTTTCGGTGGCTCCACCATGATTGCAGCGCCGACGCCAATCAGTCAGGCGGAGCCGGAGCATTGGCACACAAAGGCGAACAAATCGATGATAACGGAGGCGGAGTTGGGGGCTATCCGCGAGAAGTACCAAATTCCAGCGGAAGTGGAGTTGTTGTTGCCAGCGTCAACGGAAAGGCCATCGGACGTTAGGCCAGGAGCATTTTCCCTGTACGAAGAGGCTCTAAAGGGGGGTTTGAGGTTGCCGCTGCCTCAAATAGTGGTGGACGTGCTCAACCACCTAGAAGTAGCTCCAGGTCAGCTGATGCCCAATGCTTGGAAAATCCTGCTGTCCTGCGCAAGTGCCTGGCCAAAGGCAAATGAGGGGGGGTCGATGGCGGTGGAGGAGTTCTTCGCTTGTTACAAGGCCTCAGGGCAACAAGAAACGTGGGTCACCTTGCAGGCGGTGGCGGGGAAGGGGTTGGTGTCTGGGCTGCCCACATCAATCAAGGGATGGCGGGCGCGGTGGCTCTATGTGTCTGCCAACGGGGGGCCTGGGGTGCGCACCATCTGGAAAGTGCCCATCAAGACAGTGGAGGCAAGACTGGGGGCTGCGGCAGGGGAGAGGGTGAAGAGGGGTGAAAGAATGGAGGGAGAGGGAGAAAGCGAGGTGGGATGACCTCGTGCAGCCGTCTGCACTGTTTGAGGCGGGGCTGGGCCCTCAGCCGATCGGTGGGGATCTTGACCGAGCGGAGTTGGAGGCAAGGAGAAAAACTCAGGGGGCTGAGGATCAGGCCATCCTTGCCAAGGCCGCCGTATTCGCGAAAGCACAAGATGATCGACCCCCACAGCCGATCGCGAAGGAGAGGATCAGGCCTCGCCCCAAGCCGTTGGGGGAGAAGGACTTGAGTAAATTTGAGCCACGAAAACTCCTGGTGGATCCTGTGAGAGAGAAAGCCAGGGATGGTGGGGAGGCTCCGAAGAGGAAAAGGAAGAAGAGAAGTGCCCCTGTGGAGGGTGCGGGGGAGCCTGAGCCCAAGAAGGTGAAGGAGGTCCCAGCTGCGGTGGAGGCTCTTGTGGTCAAGGATACTCCAGAAGCGGTAAAGGTCGCCCCCGCAGTTCAAGTGGCAGGGGGCTTGGGCAGTTCTGAGCCAAGTGGGGGGCAGCCGGTGCCAAGGAGCCCGGTACCTCAGGAAGGAGGGGTTGGCCTGAAGACGGCTATTTATCATGCGCACGCGGTGGGTGGACGACTGGAGGGAGAGGAAGGCCCAGCCAGAGCAGGGGCTGGGTGAGGATTGTGGAGGAGTCAGGCCTGCGCTCAGCGTCAATGTTTAACGAGGCAGACCTCTTCAGGGGGTTGTGCTCTGCACAGATGGAGGTGACGACCTTGGCAGGGGCCCTCTTTAGGAAAGCTAGGGCTGCAAAAATCAAGGCAGAGAAGGCTGAGGCATAGCTGGCCAAGCTGAAGGCTGAGAAGACAAGTTGGGAGAAGGCCCAGGCTGAGTTGCAAGCAGTCAAGCTGGATCTGGAGGATGCACGCCGTAAGGTTGTGTCTCTCGAGTTCCAACTGGTCGGCGAGCAAAAGAAGTTGGAAGAGTCCCAACAAGCCTGTGCCATTGCCAACGATCGGCACGAAGAGGCCATGAACAGCAACGAGGAGCTGGTGAGGCAGAAAGATGAGGCAAATGCTAAGATTGAGGCTCTGCGAAAGGAGTTGGAAGACGGGCTTGCCAAGGCAGAAGAGGAGAGGGGGAGGCTGATGAGGGAGTTGGAAGCAGAGATGGAGAAGGCAACGGCGGAGAGGGAGAGCCTAAAGAAGGAGGTGGAGGAGGAGCGAAAAAAGGGGAGTTGCTGAGAGGGAGGCCCTGCAGAGGGAGTTAGAAGCTGAGATGGCCAAAGCTTCTACTGAGAAGGCGACCCTTCAGAGAGAAACAGGATGAGGAGAGGGCGAAGGGAGCCTCTGAGAGGGCTGCTTACCCCGATCTATACACGGCGGCGGTTGAGCAATTCAAAGGGTCGCCTGAGTTTCAGATGGGCAATTGATGCTGCAATGGCGAGCAGCCTGGCGAGGGAGGAGTCTGGGGGGGCTGGCCCATCGCGGACAACAGCTGAAGGAAGGCCTGAGTCTGAAGTCATAGAGAGCTTCCAACGGTCAGACTTTTATAAGCATGAAATGGCAGAGTACTGGGACAGCGGGTGGCAAATGTTCAGGCGCAAAGGCTGAAGAGCTGTTCCCAGAGCTTGACTTTAGCAGGGTGACGGTGGGAGGAGGATGATGTGGCCCAGACCCCCCTGGACGAGGGTATAGAAGAAGCGGATCTTATCTCGAGTGAGAAGGAGGAGTGATCTGAAGGATAGGTTGTGTTTTGTTTATACATTTTTTTTTTTTTTTTTTTTTTTTTTTTTGGAAGGATGTAAGTAATTTGTACACACATTTTTGAATGAATAAAATGGCACTTATGGTTCTAATTGATGATTCCAGTGTATTTCCCCTTGTGTTGGTTTTGGTCTTTCTTTGTTTTTCTTGTGATTATTTGGTGCGCTGATGTTTTCAGCAAATGCTTGTGCCAAGCAGTAGGGTAAGGTGCAACTAAAATCATGCCAAAATTCAAGCCAGAATAGGATGAGGAATTTTCTAATACAGAGTGAAATAGTAAATTTGTTGAAGTGTAGGGGGAATCTGGAAAGTAATGTTTCGAGTTGAATGAGCATGGAAGTAGACTGAAACGTAATGTTGTAGGTGTAAACCGAAATATGGGAGAACAGTTTTAAAATTTTGGCTAAGTGTGAAATTACCTTGAAAGAGTAGACTGAAATGTAATGTTGAAGATGTAAAGCGAAATATGGGAGAACAGTTTTAAAATATTGGCTAAGTGTGAAATTACCTTGAAAGAGTAGACTGAAATGTAATGTTGAAGATGTGATTGGCAAATGAAATATGGGAGGGCATCTTTAAAATATGACTAAGTGTCCAATTATTTTGAAATTGTGGTTAAGCGTCAGATCATGATTGAGTGTTTTGCTTTACGAGCTTTCATTGACTGCGGTTGTTGAGGCTTGAAAAGTGCTCAGTGCTCGGTCTGGCCGAGGCTTTTGAAAGTGCTCAGGTCGAACTGGGACTTTTGAAAGTGCTCAGATCGGACTGAGGCTTTTGTAAGTGCTCAGGTCGGACTGAGGCTTTTGAAAGTGCTCAGGTCGAACTAGGACTTTTTGAAAGTGCTCAGATCGGACTGAGGCTTTTGTAAGTGCTCAGGTCGGACTGAGGCTTTTGAAAGTGCTCAGGTCGAACTGAGGCTTTTCAAAGTGCTCAGGTCGGACTGAGGCTTTTTGAAGGTGCTCAGGTCGGACTGAGGCTTTTGAAAGTGCTCAGGTCGGACTGAGGCTTTTGAAAGTGCTCAGGTCGGACTGAGGCTTTTGAAGGGGCTCAGGGTCGGACTGAGGCTTTTGCAAGTGCTCAGGTCGGACTGAGGCTTTTGAAAGTGCTCAGGTCGGACTGAGGCTTTTGCAAGTGCTCAGGTCGGACTGAGGCTTTTGAAAGTGCTCAGGTCTGACTGAGGCTTTTGAAAGTGCTCAGGTCTGACTGAGGCTTTTGAAGGTGCTCAGGTCGGAACTGAGGCTTTTGAAAGTGCTCAGGTCGGACTGAGGCTTTTGAAAGTGCTCAGGTCTGACTGAGGCTTTTGAAAGTGCTCAGGTCGGACTGAGGCTTTTGAAGGTGCTCAGGTCGGACTGAGGCTTTTGAAAGTGCTCAGGTCGGGACTGAGCTTTTGCAGGTGCTCAGGTCGGACTGAGGCCTCTGTAGGTGGCGCTGCAAATAACAGTTTCATGGAAGCTACATTCAGACAGTTGAATTATAAAAAGTGGGAAGTCCAGTCGATATTTGTATTACGTACTGAAAAAGGAAAATACAATAATTTTGACAATACAAAAGTGAGGATTCATTGATAGTAACGTTTCAGATGTTCAGCATTCCAGGGATGGGGAAGGTCTCGGCCATCCATGTCTTGAAGTCGGTAAGTGCCTGGCCGTGGTCGGGCCTTCACCACGTAGGGCCCCTCCCATTTGGCTGCCAATTTGCCCTCGGTTGGATTCTTTGTTGCAAGAGTTGCTTCTCTCAAGACAAGGTCGCCAGTAGAAAACTCCCGTGGTCGGACTCTGCGGTTATAGTGTGTTCGCATTTTCTGCTGGTACGAAGCCAATCTGACAGCAGCAGTCTCTCTGAGCTCCTCGATGAGGTCCAGGTCTGCTCGACGATGTTCTTCGGCTGAGGCGAGATCTGGATGTAAGACCCTGGGGGTGGGCAGACCGACTTCTACAGGAATGACCGCCTCAGCGCCATATGTTAAGCGAAAAGGGGTTTCCCCAGTAGGAGTCCGGGCGGTGGTTCGGTAAGCCCAGAGTACGTGTGGTAGTTCCTCAGCCCCAGAGGCCTTTAGCAGCTTCGAGCTTGGTCTTGATGATCTTCAGGAGAGAGCGGTTGGTGACCTCAACTTGGCCATTTGCTTGGGGGTGACCGGGGAAGAGAAGCATGGTTGAATTTGGAGTTCTGCGCAAAATTTCCGGTATCTAGCGTTGTCGAACTGTTTTCCGTTGTCGGAGACGATGGCCTGAGGGATGCCAAATCTGCAGACAATCGATTGCCAGATAAACTTGGTGGTGTTCCGCTCGGTGATCGTGGTGAGAGGTTCTGCCTCGACCCATTTGGTGAAGTAATCAATGGCAACAATTGCGAACTTGGTCTGGCCGCGACCAGTGGGGAGTGGACCAACCAGGTCGACACCCCATTTGGCGAACGGGGTAAGGGCCGCAGAGGGTGATCAGCTCACTGGGAGGAGCATGGGGGATGTTGGCGAAGCGCTGACACTTGTCGCATTTCAGTACGAAATCAGAGGCATCTTCGTTGAGGGTCGGCCAGAAGTAGCCTGTACGGAGTACTTTGTGTGCGAGAGACCGGCCACCCGAATGATTGCCACAGATTCCTTCATGGATCTCTTGCATTACATAGGTTGCTTAGGCGGGGCTGAGATATCGCAGGTACGGTCGTGAGAAACCGCGCTTGTAAAGGACGCCGTCGACCAGAATGTAGTTAGCCGACCGAGCCCTGACCTTCGCAGCCTGCTGTGGTCTGTCATCTGGGAGTTCTCCAGTGGTCAAGAAGAGGGAGATGTCGGATGCCCAAGGGATGGGTTCCATCTGAAGGAACTGCACTTCTTGCAGGTCGGGTGAGATGGCCGGGTGAGTCAGGTATTCGAGGCGAACCCCATGGCTGAGGTCGGACTGATCGGCGGAGGCCAGCTGGGCCATCTCATCTGCTTTGGAGTTTTCCGCCCTAGGTATGTGTCTGATCTGGAAGGTGTTGAAGAGGCGGACAAGGGTGAGCGCCATGTCTCTGTAAGTCCGCATTGTGGTGTCCTTGGCATCGAATTCACCCGTGATCTGGCTGACGATAAGTTGTGAGTCACTGAACACGCGAACGTGGCTAACGCCAATGTCTTTGGCTAGGCGAAGTCCTGCTATCAATGCTTCATATTCGGCCTCATTGTTGCTGGCCGAAAACAAGAGGCGGAGGGCACATTTGAAGTAACCCCCTTCGGGGGATGTTAGGATGAGTCCAGCCCCGCTTCCTTCCCTGCGAGACGAGCCGTCAACATTGAGTGTCCAACAATGAGGGTCTTCAGGCTCTGGCGGGGTTGGCGGGGTTGGAGGGGCTAGTGGTTGGTGCTGGATTGGTGAATTCCAAGATGAAGTCAGCTACGGCTTGCCCCTTGATTGCTGTCCGGGGGCGATAAGAGATGTCGAACTGGCTTAGTTCTATTGACCACTGCATGAGCCTTCCTGAGAGCTCTGGTTGCTGCATGACCTTCTTCAGTGGCTGATCGGTGAGAACCACTATGGAATGGGCTTGGAAGTAGGGGCGGAGCCGCCTGAAGGCGGTGACCAAGGCCAGGGACAGCTTTTCTAATAGGGGGTAGTTCTGTTCCGCTCCCCTGAGAGCCCGACTGATGTAGTAGACCGGCCGTTGGACTGAGCCGTCCTCTCTGATGAGTGCTGCACTGATTGCGGTGCTCGATACTGCTAGGTAGAGGAAGAGGGGCTCGCCGGTGATTGCCTGTGCGAGGAGGGGAGGATTGGCCATGCACTGTTTTAACTGTTGGAAGGCTTCTTCTGATTCAGTTGTCCATTCAAAAGTCTGCCGCAGGACTTTGAAGAACGGTAGGCACTTATCCGTTGCACGGGAGATGAAACGGTTGAGGGCTGCCACTCTGCCGGTGAGCCTTTGGACCTCTTTAACGGTTCTGGGTGACTGCATCTCAATCAAGGCCTTGATCTTCTCAGGGTTGGCTTCGATGCCGCGTTGACTGACCATGAAACCCAGGAACTTGCCAGATCCTACGCCAAAGGCGCACTTCTCGGGGTTGAGTTTCATCTGATATTTGCGAAGTGTGGCAAAAGTCTCTCGTAGGTCCATGAGGTGGTCAGTGGAGAGTTTGCTCTTAACCAGCATGTCATCCACATATACTTCCATGTTTCGTCCGATCTGATGGTGGAAGACTGTATTGACTAGACGTTGGTAGGTGGCCCCGGCATTCTTTAGTCCGAATGGCATGACACGGTAGTGGTAGGTGCCCCGGTCGGTGATGAAAGACGTGTGTTCCTGGTCGGATGAGTGCATCACGATTTGGTTGTACCCTGAGAAAGCATCCATAAAGCTGAGCATTTGATGACCGGCCGTGGCGTCAACCAGTAGATCAATGCGGGGGAGAGGATAGCTATCTTTGGGACAGGCTCGGTTCAGGTCGGAGTAGTCGACGCAAAGACGCCACTTGCCATTGTTTTTGCGGACCAGGACCACGTTGGATAGCCACTTAGGATAATCCACATTTCGAATAAACTGGGCCTCGAGGAGTTTGTCCACCTCTGCAGCTATGAGGTTGTTGCGCTCTGGATGAAAAATACGCTGCCTTTGCCGATAAGGTCGGAAGTGAGGGTCGATACTGAGGCGGTGGGTTATGAAAGAGGGGTCGATGCCTGGCATGTCTGCATGAGTCCAGGCGAAGACGTCTCTGTGTTCGGTCAGGAGAGCGGTGAGGTCGGCCTTGGCCTGGGGAGGCAGTTGGCTGCCGATCTTAGCAGTTTTGAGTGGGTTGGTGGGGTCGATGTTAACTTCGACGAGTTCCTCCGCAGGTTCGCCTCTGATCAGTTCGTCTTCATCTCGGACGTCAAGTCCTTCAATGATCAGTGCCTCCTTCAGTTTGACCTCTTTAAGTGAGGCCACATAACATTCTCTAGCGACGGTCTGTTCCCCTCTCGCCGTTCCGACCCCGAAATCGGTAGGGAACTTGAGGGCAAGGTGGTAGGTGGATGTGATGGCTTGGAAGGCATTGAGGGCGGTACGGCCGAGGATGATGTTGTAAGCAGAGGGGCAGTCAACAACGAGGAAAGTAAGCAACTTCGTGGTCTGCCGTGGGTACTCTCCAATGGTGATGGGGAGATCAATGGAGCCGACAGAGGTCACCCGGTCGCCGGTGAAACCGACCAAAGGAGTTTGGAGTGGGGACAGGCTTTCTTCCCCGATCTTCAGTTGGCGGAAGCAGTTGAGAAAAATGATGTCCGACGAGCTGCCATTGTCAATGAGGACTCGTCTGACCTTATAATTGGAGAGGACAGTGGAGATGACAAGGGGATCATCGTGAGGATAACGGATGCCTGCACAGTCGGCGTCCGTGAAGGTAACGGGCTCTGTCCACTGTTTGGGCTGTTTGGGGGGGCGGTCGACCGTGGCAACTGTCTTGTCTGAGCCCTGTCGTATCTTTCTAAGCTCCGCCCTCTGAGCTGAGCGAGATGGCCCACCACAAGCAAGACCACCTGAAATAACTCTGATTTCACCAACTGGCGGAGGCGGATTACCTTGAGGCCGAGGTTGTTGGTGGGGTCGATCATGCCCCTGGTCTGGTTGAGCTGGTCGCCGTGGAGGGGTATGCCTGTGATTGTCTCTGCGGGGTTCGGTCCTTTGCCTCTGCTGAGGGCGGATATCTGTGAATCGGCTCAGGCGCCCCTGGCGAATGAGGGTCTCCACTTGGTCTTTGAGGCTGATGCAGTCGTCGGTGTTATGGCCATGATCCTGGTGGAAACGGCAGTATTTGGACTGATCTTTACGGTTGGAAGGGTTCCGTGGAGGAAGAGGCCATTTGAGGGGGTAGTCCCGTTGGATCTGGTTGAGAACTTGTTCCATGGGAGTATTGAGGGGGGTATATTGTTCGAACCGACCGGGGGGTCTGGTTGGGGCTGACCGGTCGGCGCGAGGGGGTCGGTCGGCATAGCGGGATGTTTGATTATGATGCCGGGCGTTACTGGGTTCTTGGTCTTTCCTCTTTTCTCTGGGGGCCAGATATTTAGTCCTGGAGTCTTGCCGAGCGGCTAGAGAATCCTCGACGTTCATGTATTTTTGGGCTTTGGAGAGCAAGGTTGCCATTGATGTTGGTGGGTTCTTAGAGAGGGAGAAGAGGAAATCGGATGACCGCAAACCAGCCATGAAGCCTGTGAGGATGACTTTATCGTCATTTTCAGCAACTTGTAAGGCTTCGGTGTTGAAGCGAGTGACAAAGCTACGCAGTGACTCCCCCTCGGTCTGACGGATGTTGAGGAGTTGGGTCGCCGGACGTCGCTGGCGTTGGGCCCCGATGAAGTGGCTCAGAAAGGAGTCACTGAGGTGTTGAAACGTGGAGACCGAATCTGGTGGTAATTGACTGAACCATAGCCGAGCCGATCCCTTCAGGGTCACGGGAAAGGCTCGGCACATGATTTCGTCGGGGAAAGCATGAAGGATCATGAGGGTGCGGTAGGTCTCCAGGTGGTCGACGGGGTCGGTTGTTCCGTCAAAGGGGTCGATGGTAGGCATTTTGAACTTGGGGGGTAGGGGTTTGTCCCGGATGGAGGCGACAAACGGGGAGTTTGCTGTGGTGGAGGGCTTATGTTGGATGTTCTGCATGACCCCTTGGAGTTGAAGTTTCATGGCTCGGAGTTCAGCGTCCCAAAGGGGGATGTTGTCACCGCCAGAGGGAGATAGATGTTGGACGCTGCTAGCTTCACCTTCGGGAGCTGGAGCTATGATCGACGGGCGTGGGGGGAGAGGGGGTGGATGTATATGTGGGTGAGAGGGTTGCAAGCCCCCCGAGTTGGGGGGATTAGGTTGTGGGACAGTATGGCCCGGCGTTTGTGCTGGATGGGGTGGAATATCTGGAGGTGGTGGAGGAATAGGGAGGTTCCGCTGGAGCAGAGCATCGATTAAGGCCTGGTTTTGTTCGGCCATACGGTTGATACTGTTGGTGAGCTCGATGAGGTACTGAGGTGGGTTGTTTGGATTGGGAGGGTCGGTCTGGCGATCAGCAGCATTATGGTGGGGAAGCCATGGATCTGGTCGTTACCATGCACGTGACGGATGAGGTGAAAAAGGTTGCTGGAAATGGGGTCTCCGGCGACAATGAACACAACTGGCGCACGGACAAACCGGAATTTCCCACAGACGGCGCCAACTGATAATACTTTGCGTCCCGTTGGATGGACTGGACCGATCCAAGCTCCTCAAGCCCACTGGATTACCTGCAAGCAAGTCCAATCGGGGAACGGGGTAGTCCCCCGGCGAACCCTCCGGCGTGTGAATTAGTAAGGGCGAACTGATAATACTTAGGGAGAGTGAGAGAGATATAGAAAACTTAACCTTCTTCCTGTCTTTCAACCTCGCTTATATCCTTTGGTAATCATTTCGTTGTCTTAGCCGTTCTGACCTCCCCGCCGAAAGCTTGCGTCGTGGTTCGTCTCGTTCAGGGTGAGGGGGCGCCCCTCCAGCTGAGGGGTGTTGTCGCAATAAATGCGGTGATGGGTTGCATTAATGGTGATGTGTTGTGGCCATAACTTTGCAGATCTTTGTCTGCTGATATGGCCTGTTCTGCACCCGCCACGTGTCCGAACATCATTGGCATTTCCTGCTCAGTTGGTCTCCAGCTGTGCCGGGTCTTACTGACCGGGTTGTGTAATGGGGTCTAAATGGTGGGCTTGGGTTTACTCGTGGTGGGTCGTGGTTCTGGTGGGCCTATCCCTGTCAATATATATTATAAATATTTTCATCACTTACATCTGCAAGTATAATTTTAAAACTCAAGCTTAAGATCTTTAAAATTTGCTTTTGCTTAGGGATGTTTCGGAAACTTACCTCATTGGTATTGTTTTTGTTTTTCACATTTTTATTAAAATTTAAAATGTACATCGCTTTCATTTTGTGAGAAAATAGTTCTTGAGAACAATTTTTTTTTTTTTTTTTTTTGTGTGCACGTGTTTCTTAAGCCATTTGTTTTTAAACTTTTATTTATTTATTTGTTTTTCAAAAAATGAAAACAAAAAACTGAAAATGATACCAAACATTTGAGAGAGAGGTGTCGGATAAGAGATGAAAAATATGAGTTGGTTTTACACTAACAAATCCTTACAAAGCGGTTTTGGCAAACCAACGTTGAATTGGTTTGCAATGCAGCACTTGGCAAAGCAAAATTTGGCTGACTTATTATTTAGGGTTGTTAAGAGCCGGTTTTGTGGACTGAATTTATTTATCAAAAAGTTATAGCATTCAATTTTAAGTGATAAATTTATTATTATAAAAAAAATATATAATTCAGCTAGTTATACTACTCATCACTCATTTAACTTATTCATTTCTACCATTCTTACATGATCTTAACAAACTTTGAGATGTGGATTTCAAGTCTTACCATGGGTTTCACTCCCCGCCACCCTTTCTCTTTTTCACTAAATAAAAATGTTATTAATGTATATAAAATAATAACAAAAACTATGTGTGCACTTTAATCTCTCAAACTTTCTCATATATCTCATATTGTAATTCTAATTCTAACATATTGATTCTATATATCGTTCTAATTTTGTCAAATGTCCTCGAAAGGACCTAACATTTTTTTTTTCCTTCTTTTGGATCGACAAATGTTAGTTATTAGTTGTTAGATTAGCACCTATAGGAGAAAATCTCCCCACCCTTAGTAAAGCACCTAAGTGCTTGCGCACCCTTAATTCAACCCCCCTAAGGGAAATTATAAACCCATGACCTCTTTAGGATTAAGCTCTAAGAAAGGCATGGTGGCCAACTTTGCAGTACATTGTGGAAACTACTGGCCATCCCCGAGAGCATCCGCAACTGAAGGAACTCAGAGAAGCTTCTTTCAATAAGTACAAGGAATGGTATGGCTTCTATTGGTTTATCTCCAAAATAAATTGTATTTTTTTTTATAAAAATTTAAAAAAACCTGTTTGATTTGGTTTTCTTTTCTTTTTTATTATTAATCAGTAAGAGAGTAATTACAAATTTACGTAAAGATGGTTGTACCTTCAATAGTTTGAGAAATTTCACTGTGTTCTATTGGTTATGTTAACAAAAGTTTTACAACATAAGAAGGGTAATATGACAATTTTACACCCAAATTATAGGTTTTAAAAGACCCACAAACTTTACCCATAGCCAAAAAAAAACCCCAAACAAAATAACTTCTTTAAATTCTAAAAAAAAATTAAAAACTACTAGAAAAATAATTACCAAACCAATTCCATTCATGA
Organism: Camellia granthamiana; assembly: GCA_036172215.1. NCBI lineage: Eukaryota > Viridiplantae > Streptophyta > Magnoliopsida > Ericales > Theaceae > Camellia > Camellia granthamiana. Next base: position 121,778,819 of record CM069912.1, on the reverse strand, counting down.
TTTGACAAAAATAGCGAATGCATGCCAATACATTATCTTCAATTGTGTTATTGCATCTTAAAAAGTGTCTTGCAGGTACTATCCAAAAAAAAAAAATGTCTTGCAGGAGTCTAATGAACATCCCTGTTGATGAAGGACAACTCATCTCAATGCTTCTAAAGCTCATGAATGCCAATAAAACTTTGGAGATTGGTGTTTTTACTGGTTATTCTCTCCTCACTACTACTGCTCTCGCTCTCCCACATGATGGCAAGGCAAGTTTTTCATTCATAATAACATTGCAAACCCATCGTTACATGAATAATCTCCAAACAATAGAAACAGTCGCTCTAAATGCGGGATGAGGCCTCGTACCTCAATCCTCCATAATTTTTGTAATGCCGGGAGCCTTGTGGAAATTCAATTATTACCAATAAAGTATAGGGAAATTTTTAGTGAAAATTCTTTTGTTGGACTCTTATTTGGTAAAAGGGACCACACAATCTATTTTGATTCATAAATCTCCTAAAGAAAAAATACATAATTGAGCACGTACACAGTAAAATATCTTTTTTTTCTTAAATAATATTATCAAAATAACATGTTACTGTGAATCAGAGTAACATATTATTGCAAGATAGAGTAATATATTAGTGTGAGATAGAATAACATGTAACTGTCAAACAGAGTAACATGTTACTTTGAGACAGAGTAACATGTTGATGTTACTGTTTACATCAATTTCGAAGGTAAAAAAATTTTTTTTTTAAAGAATTTCATAGTCAACGTGTATCTTATTTGATAGATCTTCATGAGAGAATTTTTAAAATACTAATTTTATTAAAAATCTACATCTACATCAAAAGTTATATTATTTTAAAGTTTAATATTTTGATAATAATAGTATGTGTTGGACTTTTCAAAGAAATTTTTTTATGCTTGTCCTTAAAGCATTAAAATTTTATTATAAGGGGGATTTGACCAAATTTTTTGGCTGTAATTTATAAATTGACTTATTTTTTCAACTTATTTTGATCATTTAGGCCCTATTTGGGAAGTTATGTTTGAGCTAAAATATTTAATAAAGACAAAATAAGCTAAAATAATTAATAAGATAAAATTTTACATCCAAACCATAATCATTTTATTTTTTCTCTCACAATTATCAAATCAACTACAAAAAAAAAAATCAATTTTCTAAACACAACTTTTTTAGCCATACTAAAATAGGTCTATTGGCTATTTTTACCTATTTTGTCTTTTGCTAATTTTGAGTAATTTTTAAGGTCTATTTAGATTGGATGCTCATAAATTTTTGAAAATTTGGATACTAGTAACAAATTTAAGTAAACTGTATTACGTTTTTTTTTGACAAAATTTGACTTATTTTTGTTTAAAGTAAACTCTCTTCTTTTTTTTCAAAATTATTTTTTTAAAAAATCATTTAGTATAAACTGACCTAAAAAATAAAAATAAAAAATTTACGGAAAGTTATAAAAAAAACTCACTAAATATAAAAAAATAAGTTTAAAAAAAAAAGAAAAAAAAAAGAGCACTAGTGTCAGCTTTTTCTATAGGTTGGATTGGCATGCGTTAGTTAAATATGTATTAGTAATCAGTACGTCTACATACTCATAAAAAATACTAGAAACTATATAGAATTTAAAATTTAAAATCAAGATTCATTCATGAAATAATCTCATTATAAAAAATTACATCTATACTCTAAATCTGAAATTCTAAATAATTTTCTCGTATTTTTTTATGGGTGTCTAGACTTTTCCATTAGTTGTTAGAAGTAGAACATCTCCATAAATTCTAGATGAACCCATATCTATTTGATACTTAATATTATATCAAATATTGGTGTAATGATCCTCTCTCCTCAAATAATTCTTTTCTCCTGTTCCAATTTACTTATAACCATTGAGATTTTCACATCTTAAGATGCTCATATGATCCAATGACAATGAGTGAATTGAGACAGATAGACATGGTTATTTAGAAACAGAAGATTCTTGCACCAAATATTGAATCCCAATTTAAGAGACCCAAATAGAGAAGCCTGGGAGACAGGACTGCCATTTATAAAGAAGGCTGGTGTGGAGCATAAGATCAACTTCATTCAATCTGATGGCATTTCCATTCCAAACAACCTCCTCACAACTGTAAGTCCATGCCTTTAACTTTGTTCCCTCCACACCACATGCATGCATATAATTCATATTATATTTATTGCAACTATATATATTATGAGAACAAATTTTATTTATTTATTTATGTACACAAAATCCGACCATAAAATTAGACTCAATTCTACGCACTTTATAAATTTTCTTATGAAAATATCACTCACCTCTTGTTAAAATTGCATTTTCTATTTTACTATACGAGATATTTTATTTTTATTTTTTTTATTCTATGTTCCAAACATTCTTCGTATATCATAATTAGCCTATCACCCGTGCTATGCACGGGATAATTATAGATATTTATATTTGTTTTAGATTTTTTTTAATATATAAATTATGTTTTTTAAGATTTTTTATAAAAATAATTTAACAATCTTATCACTAACTATAGTGTATGGGAGAAGTTGAAAAGGGTATTGTAGTAACTATACATGGATTGTATCTATAATTATTTGTATAAGGGGATTTTAAAGGCTGATCAGGAGATTTTGACTAAATCAATAAATGCAAGTATGTGGAAAGACATGTGAATTGAAAAAAATTAATAAATGCTGATCAGGGGATTTTGACGAAATCAATAAATGCTGAGTTTTTTTTTAAAATAAAAAATAAGAAATTTAAAAAATTCAGATTGAGATATTGAAACTCCCACAAGCCTTCGGGATTAAAAATCTCATTTTACTTAATATATAGTATAGATGTACCGATTATTTAAAAATTAATTATTTTGGTATATCAAATGCCCGGAAGATGATTTGGGATAGAGAAAGCGGAGATACACCTAAGGGTAATGCTAGGGATACCAAATCTTTTACCAAACAAATGACCAAATGTCTCACATGGGTGTGGGGTCCGCAATTTTGTGGGCCCCACACCCATGTGAGACATTTGGTCATTTGTTTAGTAAAAAATTTGGTATCCCTAGCATTTTCCTACACCTAAAGAAAGTGATTATACACGTGTGTGGGGGTTTACATACTCAGTCTCTAAAGGTGGAGAAATTATACTTTGGTCGAGGGGCAATGCCACGTAAATTCATCCTAACACAATATTATCCATTTGTCAGATCATTCATCAATCAAATGCTGTTGGAACATCCATTGGCCTTGCAGTTGGACCATCCAATAACTTCTCTCCCATAAATCTGTGTTTTTGGAAAATTGGAAGTATAAATGTGCGTGTGACTACCCTTTTTTTTTTTTTTTTTTTTTTTTTTTTATAACAAAACGAGCTTATTAGGCCAACCAAACAAAGCCTGAATTTTGTGTAATAACAATATTGCAGGGGAAAAAAGAAGGGGAATTTGACTTTGCATTTGTTGATGCTGACAAGGAAACCTACATCAATTACCATGAACCACTGTTGAAATTGGTGAAGATTGGAGGAGTTATAGCCTACGACAACACCCTATGGGGTGGGACTGTAGCCCCTCCATCTAACGACTCTGATCATCATCATGAAGAAGGGGGATGACAATAAAAGAGATGCTATGAGAAAGCTCGCTTTCTTCGATTACGATTCTCGTAGTGGCGGAGGCATAAAGTTAAATTAGAAGAGACACCTATTAATTATATTATCAAAAATTTTTACAAAAATATTTCATACAAGTTTTTATAATTGATTTCGAGAAACATCAAAAAAAATAATACTATTTATAACTAGTGTATCATGGACAATATAAAAAAAATATGAATATAAGTATCAAAATAAATTATATAATGATAAATTATTTTTTTAATACAAAATTTGATTTAAAATTCAATATAATGGTAATATCACGTCATCATTAATATACGATATCACCAACTAATAGTAAATAAACACATAGAGAGTGAACCTCACATGTTAAATGTAACTAATAATTCAATAAATTTCATATCTTTATAGTGAGATTACTTATACTTACATGTCACTAATAATGACATCACCGTTACATTTAAAAATTTTATAGATAATATGGTTTATAGTAATCTCTTTATTTTCAATCAAAACAACTAATATTATTTTCATAATTTTTAAAAAGTTATTGATATTTCACTCTAATAATATTTTTTGTAATTCTTTTTATTTAAAATATTTTCTTATATTTGCAAAAAAAAAAAAAAGATCACAAAATCCGGGGGGGCACGTGACCCCCTAGTCCTTATGTGGCTCCGCCATTGGATTCTCGTATGGACATTTCTCTCATTCCAAATTCCAATAGCTGTTGGTCTCACTTTCTATCGACGTCTCTTGTAGGAGAAGTTATTTGATAGTTTTAAGTATAGTCATTACTTCAAGAGTATCGTGATTGATGGAGAGTTTGAAATCCACGATTTTGTATTGAATTATAGAGATCACAGCCATAGATGAACTAAATTTTAACACATTTTAAAATTTTGTAAGTTTTTCAAGTCAAATTTAGGGCTGGTTTGGGGTGTCCTAAAAAAGTGCACTTTTTGTCTTTTTGGACTAAAAAAGTTGAGAAAAAAATATGGAGGTTTGGGTTAACTTTTTGGATTTTTATGGAAAAATGTGTATTAAAAAATTGTATAAAATAAGTGTGTAAGAGATGAATAGATATAGGTGGGCCACAGCCGTACAAATCGGAAGGAGTGAATGGAGTTGGAAATTATTGGCTATTTTTTGTATAAAGCACTGCACGGTTTTGTTTGGCCCGTGGGGGTCATCACGGGTCCCATTTTAATAATCTGAACCGTTCAATATGTATAACTCGTTGAACACTATGTGCCTATAAAAAATCATGTTAATCGGATATCAATAGCTATCTGATCTTATTTTTTTTTTTTTTTAATCATTAATTGTAACACCATCCATTTGTTGTATATAACTGATTTGATCATATAGCTATTGATATCCGATCAATGTGATTTTGTACAGACATATAGTAATCGACGAGTGTTACATATTTAACGGTTCAGATTATCAAAACGGAACCCGTGATAACTTCACAGGCCGAACAACGGTGTGTGTACAAATCACACCCAATCATTAAGCCCCTGCCACAGCCGCACACAGCAGCTGCACTTCACTCAATTCGGTGTGTACTTTGTGTAAGAGAAAATTGATTTTTTATTTATTTTTTTTGGATGAATAGTGATATCTTTTTTGATTTTAGAGTAACTTTTTGACTTTTTGACTTTTTGACTTTGGCTCATTTAAACTCCAACTTTTATTAAGTTGTTTTTTTTTTTTTTTTGATTCATAACTTTTATTAAGTTGTTAAGAGTGAATGGATGATAGTTTTTGCAAATTTTCATTAACCAGAGTGATACATAAACAATATTACAAGGTAAATACGCTCTCATCTAAAAATTTTACGTAAATAGGTTT